>QXTE01000331.1:802841-937718 GCA_003942145.1 Platysternon megacephalum
TTGATAAGTTTATGGAAGGGATGGTATGATGGGATAGCCTAATTCTGGCAATTAATTGACTATTTGCGGTAAATATGCCCAATGGCCTGTGATGGGACACTAGATAGGGTGGGATCTGAGTTATTACAGAGAATTCTTTCCTGGGTGTCTGGCTGGTGAGTCCTGCCCACATGCTCAGGGTTTAGCTGATCGCCATATTTGGGGTCAGGAAGGAATTTTCCTCCAGGACAGATTGGCAGAGGCCCTGGGGGGTTTTCGCCTTCCTCTGCAGCGTGGGGCACGGGTCACTTGCTGGAGGATTCTCTGCACCTTGACGTCTTTAAACCACAAGTTGAGGACTTCAATAGCTCGGGCATAGGTTAGGGGTTTGTTACAGGAGTGGGTGGGTGAGATTCTGTGGCCTGCGTTGTGCAGGAGGTCAGACTAGAAGATCATAATGGTCCCATCTGACCTTGAAGTCTATGAGTCTATTGTGAACTTCCAGTTGATGCCCTAATTCAGCTTTGTTTGTTCTTCTCATTGTTCCATCAGTAACCAAGAGGGACATAGACACAGGTCCCATTGGGTGACAAGGAACAGTTGCCATAGAAAAATCATCACTGCGCCTTGCTAAGGACGGGGCTGTGCGGAAAACAGTTTCTGGACTGATAGCTGCTGTGATTGTCCCTCAATTGCCAGACTTAGATATGGTTTTCTTGGCCATGTCAGCAAATGTTTTGATGCCAGATATCTTGACTGGGCTGAAAAATCTACATGTCCCATCAGAATCAAGTGCACCCCTCACAAATCTCTCCATTTGTTCTTCACCAACACCTGCTATTTTCAGCAGAGACTCTTGTAGAGCTGATGTTACATGCACTGCAGTTGATATGTTGATAAGCACCTCTGGATGTGATTCAAGGTCAAATGGATTTGTCATATTGTTGACGGCATGGTTTGCAGGAGCTGTAACATGCTCTTCATCCCTCTTCAGTGCAGAGGCAAGGACCTATTTTTTTGTCTTCACCACTTCTTGTAAGCCCATTTCTTTTTCTCATAGTTTTTGCATATTCATAATATGAAGCTACGCAGTCCAAACTATGGGCATGCCATCTACTGCTATTGGAGCCCAATCTTCAGTGTGAGACTGAGCTGGTCTCCAATTTGAATTGAAAATATAGAAAACTATTATCATCACTTGTGAGGTACTTTGACAATTAAGAATATGCCATGTGAAAACATTTCATGTTAGTATATTGCAAAATGCTGACATTCACCATTTTGGCCACATGCTCAACAGCTTAATCATTTCTGATAAAATGTTGTTTGGTAGCTTTGACCAATAAACACCATATGAATGTGTTAAAATTAACTTAAACAGTAAAAACTGTAGTCACAGTCATGTTGCAGTGTTTCTGGAACTGTCAAAAAATGATACAGTACTTTCTCATTTTGGGTGTCATTGTTTTACCTCGCCTACAGGCTTACAATACCGCATGACATCTCCACATCATACCTCATTTAAATGTACATAAAATAAGCTTTCAAATGATATGTGCTATGGGTGTGTGTAGGGTGGGGTAAATGGCCCTTTTTGGAGAATTGCTGGATGACTTCCCTAGTCTGAAAATTTTGATGTGGCCCCAGATAACCCCAGTGCCAAGTAAATATTTGAAATAATAGAGACAGCGTTGCTGTCCATGGCTGTGAGGTTGGCACTTTTCACCTGTCCAAAATTCACTTTAAAAACCTTAAACACATATGCAAATCCCCTGGATCCAGGAGACACCAAGCAACGGGGCAGTGAGCTTAAAATAAGTGACAGTAGAAAAAGTGAGCTCTGGTTTATGTATGGGGGTCTGGTATACAGTACTGAGGTTTAAAGTAAGTGAGAGTTGAGAGGTATGAACAAGTTCATATAGCACTGTCTCTGTATCCTCTGACAAAAGCAAAGACTTTCTCCTAGAGCTGCTTTCATGCGTAGAAGAGTTTGAATTTGATGAAGTTGTTAGCAGATATAACCACAGCAGGAGAATAAAGCCTATCTCAGTTTCTTAATGGACTGTCCTTTATATTACCTCATCTTGTGTCTCTACTGTCTGCATCATGGGGAACACAGGGAAGCATTCAATGGCACCAGACAGGCTCCCCATGCATCTTCAGCATGTGCCCTTTGGAAAGCTATGAGCCTTCACTTCAGGCTCTCACAGCTCTAATTTTCCATTCTGAGCAAACGGGAAGGTTGGAGTCAGCTGCTTTTGGATACATTGCATGAAATCTGCAAAGTGCGGGTTACTCATAATTTGAGGTTAATGGATTTTGCAGTAAAACCGATGTGGGCAAATTTGGCTTATCTGAGACATAAAGACACAACTGCGCAAGGGGATCTAAGGTGAGACTGGATCTCAGAGAAGGGTGAAGAGGCATTGGAAAACTCGGAGATTGGAAGGTTGGCATTAAGTGCACAATTTTTAAAGGAGAGAGAGAGAGAGAGAGAGAATTTGTCATGGTTCAGGTTTAATCCCTGAAGCTTGAAATAGAAGAGTCATCGTCTGTGCTTATGTTAAGGTTGCTTCCTACTGGAAAATGATACAGCAGGATAAAACTTCCACTCTGCTGCCAGCTTTGTTGAAGGCAGCTTGTTAATGTTTTTCTCACGTTGTTAATTACTTTGACGTGTTTTAGAGGAAAGAGAAGCAAATCTACCTGGAAAATGCATGTCAAGCCCAAAGCCCCACCTTGGCCCCACACTGATGTTAGGCAGGATTTTTACTGCCTTTTATTCTGTTGCTACAGTTTACAGTCCGGTCCTCTTTAGATCGACGAACCCTCAAACCTTCCTTCGTAAGTAGCTATGTTTGTACTGCCAGCTGGTGGGAGGCACTGGGGTCTTGTTGCAGTGACTTGTTACATATAATCCTATCACATTCTGTTTCATCTCCTTCAGCACCATATTTAGCCTGAGGTGTTTTACAAGATCCTGCCGTTTGCAGGGAGGCATGTGGCAGCACTGTGGAGGAGAAGAGAGATTTTTAGCTACTGGGGGAAGGTGCCAGATCAGAACTCACAGGCAGACATAGTCCTGGTTGGCTCTGCCTCTGCCTGGTTAGGAATGAGCAGGGCTGGCGCAACCCATTAGGCAACCTAGGCGGTCGCCTAGGGCACTGCTATTTGGGGGGTGCCGGCGCCCCGGCAATCCGTTGAATTTTGGGGGCGGGACCTTCCGGCGCCGCTGTCGGGGGCGGCATTTCGGGGGTGGGACCTTCCGCCGCCTAGGGCGCCAGAAAAGCTGGCGGCGCTCCTGGGAATGACCCCCTCCTTCACCAGCTTGCAAGTGTGCATGGCCCTGCCTTCACATGCTGCTGATTTCAGGATGTAGGTAGAGGGGAAGGGACTTAGAAGAGGCCTCCCTCCCCATAGAGTTGTAAGGACTCAAATATAATCTTGATAAGGCTGTAAGGGCTCAAATATACCCTTGATAAGGATTCTGATTACTGTTCTAAACATTCCTGTGCCCAGTGGGAGCTGTGATGGCGCAGTGCCATGGGCCAAATCGATGGATTGACAATAGGCTGGAGAGAGTTAAAAGCTAATTACCTCATTAACTCAGAAGGTCCAGAGGCAGAGGAGGATAGTGTGAAAGTGACATAGGAGGAGTCTCCCCTGCTGGGCTCAGGAGCCGTAGTGTCCCAGGATGCTCTTAAAGCTGCTGCACCATCTGCAAAGGTGGTGGGAATGAACTTTGCAAAAAATCACTGGGCGTTTCACCTGAAGAAGGCTTCTGAATAGTTTGTCTGGAAAGAGGCAGGACAGAAGCATACCCTGTCACAATGATGAACCCACATGAGATGACCAAGCAATTTCAAAGCTCTATAGGGTATATCTACACAGGGATAAAAAATAGCTGACTTGGGCTCACAAGACTCAGGCTCCAGGGCTGAAAAACTGCTGTGGAGGTGTTCAGGCCTGGGCTGGAGTCCAAGCTCCAGGACCTTGCGATTTTTTGCCCTGCAGCCCAAGCCCTGCAAGCACGAGTCTGCTGACCCAGGGCAGCTGTGGCCAGCGCCGGCTCCAGGGTTTTTGCTGCCCCAGGCAGCCAAAAAAAGAAGAAGCCGCGATCGCGATCGCAATCTGTGGCGGCAATTCGGCGGGAGGTCCTTCGCTCCGAGAGGGAGTGAGGGACCCTCCGCCGAATTGCCGCCAAATACCTGGACATGCCGCCCCTCTTCCGAGTGGCCGCCCCAAGCACCTGCTTGTTAAGCTGGTGCCTGGAGCCGGCCCTGGCTGTGGCCATGCTGCAGGACTTTTATCCCTGTGTAGATATACCCCTAGTGTGTTACAACTCATAGTGCATCATGGGGCTTTGGAGAAAAGAATAAAATTTCATAAAAATCAATGTAGCATTTGGGATTCCCTAAAGAAGGGGTAGTCAATAGGCGGACCGTGGGCCAAATTCGGACCGCCAGACACTTTTGAACGGTCTCCAAAATCTTTCTATTTACTTATTATTATCATTATTGTTTTTTATTATTATTTTCTCTGGAGTCTGGACCTTGACTATACCTTGACCAAGAAATTTAGACCTTGACAAAAAATAATTGATTACGCCTGCCTTAAAGCACCCTTCAAACAGAAAACCCTGTTATTCCCTTAGCTTTGTTGGCCCTTTCATTCCCCCCAAGTCAGTGGGCCAAATGTCAAACCCCGAGTCTCTCTCTGCAGGGAATGTCAGCTGTCAGGAGATATTAAATGTGAGTAGAGCCTGGTCTTCTCCAGCTGAACATTTCCAAGGCTGCCTGCTGCTAGTCTCAGTGGCCCATAACTTCCTTTTCCAACATGTTTTAGAAACACATGAGGATTAGCATGGGCGGTGGGTGGACCCCCCCCTTTGGGGAGGCTAGCCCCCAGCTTCACCCCTTCCGCCCACACATACCCCCACAGCTGGAGCCCCGAGACCCCCTGCCCCCCACCCGTGGCAGTAGCCCCAAGACCCTCTGCCCCCCCCCCCATGGCCGGAGCCCCAAGACCCCCTTTCTCTCCTGTGGCCAGAGCCCTGAGGCCCCCCCACCCACCCAGAGGAGCCCCGAGTCTCCAGGGACTCCCGGGAGATTACTGACGAACCCAGGAAGCTGAGTAGCACAGACCATCTCCTCAGCCGTCCCGGAATCTACCTGGGGCATAAAAATAAGCAAAATTTTCCCCTGCCAAACCCACAACCAGCATCTGGCGGCAGCGGCTGCGCCAGGACAGGCTGAGACTCCCCTGGACTATTATACCCACCGCCCATGAGGATTAGGTTCTTTATTTTTTGATCCAACAGCATTTAGTTTTGTTTTATTTTTAAATAAAGCTTCCCTGTTTTACAAGTGAGAACCAGCTTTCTGAAATCTGCTGTCATTGCTGATGGAGGGCTAGACTGCAAAATGTGTTCCGAGCACAAGTCAGTTTTGGTAGCACAGATCACTTCAGTCACATTTAAAGCATCAGTCAAGTAAAACAGCCCAGCATCAGTGCAGACCACATTTTAGGGGTAACATCCAGAGATGGGAAAACCTCAGTGATCTTGAGATTTTGTGACATTCACAGATTAAACTTTGGAATTTTTAAAACTAGTTTAAGAGTCTTTATTTTCCTGTAAACTTAAACCCAAGTTTTTTTTCAAAGGTGATTTATATTAATTATATTATATTATATTATATTATATTCAGCCAAAGAGAAACCTCTTTTAGGGAGAGATGCTCCCTGAAAGCTGCGCTGGTTTAAGCAGGAGGCCTTCATTATAGACAGAGCTGGTAGCAATGCCTAGATTTGAGGTTACCCAACACTTTCCATTATAAAACACTGTTTTCAGTTGCTTATAACTTTTCCAGACTTCAACTGTTCAGACTGAAATTTCCTATGCTGGGTGCATGCCTCACACTGAATTTTATCACAGGTTTCAGATAAAAATGGTTTAGCCATTTCTCAAAATAAGATTGGGGGGAACTATATTATTTTTCCCACGTTAAAAACAGTTTTTACTACTATTTCACTGAGAAATTCTAGCAGCTCTACACTTTGGTGCAGGCACTTTAAATTTGGTGGGGAGGGGGAGACCCTGGTGTCAGGAGATGTCTTTACTTGGAAAAGAGGAGACTAAGGGGGGATATGATAGAGGTATATAAAATCGTGAGTGGTGTGGAGAAAGTGAATAAGGAAAAGTTATTTACTTGTTCCCATAATATAAGAACTAGGGGCCACCAAATGAAATTAATGGGCAGCAGATTTAAAACAAATAAAAGGAAGTTCTTCTTCACACAGCGCACTGTCAACCTGTGGAACTTCTTGCCTGAGGAGGTTGTGAAGGCTAGGACTATAACAGGGTTTAAAAGAGAACTAGATAAATTCATGGAGGTTAAGTCCATTAATGGCCATTAACCAGGATGGGTAAGGAATGGTGTCCCTAGCCTCTGTTTGTCAGCGGGTGGAGATGGATGGCAGGAGAGAGATCACTTGATCATTACCTGTTAGGTTCACTCCCTCCTGGGCACCTGGCATTGGTCACTGTCGGTAGACAGGATACTGGGCTGGATGGACCTTTGGTCTGACCCAGTACGGCCATTCTTATGTTCTTATGTACTATCCCCAAGAAAATTTGCTCAAAATTGGCCAAGTTATAAGCCTCTGAAAAATGTCAATTTGCACATGCTCAGTAGAGACTTGCTTGATTTTGTTATCTAAATTGTCCCAATGTACTGGCCAAAATCATAGATTCATAGAGTTTAAGGCCAGAAGGCACCACTTGATCATCTTCTCTGACTTCCTGTGTATCAGGCTGTGACTTAAGTCCAGTAACTTGTGTTTGGCTAAAGCATCTCTTCTAGAAAGAAAGCCAGTCTTGATGTGAAGAAAGTGATGGAGAATTTCCCCCTTGCTTTGGCAGTTAGTTCCAATGGTTAATCACCCACACTGGTAAAAATGTGTACCTTATTTCTAATTTGAATTTGCCTGACTTCAGCTTGGAGCCATTGATTCTTATGTCTTTCTGTGCTAGCTTAAAGAGCCCTTTATTTTCTCTGTGAAGGTACTTAGCACTGCAATCAAGTCACCTCTCAATCTTCTTTTTTGGTAGCGTGAATTAGCTCTTTAAGTCTCTCACAGTACAGCACTTTCTCAAATCATTTTTGTGTCTCTTTCCTGCTCCCTCTACAATTTTTCAACATCCTTTCTAAGATGTGGACACCAGAACTGGATGCAGTATTCCACTATGGGTCTCACCAATGATGTATACAGAGGTAAAATCATCTCCCAGCTCCTGCTTACTACACCACATGCCTTCAGCACCCTACTCTAGCATCCTGCCCCATCTGCTCCCTTGTGTCCTATCCCTCATCACATCTGCCCCCTTATCTGCTCCCTGTCCCTTGTGTTCCTAGCACTCCATCCATCTGCCCCCATATCCTTATTCCCTTCACCTGAGTCCCCCACTGCATCCTGAAGCTCACCCCATCTGTCCCCTGTGTCCTAGTCTTCCCCATCCCTACCCTATGTCCAGAGTCAAGTCCCCCTGTATTATCCCCCTTATTTTTCCACCTATGTATTGCATGCCTTCCTTCAGTCTCATGTCAGGGACCCATTCCCCCAGGCCTAGAACAGCTTCCCCAGCACCCTAGGGTGCCCTTCAGATTGACACCCAGAGGAATTTGCTCAAGATTTGGGGGGCAGAGCCCTACTGGGGGGGGGGGCAGATGGAGCCCCATGCTGTGAATCTCAGCCCATGGTTATAATTAAAGGATTAGGAAACATGCCTTATAGTGATAGACTCAAAGAGCTCAATCCATTTAGTTTATCAAAGAGAAGGTTAAGGGGTGACTTGACTATAGTCTATAAGAACGTATATTAGGACCAAATAATTAATAATGGGCTTTTCAATCTAGCAAAGAAGGTGCAACATGATCCAATGGCTGGAAGTTGAAGCTAGACAAATTCAGACTGAAAATAAGGTGTACATTTTAACTGTAAGAATAATTAACCATTGGAACAATTTACAAAGGATTGTGGTGGATTCTCCAGCACTGGCAATTTTTAAATCCAGACGGGATGTTTTTCTAACAGATCTGCTATAGGAATTATTTTGGGGACTTTCTATGGCCCGTGTTATACTGGAAGTCAGACTACATGGTCACAATGGGCCCTTCTGGTCTTGGACTCTATGCATCTACGATGCTTTTGAGAATAGATCCCTAGTACAAGGCTGCAGTGGGATCCTTCCAGGGAAGTCTGAGTATGGAGGAGCATAGATTCATAGAATCATAGAACTGGAAGGAATCTCGAGAGGTCATCTAGTCCAGTCCCCTGCACTCGAGGCAGGACCAAGTATTATCTAGACAACAACCTCCCTAGGCAATTTATTCCAGTGCTTAACCACTCTGAAAGGAAGTTTTTCCTAAGGCCCAACCTAAACTCTGCTGGCTGCAATTGAAGCCCATTGCTTCTTGTCCTATCCTCAGAGGTTAAGAAGAACAATTTTTCTCCCTCCTCCTTGTAACAACCTTTTATGTACTTAAAAACTGTTATCATGTCCCCACTCAGTCTTCTCTTCTCCAGATTAAACAAACCTAATTTTTTCAATCTTCCCTCATAGGTCATTTTTTCTAAACCTTTAATCATTTTTGTTGCTCTTCTCTGGACTTTCTCGAATTTGTCCACATCTTTCCTGAAATGTGGTGCCCAGAACTGGACACAATACTCCAGTTGAGGCCTAATCAGCGCGGAGTAGAGCGGAAGAATTGCTTCTTGTGCCTTGCTAATACTCCTGCTAATACATCCCAAAATGATGTTTGCTTTTTTTGCAACAGCGTTACACTGTTGACTCATATTTAGCTTGTGATCCACTATAACCCCCAGATCCCTTTCCGCAGTACTCTTTCCTAGGCAGTCATTTCCCATTTTGTATGTGTGCAACTGATTGTTCCTTCCTAAGTGGAGTACTTTGCATTTGTCCTTATTGAATTTCATCCTATTTACTTTAGACCATTTCTCCAGTTTGTCCAGATCATTTTGAATTTTAATCCTACCCTCCAAAGCACTTGCAACCTCTCCCAGCTTGGTATCATCCGCAAACTTTATAAGTGTACTCTCTATGCCATTATCTAAATCATTGATGAAGATATTGAACAGAACCGGACCCAGAACCAATCCCTGCAGGACCCCACTCGTTATGCACTTCCAGCATGACTGTGAACCACTGATAACTACTCTCTAGGAACGATTTTCCAACCAGTTATGCACCCACCTTATAGTAGCTCCATCTAGGTTGTATTTCCCTAGTTTGTTTATGAGAAGTTCATACGAGACATTATCAAAAGCTTTACTAAAGTCAAGATACACCACATCTACTGCTTCCCCCCTATCCACAAGGCTTGTTACCCTGTCAAAGAAAGCTATCAGGTTGGTTTGACACCATTTGTTCTTGACAAATCCATGCTGACTGTTATTTATCACCTTATTATCTTCTAGGTGTTTGCAAATTGCTTAATTATTTGCTCCATTATCTTTCCGGGTACATAAGTTAAGCTGACTGATCTGTAATTCCCTGGGTTGTCCTCATTCCCCTTTTTATAGATGGGCACTATATTTGCCCTTTTCCAGTCTTCTGGAATCTCTCCCGTCTTTCATGACTTTTCAAAGCTAATTGCTAATGGCTCAGATATCTCCTCAGTCAGCTCCTTGAGTATTCTAGGATGCATTTCATCAGGCCCTGGTGATTTGAAGACATCTAACATGTCTAAGTAATTTTTGACTTGTTCTTTCCCTATTTTAGACTCTGATCCTACCTCATTTTCACTGGCATTCACTATGTTAGACGTCCAATCACCACCAACCTTCTTGGTGAAAACCGAAACAAAGAAGTCATTAAGCACGTCTGCCATTTCCACATTTTCTGTTATTGTCTTTCCCCCCTCATTGAGTAACATGTCTACTCTGTCCTTGGCCTTCCTCTTGCTTCTAATGTATTTGTAGAATGTTTTCTTGTTTCCTTTTATGTCCCTAGCTATTTTGATCTAGTTTTTTGCCTTGGCTTTTCTAATTTTGTCCCTACTTATTTGTGTTATTTATTTATATTCATCCTTTGTAATTTGATCCAGTTTCCACTTTTTGTAGATCTCCTGGTTAAGCCAGGGTGGTCTCTTGCCATACTTCCTATCTTTCCTACGCAGTGAGATAGTTTGCTCTTCTGCCCTTAATAATGTCTCTTTGAAAAACTGCCGACTGTCTTCAATTGTTTTTCCCCTTAGACTTGCTTCCCATGGGATTTTACCTACCAACTCCCTGAGTTTGCTAAAGTCTGCCTTCTTGAAATCCATTGTCTCTATTTTGCTGTTCTACCTCCTACCATTCCTTAGAATCATGAACTCTACCATTTCATGATCACTTTTACCCAAGTTGCCTTCCACTATCAAATTCTCAACCAGTTCCTCCCTCTTTATCAAAATCAAATCTAGAACAGCCTTCCTCACCTTCTGAAATAAAAAATTGTCTCCAATACATGCTAATAACTTGTTGGATAATCTGTGCACTGCTGTGTTATTTTCCCAGCAGATGGCTGGGTTGTTGAAGTCCCCCATCACCACCAAGTCCTGTGCTTTGGATGATTTTGTTAGTTGTTTAAAGAAAGGCTCAGTCACCTCTTCCTCCTGGTTAGGTGGTCTGTAGTAGACCCCTACCATGACAACACCCTTGTTTTTTACTCCTTTTATCTTTACTCAGAGACTTTCAACAAGTCTGTCTCTCATTTCTATCTCAACCTCAGTCCAAGTGTATACATTTTTAATATATAAGGCAACACCTCCTCCATTTTTTCCCTGCCTGTCCTTCCTGAGCAAGCTGTATCCTTCTATATCAATATTACAGTCATGCGTATTATCCCACCAAGTCTCCGTGATGCCAACTATGTCATAGTTGTGTTTATTTACTAGCATTTTGAGTTCTTCCTGCTTATTCCCCATACTTCTTGCATTAGTATACAGTATCTAAGATACTGATTTGATTTCCCCCCCAGTTCTGTCTCGTCTCTCCCTTATTTCTGCTATAACAGCCCATGCTCCCTCCAGATTCCGACCCTTCTCCCAGGTCTCCATGTTTTTGACTTACCTGTGGGCTTTGGTTACCTGCCCCGGTTGAACCTAGTTTAAAGCTCTCCTCACTATGTTAGCCAGTCTGTAGCCAAATATGCTCTTCCCCTTCCTCGATAGGTGGACCCCATCTCTGCTTAGCAGTCCTTCTTCCTGGAACAGCATCCCATGGTCAAGGAAGCCGAAGCCCTCCTGGCGACACCATCCTTGCAGCCAGGCATTCACCACCAGGATGCATCTGTCTCTGCCTGGGCCCCTACCTTTGACTGGAAGGACTGAAGAGAACACCACCTGCACTCCCAACTCCCTCACTCTTACTCCCAGAGCCCTGTAGTCACTTCTGATCTGCTGAGGGCCATACCTCGCAGTATCATGAGTGCCAACATGGATGAGTAGCATGGGGTAGTAGTCAGAGGGCCTGATGTTCCTCGACAATCCCTCCGTAACATCTCAGATACGGGCCCCTGGCAGGAAGCATACCGCCCGGGATGCCATGTCTGGGTGACAGATGGGTGCCTCCATCCCCCTCAGAAGAGAGTCTCCAATCACCACTACCCTACGTTTCCTCCTGGGAGTGATGGCTGTGATCCTCCCAGCCTTGGGGGTACATGGCTTCTCCTCTTCAACCTTTGGGGGTGATTCCTCATCACTTGTTGCCAGGGCAGCATAACGGTTCTCCATTACCATGGTGGGTGGGTTGGGAGTAGGGGTGGAGCACTGCCTGCTGCCAGAAGTAACCAGCAGCCAGTGTCCTCCCTGTACCAGAGCCTTATCCTCCTCCCCCGGTGGTGTGACAGCTGTCCTCTCTGGCTGGATAGCGTCCTCAGCCTTGGAAGTCTCCATATTAATACTGTCAATTAATTCCTCGTGTGCCCGAACGCTCCTCAGCCTAGCCACCTCCTCCTGCTAACTGCTGCTACATTTGACGCTCTGTCACCCTGAAAGGGGAACTGATCTGGGGGGAGGGGGTTCATGAAGCTGCAGGGAGTACAGGGGCATGCACTGGAATAAAAATTGGGCTGCTTTTGGAGGTGCACTTTCTGTGCCCCCCGCGGTGGAGGAGCTGGTCCCCCCCCCCCCAGTCCCCTCCACAGCTGGAAGAGCTGGTTCTTCCCGACCCCCCCCCCCCAGCCCTGGGGCTGGTGGAGCTGGCTATCCTGTCCCACCCCCTGCAGCCAGAGGACCTGGTTCCCCCTCCCCACGAGGCCCAGTGGAGCTGGCTTTCCCCCAGCAGCCAGAGGAGCTGGATCTCCCCTCATGACCCCAGGGCCGGAGGAGCTATCATCTCCCGCCCCATCCCAGGGCCGGAGGAGCTTGCTTTCCCCTCCCTGGCCCCAGAGGACTTCTGTGCCCCCTCTGATTGGGGGGACCATCCGCATGCTTCCCCCCCCCCCCCGTGTGCACACCCCTGAGGGGGTCACTCCTGTCTGCATGGGACATTCCCTTTGAAATGTGGGTGCTGTTTTAAAGACACTACCAATGACCCGTCGCCCCTCCCGGTTGCAACACCTGGCTCCACCAATGGCCTGTGCACGTCCCATCATCACAGAGTGACTGAATATGCCAAGCAGAACTTCCGCTGCGATTGCGCCTGCCTGCTGTTGGGGGCCGATGTGGTGCTGGACAGAGGAACTCTCTCCCCTGTGCTCTCAGTGCTCTCCCTGCTGGTGCCCAGCCATCCAGGAGGGGAAGGAGGGTTCTGAGTGATTTGCATACAGGGGAGTAAAAAACAGAGTGGACGGGGCAGAAATGAAGGGCAGGGACAGGAGCTTGACAGTGGCAGAGGAGATAGGAGCCTGGGGCAGGAGCCAGGATGAGGGGACCAGGGTCGGAGAAAAGGGGGCAAAAGACAAGAGGTTATTGGAACAAGGGGGTGGAGAGGGGCAGGAGCAGAGGAAGAGGGAGGATAGAAGCAGAGGGTTTGAGGTTAAAAGCAAAGAGAGGGGGAACATGGGAGCAGGGAGAGGAGCTGGGGCAGTAGCTGTGGGAGGTAGGAGTAGCAGCAGAGACAAAGGTGGACCTAGGAAGGAGGTAGCAGCAAAAGGGACAGAGAAAGGCTGAAGGGACAGGGGCATAGGTATGTATCACTAGAGTACAATGTCCTATAGAACCAGGAATGGAACCCAGGAGTACTGAGTTTCTATATTCCGTTGCTGTCTCAAAATAACTACGAAACCCACTGGCAAAGTGTATCTCTCCAGTCCCCTACAGTGGCAGGTTCATATAGAAGATAACTATCTTCTACTTCCACCAGTTAGCTCAAGAAGTAGAAGACTGGGCTGTAAATCTAAAGATCAAAACCCCACAGATCACCCCATGATGGGGTTTTATATGGCTCCATGTGAATTTTTTTTCAGTGTTTACGTTCTTAAAAAAACAGAAAATTACATTAAAATAAATTATGTTAAAATAACATATTTGGCCCGGGTGTGACCACTACTGGAGTCTATGTTCAGTTCTGGTGTCCACAATTCAAGAATAGAGTCAGAGAAATGTAAGACTGGAAGGGGCCTCAAAGGTAATCTAGTCCATTCCCCTGAACTGACACAGGATTAAGTATATGTAGACCATCTCTGACAGCTGCTGGTCTAACCCAGCAGTTCTCAAACTGGGGGGTGAGACCCTGGAGGGGCGCGGAATGTATTCAAGGGGGACGTGAGAAGCTTTAGGGGGAAAAAACGTACTGCACATATTTTACCAACAGCAATGAATAGCTAGCAAAGCTGATTCCTCCAAACATATCAGGTCCTCAGATAGCGCTGTGCATTTGACTCTAGGTCAGGGGTGGGCAAAATTTTTGACCCGAAGGCCACATCTGGGTATGGAAATTGTATGGCAGGCCATGAATACTCACCAAATTGGGGGGTGGGGTGCGGGAGGAGGTGAGGGCTCCGGCTGGGGGTACAGACTCTGTGGTGGGGCCAGAAATGAGGAGTTCAGTGTGCAGGAGGGGGCTCTGGCTTGGGGCAGGTCGTTAGGGAGTGTGGGGGGGTGAGGGCTCTGGCTGGGGGTGTGGGCTCTGGGGTGGGGCTGGGGATGAAGGTTTGGGGTGCAGGAGGGTGCTCTGGGCTGGGACCAAGGGGTTCAGAGGGCAGGAGGGAGATCAGGGCTGGGGCAGGGGGTTGGGGCTTGGGGGGGGGTCTGGGGTGCAGTCTCCGGGTGGTGCTAACCTTAAGCAGCTGCCAGAAGCAGCAGCATGTCCCCCTTCCAGCTCCTACGCGGAGGCGCAGCCAGGCAGTTCTGCGTGCTACCCCATCTGCAGCTCCCATTGGCTGTGGTTCCTGGCCAATGGGAGCTGCGGTGGCAGCTCTTGGGGTAGGGGCAGCATGCAGAGCCCCTTGGCTGCCCCTAGGCATAGGAGCTGGAGGGGGGACATGCCACTGCTTCCAGGAGCCGCACGGAGCCACGGTATGTCCCCACTCACCGGCTGGAGCTCGAGGGCCAGATTAAAATGTCAGAAGGCCCGGATGCGGCCCCCTGGCCGTAGTTTGCCCACCCTTGCTCTAGGTGGTGCTTACATTTTGACGGATTTGTTAAGCTTGCATAGCATTATACAAAGTCATTGCCATCTGTACGTTAATCCATTTGCTACGACGCGGTGTGCACATTTTACTGTAAGCGTGGACCACAATCACAGTTTTGCTTTTGCTCTTATTATAATGGATTGTGGGCTCTGTTTGAATCAATGCCTTACTGTTTTTAATATTTAGTGAGTTGCATGTTGTTGTTTTTTATCAGTATATGTACAAAGAATAGGAACACAATCAAGTAATTTTGAGAACCACTGTCCTAATCTGTTCTTAAAAACCGCCAGACAGGGATTCCATAACTTCCCTTGTTAAGCTTTTCTAGTACTTAATTATCCTTATAGTTAGAAAGATGTTCCTAATATCTAACGTGAATTTTCCTTGCTGCAGAATAAGCCCATTACTTCTTGTCCTACTGTAACATGCTGCTGGGGATACCCAAAGTTGTGAGCCACTGTGTTACCTCTTTACCTCAGCAAAAGTGTGTTTTGCTGGCGACTAGATTGTGTGTCAGCTCCCTGCCTCACCAGCCTATCTTCCTCACCAGCAAACTCATCTAGACTCTCCCGGCCCAGATCTTGCCTAGCAGGTAACAATCAGTAAACTCCAGCCCCCGAGCTCGTCAGAGCTGTTTCTCTGCAATGCATAGGCTCTATCACTGTGCATTCACAGAAGAGATTAAGTTCACTGCTCTGTTAAAGAGTCAGTACATCACAGCTTATTAACTTAACTGGAGTACACCCTTCCTGCTGGAATGTGTTTACATATTCATTGTGTTTTAGCAATGCTAGCAATACCGGTGACAAGTTCATGTACTGGACACTGAACTTGCAGACAAGCATCTGTTTTTGACAGGGCCTGACTTTTGCTCAGAGCATAACTTTTGCTGACTTTGGTTCACGCCTCAGGTCTTGTACCAGGGACATGCTCCAGACTCTCTCTTCCTACTACATCTCCCACCTAACCCTAAGCAACAAAGATCAAATTTTGGATTTCAAATAGCAAACTGTGCAATTAGGGAAATTCAGGAAAAGTGTCAGCCAATAGTTTTGAATAACAAATAAATGCAAGAAAATCACATTTTGTGTGTGAATATTCCACAAGCGGAAAAAGGCAAAAATTGTTAAATAAGTTATTTGTTCAGCTCTAGATAGATATCCTGTTGTCAAATTTCCTGGCAATGAAGAGTACTTACTGTACATGGAGCGATGCTACATATCATGTTGGTTTATGCAGATTAAACAAAGATTTAATCAGTTAAAACCTGTTAACTGAATGTTGACCACTACTCCCAAACACTGAGTAGACTACTTCATTTAATAATTGAACAATTCTATTCTGCATCATTTCTTTTGAAGCTGCCCAGACATTGAAAGCTGCATAACAATAATGCACTGGCTCAAGGAATGAAATTTCTCTACATTCGCAGTATATTAGTTTGTCTTCAACGGGTGTGTGGTGACGGTAACGTCAGTGAGAAATGAAAGAAGCAGCTAACGTACATTGTACAGTCTGGTGACTGGGTCACTAATGACTGATTGTGTGGGACTTACTGGAAACCCTAGAAATAGCAAGTTTTTAAATAATTGGAAAACTTACTTGAAATGTACCAAAAATCTAGTTATCGCCTCTTTATTAGTACTAAACACACTGCGTGAATCTAGAAGCTATTTATGTCTTACACAAAACTGATCATAATAAAACTGATCATAATAAAAGTGTTCATGTACTGGACACTGAACTTGCAGACAAGCATCTGTTTTTGACAGGGCCTGAACTAAACATACTAAACACACTGCGTGAATCTAGAAGCTATTTATGTCTTACACAAAACTGATCATAATAAAACTGACCCTAATTTTGTCTTTCATAATGAAACTCTATAAACGTGCCATACTCTTGTCATCTAAACAATATCACAAGCTGTGATATTGCTCAACTTTGCTCAACTTCTGTACTTATACAGCAAGCATATGGTTGCCAACCCTCCAGGATTGTCCTAGAGTCTCCAGGAATTAAAGATTAAAATTATTGTCATGAGATGAAACCTCCAGGAATACATCCAACCAAAATTGGCAACCCTGCATGGAAAGAGGGTGGTTCTGGTTTTTGCAATTTCTTTGTCGCAAAATGTTTATTTTTTCTTCTTCTTTCAATTCCTCCTCTCCTATAACCCTAAAGCTCCGGGGCCTCAGGAGGAATTCTGGAGAAAGGCATCTGTGAAGAGCTTTGTGATAGCTGGCCATCAGATAGCTGGCCAGTGCTGGCCGTCAGTTCAAGTCTTGATGGCTACCCATCCCTAGGTATTTCTGTTCCTTTGATTTGAAACATCCTGCAAGGTTCAGTTTTTGCTCATATAGATGGTTACCATGTGGAAACCAGCAGCTACCAAACATTCTTATAGATGATCTAAAAGCATTCAGGAGACTGATTCTTGCCCTTGTGATAGTTTTACCTTCCATGGAAAATCTCTTCTAAACATCGACCTAAAACACCAGTGAAAAACAGAGAATGTTTTTGCTAAACATTAAATACAAAGTGAGAGACACTGAAACTGTAAATTGTACAGTAAGAAATTTGAAAGAACAACTATTTCATGGGTTTTAAGGCCAGACCTCCTGTATAACACAGGCCACAGAATTTGTCCGGTGGTTCCTGCATTAGGCCCATAACTTCTGGTTGAGCTAGAGCATATTTTTTTTCAAAGACAGCTAATCTTGATTTAAAGACGTCAAACGACAGAGAATTTACCAGATCCCTTGGTAATCTGCTCCAGTGGTTAATTCTCTCTCTTTAAAAAATACGTCTTATTTCCTGTTTGAACCTTTGAACTTTCAGCCATTGGATCTTGTTATGCCTTTCTCTGCTAGATTAAAGAAGACCTCTAGTATCAGATATCTCTAGTATCAGTAATAAGTACCTATCGACAATGAACGTGTCACCTTCTAAGCTTCTTTTCAGTGAGCTCAATAGTCTGCAAGGGTATATGTCTACACTGCCTTTTAAAACCACTCGGCAGCGAATCTCAGGCTGGGTCTACACACTCAGGCTTGCGCTACAGCGCTAAAAGCAGCAGTGTGGATGTGGTAGCTTGGGCTGAAGCCTACCCCCCCTCTTGACTTCAGAGCTCACGTTCCAGCCCAAGCCCAGAAGCTACAAAGCTGTTCTTAGCACCATAGCCTGAGCCCAAGTCTGTACACCTCATTGCTGCGGGTTTTAAAAGGCAGTGTAGACATACCCTAAGAGTGTGACTTCACTGCAGCTGGGAGCAAGCCCCCCCCGCTGAGTCCAGATAGACAAGCACATGCTCGTGGGGCTCATGCTATCATGCTAAAAATAACAGTGTGGCCATTGTCACACTGACGGAGGCTCAGGCTAACCACCCGAGCTCCAGCTCTAAGGGTAGAGTGGGTCTGAGCTCAGGTGGCTAGCCTTAGCCTCTGCTCATGCCACACATCCACACAGCTAATTTTAGTATGCTAGTGCGAGTCCTGCTAAAACAAGTCTGCCTACTCAGGCTGCGAGGCTCGCTTCCTGCTGCATTGTAAGACACACTCTCATCATAGGGTGTGCTTTCAAGACCATGAATATTTCTTAGCTGAACCCATTCCAGTTTTTAACATTCTTTTTAAAGTGTGGACCTCAACACTGCACGCACTATTCCAATAGTGATGTCAGTGCAGTATAGAGAGGTACTATCACCTCAACTTCTGCTTGATATTCTTCTGTTTATATATCCAAGGAATAGTTCAGTTCTTTTTGCCCCAATATCATACTGGGAGCTCATATTCAGTTGGTAATCCACCATGATCTCTAAGACCTTTTCATAGAACATCAGAATGGCCATACTTGGTCAAATCAATGGTCCATCTAGCCCAGTATCCTGCCTTTCAACAGTGGCCAGTGCCAGATGCTTCAGAGGGAATGAACAGAATAGGGCAGTTATTGAGTGATCCATCCCCTGTTGTCCAGTCCCCACTTCTAGCAGAGGTTTATGGACACCCAGAGCACAAGGTTCCATCCCTGATAATCTTGGGTAATGGCCACTGATGGACCTATTCTCCATGAACTTATCTAATTCTTTTCTGAAGTCTGTTATATGTTTGATCTTCACAACATATCTTCTGGGAGAGCAATACAGCAGTGCACAGATAATCCAGGAAGTTTTTGGAAAGTGTAGGGGACAATTTCCTGGTGCAAGTGTTGGACGAACCAACTAGGGGCAGAGCTCTTCTTGACCTGCTGCTCACAAACACGGAAGAATTAGTATGGGAAGCAATAGTGGATGGGAACCTAGGAGGCAGTGACCATGAGATGGTCGAGTTCAGGATCCTGACACAAGGAAGAAAGGAGAGCAGCAGGATACGGACCCTGGACTTCAGAAAAGCAGACTTTGACTCCCTCCAGGAACTGATGGGCAGGATCCCCTGGGAGAATAACATGAGGGGGAAAGGAGTCCAGGAAAGCTGGCTCTATTTTAAAGAATCCTTATTGAGGTTCCAGGAACAAACCATCCAGATGTGTAGAAAGAATAGTAAATATGGCAGGCGACCAGCTTGGCTTAACAGTGAAATCCTTGCTGATCTTAAACACAAAAAAGAAGCTTACAAGAAGTGGAAAATTGGACAAATGACCAGGGAGGAGTATAAAAATATTGCTCAGGCATGCAGGAGTGAAATCAGGAAGGCCAAATCACACTTGGAGTTGCAGCTAACAAGGGATGTTAAGAGTAACAAGAAGGGTTTCTACAGGTATGTTAGCAATAAGAAGAAGATCAGGGAAAGTGTGGGCCCCATACTGAATGGGGGAGGCAACCTAGTGACAGAGGATGTGGAAAAAGCTAATGTACTCAATGCGTTTTTTTGCCGCTGTCTTCACGAACAAGGTCAGCTCCCAGACTACTGCACTGGGCAGCACAGTATGGGGAGGAGGTGACCAGCCGTCATAGAATATCAGGGCTGGAAGGGACCTCAAGAGGTCATCTAGTCCAACCCCCTGCTCAAAGCAGGACCAATCCCCAACTAAATCATCCCAGCCAGGGCTTTGTCAAGCCAGGCCTTAAAAACCTCTAATAATGGAGCTTCCACCACCTCCCTAGGTAACCCATTCCAGTGCTTCGCCACCCTCCTAGTGAAATAGTTTTTCCTAATATCCAATCTAGACCTCCCCCACTGCAACTTGAGACCGTTACTCCTTGTTCTGTAATCTGCTACCACTGAGAACAGTCTAGATCCATCCTCTTTGGAACCGCCTTTCAGGTAGTTGAAGGCTGCTATCAAAGCCCCCCTCATTTTTTTCTTCTGCAGAATAAATAATCCCAGTTCCCTCACAGTCTCTCTTCATAAGTGATGTGCTCTAGCCCCCTAATCATTTTTGTTGCCCTCCGCTGGACTCTTTCCAATTTTTTTCCACATCCTTCTTGTAGTGTGGGACCCAAAACTGGACACAGTACTCCAGATGAGGCCTCACCAATGCCGGATAGAGGGGAATGATCACGTCCCTCGATCTGCTGGCAATGCTCCTACTTATACAGCCCAAAATGCCGTTAGCCTTCTTGGCAGCAAGGGCACACTGTTGACTCATATCCAGCTTCTCATCCACTGTAACCCCTGGGTCCTTTTCTGCAGAACTGCTGCCTAGCCACTGTCCCTAGTCTGTAGCAGTACATGGGATTCTTCTGTCCTAAGTGCAGGACTCTGCACTTGTCCTTGTTGAATCTCATCAGATTTCCTTTGGCCCAAACCTCTTATTTGTCTAGGTCCCTCTGTATCCTATCCCTATCCTCCAGCGTATCTACCACTCCTCCCAGTTTAGTGTCATCTGCAAACTTGCTGAGGGTGCAATCCACACCATCCTCCAAATCATTAATGAAGATATTGAACAAAACCGGCCCCAGGACCGACCCTTGCGGCACTCCGCCTGATACCGGCTATCTACTAGAGATGGAGCCATTGATCACTACCCATTGAGCCTGATGATCTAGCCAGATTTCTATCCACCTTATAGTCCATTCATCCAGCCCATACTTCTTTAACTTGCTGGCAAGAATACTGTGGGAGACCGTATCAAAAGCTTTGCTAAAGTCAAGGAATAACACGTCCACTGCTCTTCCCTCATCCACAGACCCAGTTATCTCCTCATAGAAGGCAATTAGGTTAATCAGGCATGGCTTGCGCTGGTGAATTCATGCTGACTGTTCCTGATCACTTTCCTCTCCTCTAAGTGCTTCAGAATTGATTCCTTGAGGACCTGCTCCATGATTTTTCCAGGGACTGATTCCAGGGATTTGATTCTTATCCTTTGTTTGATGTCTTTTAACCAGTTACTGATCCATGAGAGGACCTTCCCTCTTATCCCATGACCGCTTACTTTGCTTAAGAACCTTTGGTGAGGGACCTTGTTAAAAGCTTTCTGAAAGTCCAAGTGCACTATATCCACTAGATCACCCTTGTCCACATGCTTGTTGATCCCCTTCAAAGAATTCTAATAGGCATGATTTCCCTTTACAAGTGCTGTGTTGACACTTCCCCAACATACTGTTTTCATCTGTGTCTCTGACAGTTCTGTTCTTTACTATTGTTTCAACCAATGTGCTTGGTATTGAAGTTAGGCTTACTGGCCTGTAATTGCCAGAATTGCCCCTGGAGCCTTTTTTAAAAATTGGCGTCACATTAGCTATCCTCCAGTCATCTGGTACAGAGGCTGACTGAAGTGATAGGTTACATTCCAGAAAGTTCTTGACAGGATACAGTCCCCCATGCTAGCGGTATGACCTGCACTGTTTTTCCTAGAGGTGTGACCTTGCATTTAGCTTAATTAAACACATGTTAGAATCATAGAATTATAGAAGATTAAGGTTGGAAGAGACCTCAGGAGGTCATCTAGTCCAATCCCCTGCTCAAAGCAGGGGCAACCCCAACTAAATCATCCCAGCCAGGACTTTGTCAAGCCGGGCCTTAAAACCCTTTAAGGATGGAGATGCCACCACGTCCCTCGGTAACCCATTCCTGTGCTTCGCCACCCTCCTAGTGAAATTGGATATTAAGAAAAACTATCTAGACCTCCCCCACTGCAACTTGAGACCATTGCTCCTTGTTCTGTCAATGTTGTTTAAGTGAGCCTAGTTTACCACACAATCCAGATTGCTCTGTAGAACTGACCTATCCTTATAATTACTCACAATTCTGCCAATCTTTTTGTCATCTGCAAAATTTAACAGCAGCATTTTTATATTTTCTTCCAGAAGATATTAATAGCATTGAGCACAAAATAGATGCCTGTCATAACCGACTAAGAACATATCCTTTTGGATGATGATTCCCCATGTACAGTTACTTTATTAGATCTATGAGTTAGCCAGTTTTTAATACAGTTAATATATGCTATGATCGTTTTCTATAGAGTTGATAGTGGATAACTAACTGAACATGAGCTATGCTATGTTGTGTATCAGAAAGGATAAGTTGTTTAGTTTCTTGATTACTGTATAAGGATTCCTTCCAAAAAGGAGGAGTATATTTGGGATTTTCTGCTGCCTGCTTTTTCCAGTTGTGTAGCCACAGTCTCTCATTTCTGGATGGGCACATAATTCTTTTTCCTAGAATCCTGTGTCTGGTATGCACACTTCCTGCTCATCTGTTCCTCCAACTTCTGGAATGCAGCCCTCAGGTCACTAATATAAGACACCTGTGTAGATGCCAGTTCTTGCTGCCTGGACATCAAGTCACAGGGACAGAGTCCAAAAATAATCTCATAAGGGGACAGATGAATAGTTGAGTGCTGGCTGTTGTTATATGCAAAGACAACAAAGGATGTCTTTGTTTCTCAGTGTTCACTGACTCAGACTCTTAGCATGGAACCAATGGTGCGGTTTGCTCTCTCCATTCCCCCATTACTTGTAGGATGAGCAACACTGGTTCTCACATTGGTTAACTGGAGTTGTTGGCAAACCTTCTATAATAACCACAAATTCCTTCCCCTGATCACTGCAGATACAGCTTGGTGGGCCAGATGTAACATTGTATGTTTCAGCAATGCATTTATAACAGTCTCAGTCCTTTTATCCTTCAGTGTTTGCGCCACCACATATTTTGAGAAGGCATCATATGCTACCAGCACATATTGATTTCTAGCTGGTGTTCCTGGAAGTGGGCCTTTCAAGTCAATCTGTATGAACTCCCAGGGTTTACTAGATTGGAGTGTTTCCCCTAAAGTAATTCTACCTCTCCTCACTGGTGATTTCCTTTCTTGACACATAAGACAGGAAGGAATCCAGTCCTTCATGTCTGCAGCCATGTCCATCCAGATACCAGGTTCAATCTCTTTTCATACCCCAGATGGCCTGCTGCTTCGTTGTCATGAAGACAGTCTAATACTGTTATCTAATACTGTTGCTGGCAAGCTGTTACCTTCATACACCAGCAAGTTGGTAGCCGAATCAATGAATAATCATTCCTGAGCTGCATTGAACTTCACCACTCTCTCCCCCTGTTCGGTAGATCTGTTGACACCACACATAACTCAAGGTCCTTAGGCTGTTCTTGCAAGATTTGCTCACGGGCCCAAGCAGAGTCTATTCTCACTGCCCTCACCTGTCTGAAATCATCCACAACCACATTTTGCTTTCCAGGTTTATGGTGAACTGTAAATATGTACTCAGGCTATTTGTGAATCCATCTCCACAAGCATCCTTCTGGATTGTGTTTCATAACAAGCCACCTTGAGGCAATGTGGTCGTGCACTATGTGAATTCTGTATCTAGAAAATATGGATGATAGACCTTAAGGGCCTGCACAAAAGAGCCAGACCCTCTTGTTCTGTAGTCAAATAGTTGGTTTCCCTCTCATTTAATTTGCAACCTTGAAGAGCCATCAGTCTGTGCCTGCAGAGCTCATCAATTTGTTCAAGTGCAAATCCGGCACTTTGAGGCATTACAAATTACGATTAATGGATGAGAAGAGTCCAGGAATTAAAGCACCGCAAGGTTTAGAAATCCTTCTTTCAGTAACTCAAAAGTTTTTGCTATTCCTCTATCGAGATTTGTAGAGCATTTATATGTGCAAATGGGATGCGGGTACAAATTTTGTATCCCCACAGGGCTTTATAGACTTGCTCTTAGTTAGCTAGTATAATGGTGCTGAATTTCCTCCAGGTTTGTAGGAACCTTCCAGTCCTTTATAACATGCAGTTTCTGGGATTGGGGTTCCAAACCACCCTTACCAACTATGTGTCCCAGGAACGTGATGTGCCCCCTCGAAAACTGATGTGTTTTTGGCAAGTTTACACCCTGACTCCTTAGAAAGCTTTAGAATCCTTTCTATTTCCACCAGATGTTCCTCATGTGTTTTATGAAAACACATGAGGGCATCTAAGTATATGAGGGTGTCTGAAAGACAAATTGAAAAAACAAAGGGGGGAGGGATAGCTCAGTGGTTTGAGCATTGGCCTGCTAAACTCAGGGTTGTGAGTTCAATCCTTGAGGGGGCCACTTAGGGATCTGGGGCAAAAAATTGGTCCTGCTAGTGAAGGCAGGGGGCTGGACTCGATGACCTTTCAAGGTCCCTTCCAGCTCTATGAGATAGGTATATCTCAAATTATTATTATATTAAAGAAATATGATGAGGTTCAGCAAAATAAAGTCCTGCACTTAGGACGGAAGAATCCCATGCACTGCTACAGGCTGGGGACCGACTGGCTAAGCAGCAGTTCTGCAGAAAAGGACCTGGGGATTACAGTGGACGGGAAGCTGGATACGAGTCAGTGTGCCCTTGTTGCCAAGAAGGCTAACGGCATATTGGGCTGTATTAGTAGGAGCATTGCCAGCAGATCGAGGGAAGTGATTATTCCCCTCTATTCGGCACTGGTGAGGCCACACCTGGAGTATTGTGTCCAGTTTTGGTCCCCCCACTACAGAAGGGATGTGGACAAATTGGAGAGAGTCCAGCGGAGGGCAATGAAAATGATTAGGGGGCTGGAGCACATGACTTACGAGGGGAGGCTGAGGGAACTGGGCTGATTTAGTCTGCAGAAGAGAAGAATGAGGGGGGGATTTGATAGCAGCCTTCAACTACCTGAAGGGGGTTCCAAAGAGGATGGAGCTCGGCTGTTCTCAGTGGTGGCAGATGAAAGAACAAGGAGCAATGGTCTCAAGTTGCAGTGTGGGAGGTCTAGGTTGGATATTAGGAAACAGTATTTCAGTAGGAGGGTGGTGAAGCACTGGAATGGGTTACCTAAGGAGGTGGTGGAATCTCCATCCTAAGAGGTTTTTAAGGCCTGGCTTGACAAAGCCCTGGCTGGGATGATTTAGTTAGTGTTGGTCCTGCTTTGAGCAGGGGGTTGGATTAGATGACTTCCTGAGGTCTCTTCCAACCCTAATCTTCTATGATTCTAACCCATATGGTGTCAGAAAGGCAATTCTTCTTTGATTCTCAGGTGACTCTTTTATCTGATATTTTCCAGATATCCATCTGGCCATCCTACAGCACATAATTTAGCTTCTCTTTCAATGCAACCAGATACAGCAGGGGACTCTAACATGGGGAATGCCTCACAGGAATTCTCTCTGGCGTAAGCACAATCCAATGTTGCACATGATCATATCTCCCAAGTTCTTCATTATTCTTGGAGACCACACTAGTGTACAATAAGAGCAGCTGTTCTAATTGCTTCCTGTCATTGCCTTGTATGGATGCTTCTGTTAAGTTAACCCCTAGTTCTTTTTCTGATTGGGTTGCATCATAGCTCTTGACCACTGCACGTGTGAGAGTCTTTGAGATACCAGCTACATTGGTCACCGTCCCCAAGATCTGAATTTTCACTACCTGCATCTCCTGGTCACTCACATTTATTTCTCTTACCCAAAACTCCCCTTTTGGTCCAACTCGAAACAGAGCTCTGCTAAACACAATTCTGACTGGATATCCATAGCTTCAAACATTCCCATAGGTTCAGTGAAGCAGTCCTTTATTCTAGGGTATTATTGTGTGATGACCTGGTTTTGCCACAACTTTATTCCGAAGCACCACAGGTTCATGACATTCATCGCTCTTGTCCTGCAGGCTCCATGCTTCTTCCTACCCACATCCAGCAGGGGTATCTGAATATTTTCCAGGAACAGGTTTGTTCTATTAATACCCCAGGAGTTCTTGTGATGCCTTCAGATAAAATCCACTCCCAATATAACAGCACTAGAAATACTGGAATACTAAATAGACTTTTTCTGTAGTGACCAAGTTCAGGGGAAGCTGAATTTCTCCTGTTGTCTGTGTTGTTAAGTGCTGTGTAATGTCGTTGCTGTGGCAACGATGTTAAGGTTGCTAAGCTGTAACAGCTGCTCAGTGCTTCTGTTCTTGGAGCTCCAGTGTTAGCTGCATGAGCAGAGAGCACAGCCTGCTAATTCAGCAGACATTGATGTTACTCAAAGAAAGATCACAGGCTCGGCTTGGTGGTGAAGATGTTCTGCCAGGCTTATTGTCAACGACGCATGGCACTAGGGCCCTGGCTCCATGGTTACAGGGACACTAACACATGTATGCCTGTGCCAATGGAACCAGCTCAGTCAGCACACCAGGACACTCTGCCCTAGGCTGGACAAAGATGCCCCTCCTATGATTTCTCCTTTTATACACTGATACAAACCTATTACACTCCAGAAGTTGTTAGTTACCAACCCTACATCTTGTACCTGCTAGTTTGAACAAAACATCTTTATCCAATATCCTGTCATCCCATCCTTATCTTACGAGGGATCAGTGTGTTCTTTTACCTTCTTTAAGAATGTGTTTATGTAGTTACTTGAGAATTCTGGGTGCTCTTCTACCAACCTCTCCGGTCAGGAATGTGCTTACTTGGCTAGTAAATACCTAGTGTGTTGTTATTTTGCCAAGGCCAGGCCTACTCTGGTTCACAGCCTTTGGTTCACACTGTTCGTTATGCCTGGGGCTCCAGCAAGGCCTACATTCTCCTCCTTTTTGTCTTTTTAGGGGGAGGATGTTTACCCATCATACCAGAAAAGCATAATGTATTCACTGAAAATGACCCCGTGGGCTAAACACTGTTTCTTGGCCATTTCGCTTTACTCATCCATACATTCATGCCCCATGTGTCAAATGGTCTGCAGATTCCCTCATACGACCTGTGGACAGTTTTCTTTTTCCAATTGTTCTTAGTCCCATATAGTGGGCCTGAGAATATTAGGTCCAGGACTTTAGTTGAGAGGTGTAGTCTTCGATTCATTTTGAACAACTGGGATAGGCACTACTACAGTGTGTCCCACAGTGCTTTGTCTATGAGGAGTAAAACAGGAATTTGGAATGGTGACATCACAAATGAGGCCTTCATATAAAAACTTCTTGTAATTAGTTACTACACTGTTGGAGCCTATCAGTGCTGTCCTTGAAGAAAAGGAAAAGTCTTATCCACCACTGAAAGATGAGCGATGGATCCACTGATATTATGCGTCATCTGCAAACTCTCAATTTGGCACTCCAAGAGAAGGATAAGATTATTTCTGACCTTACTCAGACAGTCTTCATCTTCCAGAACAAGTTAAAGCTTCTGGAACAGATATAGTGTCAAAAGACTTCAACCACTTTCCCTGTCTCAAGAGTAGGGTAAACACATTCCTTGAAATCAAAGTAGAGTAATACAGAGGTAAATTACAAGGACTGATGACTTTCAGGCCAGGTTTGAAGACTTACAGAAGCTGAAATCCTGCTTTACCTTTCTTGTAAACCCATTCATGGTTGATCAGGCTCTAAAGATGATGCATATATCACAGTCTACAATCGAGTTTTGGAAGCAAGTGCCAGGAACAAAGTAGCCTCAACTCAAGAAGACTAGTGTGCGACTCATTTCAATTTTTGGCACAACATACTGCTGTGAATCTCTGTACTCCGTGATGAAGTTCGTAAAATTGAAACATCGTTCAGTCCTTACAAATCAACATCCACCTTGATAACATCTGAACCAGATTTCCAAAGACTTACAACCAGGATGGAGACCCACAAGACCTCTAGCAGTAATTAGCCGTGATACAGTAAATAAGATGTTAATATTTTTAAAAATGCACGTGTAAAGGCTGTGCGTGTCATGCAGCTCTTGAACAGAGGGTCAGTAAATTTGGCCACCTCTAGTATATATTATCTTTTTAAAGATTTTTGCTATAACATTCCTAACAACTATATTTTAATATTTAATAAAGGCGCAAACAAGTTTATAAAAACCCAAACAAGAAATTGACATTTTATTAATATTACTTTTGCACGAATGTTGAGGTGTCCCCTTACATTTTTCCTTTGAATAAAAAAACCTGTGATTGATAAAAGAGAATTGTTTTCATTTGCAAATGCATTATTTGTTGAGGCAAAAATATATGTACATATATTTAAAACTGAGGCCTTTTTGAGCTTTGCAACAAAAATTGGTTATTAATAATATTATGATGGTTATACCCCAACCATAATATTAACATGTTGTGGTAACACTTATATTTTAAAAAATATAAAATTGACTTTTGTTGCAAGAAAGTAAAAACAAAAGAAGTATTTACGTGACAGACACAACATACAACGACACAGCACAACATATATGACATACAGGACAAATTTACAGTTAAAGACGAATGGCACCAGAATTGTATTTATAACTACATAAAATAAGGTTTTAAGAGCTTAAAGTTATTAAAGCTATGCATTTTAGAAAACAGACAGGTGAGCAAAAGAGTTAAATATTTAAATAAGCAAATTATTACCTTTTTATTTAAAACTTTTAATAAGAATTGATAAAAATCCACATTATTTGCCCACTTTGTTGTATTAATTTAGTTAACTTAAAGCAGTTTCCATTACTTTATATTCCTTTTATTTTAAAAATGCTGCTATATGGAAATAAGAAAAACTCATGTTTCATATAGTAATTAATGGCTAGGATTAGAAGAGCTAACGTTTCTGTTGCTTGGCAACCATATCTTCTAGAAAGTTAGGAATAGTTCCAGCTGTTGCATTCCTGAAAGGTTAAAATGATTAATTTACTGGGCTTATTTAAAGTAACGTTTTTACCTTAGGTTTTTTCTTTTTTCTTTTTTTCCAGTTCCTTCATCTTTTTCCTGTGATGCAGGTTTCTGTAATAACTACAACTTTTAACTTTTAAAACAGAGAGCAGAAATGAGGAGAGGTTGGGGGAAGAGGGGGAGAGGGGAGAAGAGCAATCTAGGAAGGGAGGGAGAACTGAGCCAAGAGATTAATTAACTCTGTGATCTAGCGGCAGCAGCAGCGAGTTTTGCAAACTGAGAGAGGATATAAAGGAAAATTTAACTGATATATAAAACTATTTGAGAAAGAAGGTTATATTATTAGCTCTGAACGAGGAGTGGGGCTCCATAGGTTAAAGCAGAGGGTTGGGAACCCATACCCCTAGTTTTTTATCCTGGCCCTGAGAGGAGAGTGGGGGTTGTTATTTACCTTTTTTTTGGAAAACCTGAATTTGTTCCTGTTGCTTTTGTCTGCATGCCAAATGGATTGCAGGATTGCCCTTCCCTGCTGTAGTTAACCATTTCTGGGCAACTCCATGCATTAATGCATGAATTCTAGGTGTTAACCTGCTCACTCTTCGTTTTTCCCTTTGAAATTCTTTTTTAATCCACTCCCCAGCGATCAAGTCGTAGCTCCCATCTCCTAATATGCTCTGTGAACAGGGCCGGATTTCCAATTAGGCACAGTAGGCATGTGCCCAAGGGCACTGGCATTCTAGGGGCACCTTACCTCTCTAAAACTGTGCAACACGGTCAGCTGTAGGCAGGGGAGTGCTGAAGTTGCTGTGCCTGAGGGTACCTAAGGTGTAAATCCAGCCCTGTCTGTGAATGGTTCCATTTTCTCCTTCATCTGATTTACCAATCTAGTGAAAGTATTGTTTGCTACTTCTCCCTCCTGTGCACTTACTCTTCCCATTCCAGCAGGCACCAGTCTAGCTCTCAATTTAGGTTTTACCGGAATGTAGCTCTTATCATACGGTGGTGGTTGCAATGTGGTGACCCAGGCACAGAGACGGCTTGGTTGGCTCTTGGTCTGGGTCATTCCCAATGTCCCCATTCCAACACCCATTCCAATCATCTCATGATCCATCTTTTAATTTTGCTAGGGCCACCTTTTTCTATTTCTGTCCCCATTCTTCAGGCGCTATATAAGTACCCGAAGCCTGTTGTTGCCCAACAAGATTTATAACAGGGGCTGGCACTTTTTTTTTTGCAGATTCTCTACAGCTATTTCCAATTTTCTATTCTGTTCTTGTGCTTGCTGTAATGTATCATGTCTCTGGATTGCTTGCTGCCCTGCCAGGAGAGTTGGAGCCTTCCATGGCTTGGTTGCTTCTCTTAACTCTTTTTTTGTTTTTGTTATTTGCCCAGCCAGTTTTGTGGTGTGTTGTCTTAACCGTCTAACAGTCATGGCCATAGCTTGCAATATTGTGCATTTATTATTCTTATTATTTTTCAAGGCTACACTCTCTGCCCTAGCCTTACAGATTCCAGTCCATGTTTCCCCACACTCTTTTTAAAACTCGTATGGACCACTTTTTTCATTACCAAGCACATCCAAACCTTATCAAAGTTTCTGGAGATCTGTGGAGGAGAGGGCGTGCCCCAGCTCATAGTTTTCTGCCATCTGAGGTCGTGACCCCTAGAGTGGGCAGCTTGCCACTTACCTTATCAGCGGTCGGAGTCATCAGTGTTGTTAAGTGCTGTGGAATGTCATTGCTGCGGCAACGCTAAGGCTGCTACACTGTTACAGCTGCTCAGTGGACCCGTTCTTGGAGCTCTGGTGTTAGCTGCACGAGACGAGAGCGCAGCCTGGTGGTTCAGTTGACCTCAATGTTACTCATGAAGAAAGACCACAGACTCAGCTTGGTGGCAAAGGCGCTCAGCCAGGTTTATTATTGACAAAGAACAGTACTACAGTGCTGCTTCTGTGGTTACAGGTACACTAACACCTGTATGTCCACGACAATTGTACCAGCTCAGCCAGCGCACCAGGAGAGTGCCCCATAGACTAGGCAAAGGTGTCATACAATATCAGGGTTTGAAGGGACCTCAGGAGGTCATCTAGTCCAACCGCCTGCTCAAAGCAGGACCAATCCCCAACTAAATCATCCCAGCCAGAGCTTTGTCAAGCCTGACCTTAAAAACCTCTAAGGAAGGAGATTCCACCACCTCCCTAGGTAACCCATTCCAGTGCTCCACGACTCTCTGAGTGAAAAAGTTTCTCCTGATATCCAACTTAAACCTCCCCCACTGCAACTTGAGACCATTACTCCTTGTTCCGTCATCTGGTCCCACTGAGAACAGTCTAGATCCATCCTCTTTGGAACCCCCTTTCAGGTAGTTGAAAGCAGCTATCAAATCCCCCCTCAGTCTTCTCTTCTGCAGACTAAACAATCCAAGTTCCCTCAGCCTCTCCTCATAAGTTATGTGCTCCAGCCCCCGAATCATTTTTGTTGCCCTCCGCTGGACTCTTTCCAATTTTTCCACATCCTTCCTGCAGTGTGGGGCCCAAAACTGGACACAGTACTCCAGATGAGGCCTCACCAATGTCGAATAGAGGGGAATGATCACGTCCCTCGATCTGCTGGCAATGCCCCTACTTATACAGCCCAAAATGCTGTTAGCCTTCTTGGCAACAAGGGCACACTGTCGACTCATATCCAGCTTCTCGTCCACTGTAACCTCTAAGTCCTTTTCTGTAGAACTGCTGCCTAGCCACTCGGTTCCTAGTCTGTAGAAGTGCATGGGATTCTTCTGTCCTAAGTGCAGGACTCTGCACTCCTCCTTGTTGAACCTCATCAGATTTCTTTTAGCCCAATCCTCTAATTTGTCTAGGTCCCTCTGTATCCTATCCCTACCCTCCAGCGTATCTACCACTCCTCCCAGTTTAGTGCCATCTGCAAACTTGCTGAGGGTGCAGTCCACGCCATCCTCCAGATCATTAATGAAGATATTGAACCAAACCGTCCCCAGGACCAACCCTTGGGGCACTCCGCTTGATACTAGCTACCAACTAGACATGGAGCCATTGATTACTACCCGTTGAGCCCAACGATCTAGCCAGCTTTCTATCCATCTTATAGTACATTCATCCAGCCCATGTCCCTCCTATGACTTCTCCTTGTATACATTGATACAAACAAGTTACATATTACACTCCAGACGTTGTTAGTTACCAACCCTACACCCTGTATCTGTTAGTTCGAACAAAACATCCTTATCCATTATCCTGTCATTCCATCCTTATCTTATGAGGGGTCAGTGTGTTCTTGTACCATTTCTTAAGAATGTATTTAGGTAATTACTTGAGAACTCTGGGTGTTCTTGTACCAACCTGTCTGATCAAGAATGTGCTTTCTTGGTTAGCCAAAACCTAGTGTGCTGTTGTTTTTCCAAGACCGGGCCTCCTCTGGTTCACAGTCTTTGTTTCACACTGTTAGTTATGCCTAGGGCTCCAGCAAGGCCTACAGTGTGACGTTTCTGAAGATTAACCAAGTTAACGCTTGCATTGCAAATTTTCTTCCCTTTCAGCACTGCTCACACTTGTTTCAGATTCTGAGTCCAACAGCATTGTAGTTTTCCGGCTGTCGATGTGTCCAGATACATAGTAATAGGTACTTGGGCAACTCTTCATATGACCCCTTCTAATAGTTGCTGATGGTGCCACTACTTCATCAGCAACTTCTAAATTTCCTTTGGTGTGGCTTCCCTCTGCTTAGGTAATTCCAGCTCCAATAGTCTTTGCCTTCACATTGACTGCAAATGTCATCTGGCCTGGGATGCACATTGGAAACAGCCTTTTCTATTTGACCTATGGAACGCCTGCAAATAGAATCATAGAATCATAGGACTGGAAGGGACCTCGAGAGGTCATCTAGTCCAGTCCCCTGCATTCATGGGAGGACTAAGTATTATCTAGACCATCCCTGATAGGTGTTTGTCTAACTTGCTCTGAAAAATCTCCAGTGATGGAGATTCCACAATCTCCCTAGGTAGTTTATTCCAGTTCTTAACCACCCTGACAGGAAGTTTTTCCTAATGTCCCACCTAACCTCCCTTGCTGCAGTTTAAGCCCATTGCTTCTTATCGTATCCTCAGAGGTTAAGAAGAACAATTCTTCTCCCTCCTCCTTGTAACAACCTTTTATGTACTTAACTGTTATGTCCCCTCTCAGTCTTCTCTTTTCCAGACTAAACAAACCCAGTTTTTTCAATCTTCCCTCATAGGTCATGTTTTCTAGATCTTTAATCATTTTTGTTGCTCTTCTCTGGACTTTCTCTAGTTTGACCACATCTTTCCTGAAATGTGGCACCCAGAACTGGACACAATACTCCAGTTGAGGCCTAATCAGCATGGAGTAGAGCAGAAGAATTACTTCAAGTGTCTTGCCTACAACACTCCTACTAATACATCCCAGAATGATCTTCGCTTATTTTGCAACAGCGTTACACTGTTGACTCATATTTAGCTTGTGATCCACTATAACCCCCAGATCCCTTTCCGCAGTACTCTTTCCTAGGCAGTCATTTCCCATTTTGTATGTGTGCAACTGATTGTTCCTTCCTAAGTGGAGTACTTTGCATTTGTCCTTATTGAATTTCATCCTATTTACTTTAGACCATTTCTCCAGTTTGTCCAGATCATTTTGAATTTTAATCCTACCCTCCAAAGCACTTGCAACCCCTCCCAGCTTGGTATCATCCACAAACTTTATAAGTGTACTCTCTATGCCATTATCTAAATCATTGATGAAGATATTGAACAAAACCGGCCCCAGGACCGACCCTTGGGGCACTCCACTTGATACCGGCTGCCAACTAGACATGGAGCCATTGATCACTACCCATTGAGCACGATGATCAAGCCAGCTTTCTATCCACCTTATAGTCCATTCATCCAGCCCATACTTCTTTAACTTGCAGGCAAGAATACTGTGGGAGACCATATCAAAAGCTTTGCTAAAGTCAAGGAATAACACGTCCACTGCTTTCCCCTCATCCACAGACCCAGTTATCTCGTCATAGAAGGCAATTAGGTTAGTCAGGCATGACTTCCCCTTTTTAAATCCATGCTGACTGTTCCTGATCACTTTCCTCTCCTCTAAGTGCTTCAGAATTGATTCCTTGAGGACCTGCTCCATGATTTTTCCAGGGACTGAGGTGAGGCCAGGGCCGGCGCAACCCATTAGGCGACCTAGGTGGTCGCCTAGGGCGCTACTATTTGTGGGGCGCCGGTGCCCCGGCCAGCCGTTGAAATTTGGGGGCGGGCCCTTCTGCCGCCGCTGTTGGGGGCGGCTTTTCGGGGGCGGGACCTTCCGCCGCCCTCCTGGTTGATGCTGACTGGCCTGTATTTCCCCAGATCCTCCTTCTTCCCTTTTTTAAAGATGGTCACTACATTAGCCTTTTTCCAGTCATCCAGGACCTTCCCCGATCATCATTGGTTTTCAAAGATAATGGCCAATGGCTCTGCAATCACATCTGCCAGCTCCTTTAGCACCCTCGGATGCAGCGCATCCGGCCCCATGGACTTGGGCTCATCCAGCTTTTCTAAATAGTCCTGAACCACTTCTTTCTCCACAGAGAGCTGGTCCTCTCCTCCCCATGCTGTGCTGCCCAGTGCAGTAGTCTGGGAGCTGACCTTGTTCGTAAATACAGAGGCAAAAAAAGCATTGAGTACATTAGCTTTTTCCACATCCTCTGTCACTAGGTTGCCTCCCTCATTCAGTAAGGGGCCCACACTTTTCTTGACTTTCTTCTTGTTGCTAACATACCTGAAGAAACCCTTCTTGTTACTCTTAACATCCCTTGCTAGCTGCAACTCCAAGTGTGATTTGGCCTTCCTGATTTCACTCCTGCATGCCTGAGCAATATTTTTATATTCCTCTCTGGTCATTTGTCCAATCTTCCACTTCTTGTAAGCTTCTTTTTTGTGTTTAAGATCAGCAAGGATTTCACTGTTAAGCCAAGCTGGTCGCCTGCCATATTTACTATTCTTTCTACACATTGGGATGGTTTGTTCCTGGAACCTCAATAAGGATTCTTTAAAATACAGCCAGCTCTCCTGGACTCCTTTCCCCCTCATGTTGTTTTCCCAGGGGATCCCGCCCATCAGTTCCATGAGGGAGTCAAAGTCTGCTTTTCTGAAGTCCGCGGTTCATATTCTGTTGCTCTCCTTTCTTCCTTGTGTCAGGATCCTGAACTCGACCATATCATGGTCACTGCCTCCCAGGTTCCCATCCACTTTTGCTTCCCCTACTAATTCTTCCCTGTTTGTGAGCAGCAGGTCAAGAAGAGCTCTGCACCTAGTTGGTTTCTCCAGCACTTGCACCAGGAAATTGCCCCCTACACTTTCCAAACACTTCCTGGATTGTCTGTGCACTGCTGTATTGCTCTCCCAGCAGATATCCGGGTGATTGAAGTCTCCCATGAGAACTAGGGCCTGCGATCTAGTAACTTCTGTTAGTTGCCGGAAGAAAACCTCGTTCACCTCATCCCCCTGGTCTGGTGGTCTATAGCAGACTCCCACCACGACATCACCCTTGTTTCTCACACTTCTAAACTTAATCCAGAGACTCTCAGGTTTTTCTGCAGTTTCATACCGGAGCTCTGAGCAGTCGTACTGCTCTCTTACATACAATGCAACTCCCCCACCTTTTCTGCCCTGCCTGTCCTTCCTGAACAGTTTATATCCATCCATTACAGTGCTCCAGTCATGTGAGTTATCCCACCAAGTCTCTGTTATTCCCATCACATCATAATTCCTTGACTGTGCCAGGACTTCCAGTTCTCCCTGCTTGTTTCCCAGACTTTTTGCATTTGTGTATAGGCACGTAAGATAACTCGCTGATCGTCCTGCTTTCTCAGTATGAGGCAGGAGTCCTCCCCTCTTGCGCTATCCTGCTCGTGCTTTCTCCCGGTATCCCACTTCCCCACTTACCTCACGGCTTTGGTCTCCTTCCCCCGGTGAACCTAGTTTAAAGCCCTCCTCACTAGGTTAGCCAGCCTGCTTGCGAAGATGCTCTTCCCTCGCTTCGTTACGTGGAGCCCATCTCTGCCTAGCACTCCTCCTTCTTGGAACACCATCCCATTGTCAAAGAATACAAAGCCTTCTCTCCGACAACACCTGCGTAGACATTCGTTGACTTCCACGATTCGACAGTCTCTACCCGGGCCTTTTCCTTCCACAGGGAGGATGGACAAGAACTCCACTTGTGCCTCAAATTCCTTTATCAATCTTCTCAGAGCCAAGTAGTCTGCAGTGATCCGCTCAAGGTCATTCTTGGCAGTATCATTGGTGCCCACATGGAGAAGCAGGAAGGGGTAGCGAGCCAAGGGCTTGATGAATCTCGGCAGTCTCTCCGTCACATCGTGAATCCTGGCCAGGTGTCAGACATTACTTATCAGGGCTGTAAGTCTGGGCATCTAGAGATTTTATGTAAATGTTATGGTGTCTTAATTTCTATATTAGATGAATATGCATTACAGTATTTGCATGAATCTCAAGTCATAAATCCATCAATCCCCCACCACAACATCAAACCTCCCTCACTTTTCTCCCTTCCATCACTGTCTCCCCTTTTCCCTTCAAGTTTCCCCATCTCCTCTCTGGCTTTTTTGTTATGCCTTCAAATCCCCTCCTCCTCCTTGCTCACTCCTTCTTCCCTGAAATTTCTCTCCTCTCCTTTCTTCCTCTCACTCCTGCTCGCATCTCCCTTGAGCTTTTCTGTCTTCCTGGGGCATCAATATCTTGGCTGCTATAGTGTACTCTAGGCTGCAGTCTGCTGCTCCCCCTGCAGACTTGTGCATGCAGAGCTCACTCTCTGTATCGCTGGGCTGGCTGGATAGCTGCTAGACAGCTCTGCAGGGGGAGGAGAAAGAGGAAGTCCCTGCCTTAGAGTAGAATGATATAGTTTTAGGTATGGACCAGGCCTGAGAGTCTCCTGGTGAAACTGAGATGTACATGTTCTGCAGAGGTCAGATTTAATGATTTTATTGCAGAGATTATATCTGACGGGAATAAATGCTGTTCCCTTTTGTGTTTCTAGGCAGGAATTGGGGTAAAAGAAGATATCTTCCTTGCTGCCCCTATAGGGTCCACACAAGATCAATTCTCTGTCCTGCAAGCTAAGGAATTTTATGATTATGGGCAATGGTCTATCAGCATCAAGAGGCCACAGCATGGGGGAATCAATGTGCCCATTTAAAATCCCTGATTTTTAGCGTATCTGGTTGTCCTTCTTGGCATTGTGTAACCCTGGCAGCCTCAGAAAGCAAAAGACAAAGCAAGGCCCCCTGTGGGACTCATGTTCAGAGTGAAGTGAGAAAGCAGCTCCTCAGCAGAGTGCTCACATTGAAACCGCTGCTGTCATGGGGGGCGGAGGAGTGAAATTGCAGCAGGCAGGTAATGATAGTGCTGAATACTAGAAGGTCTTTGCTGCCCAATGATGCAATTAATGTAATAGATTCATACCTGATTCCACATGGCTAGCTCTGAACAGAATTTGCTTCCTCGTCTGGGCCTAGAATCCTCTCCCTCCTTCTTCATTGCCTTAATTTTAAGGTGTTTGTGGCTATTACAGAGACATTTTGATTGAAATGTATTGCTCACAGTATTTGGCTGACAGTCCCTTAAAGATACTGATCTTTTCGGTGATGACACATGGGGTGGATATGATGGAATAAGAGGGATTTAGACTTTTGATATAAAGAGAAGTAGATTCAATCAACCACTCTGCACCAAGGCCCCTGCTATATGCCTCTGCATTCCCCAGCCACAGTGTGGGTAGCTATTCCTAAGAGCAGCTTTCCAAGGAGTTCCATCCTTAGAACTCTTTACATCAAGAATGAGTGTCCTTCTAAAAGATACCTTCTAGCTCAACCAGAAGTTAATGATCTCAATGCAGGAATCACTGGGTGAAATTCTATGGCCTGCTAATGCACGAGATCAGACTCAATGGTCAAAATGGTGGCCTTAAAATCAATGACTCTATTAATCTATGCCATATAAGTAACAAAAACTAAACTTCAGTGAAGCTTTCTTCCCTAGCATGGCTGTCTCTAGGATTTTTGCTGCAGAACCTCTCTGCTTCGCATCCTGGTTCTCTCCAGACGCCCTCTCTACAGCTGTACCATGTAGCCCTACTGTAGATACCTCTCTGACTCCAGCAGTCATTTTCAGTCTGGTGTCAGTTATTCCTGCTGAGAGCTCGAAGATGGGACCTGAGAGACGCTCCAGCTCTTATGCTGTAATTAGAGCTTGCTGAATGCACCTGACAGTATGACTCAGCAGAAATTACCGTGCACTTTCATGCAGTGTTCAAGACCCTGATAATAGGATGTTTCTACTTAGGAGGCCTGCATCTCTACACATGGCCTTAGCTGTTACCCATTCATTCCATTAATAGACAGTTTCTTCTCTACAATGCTGATCATTGTTACTTGCAGAGAGTGCCCTAGGCTGGGCACTGTTTTATCAGCTGTCATGCTTCGCACTAGAGGCGGTGGCATTTCAGTACTTGGTGAAGTGAGCTCTGTTGTGGCTCCAAAGTTAAGGTTGACTTGAGTATTGCACTTGAAGTTCGGCATGTATTTCTGAGTTTTAGAATTGAGTAGAAGGAAGATGTTATTTATACACTGTGGATTACACCGTAAATCCCTTACTCACACTGGTGAGCAGCTATCAGTGGAGTCAATAGGACTATTTTGGAGAACAACAGCTTACCAGTGTGAATGAGGGGTTTGCAGCCTGGATCTGTATGAGCAAGAAATTGTCAGCCCCACCTGCAAGGTTGCCTACAATGAGAGCACAGGGAACCAGGGATCAGCAAAGAGGCTCTTCAACTGCTTTATATATATATATACACACACACCATTGTCACCGTGCCTCAGTGGGTTACAGCTGAGAATACCAGATTCAGGACAAACTGCTGAGAAATTGGGCAGACTCACCCCAAACTGGTGGTTATTCTACCATTAGCTATACCAAGCCAGTAACAAAAGTAAACTTTTGACTCACCACAAGAAGTAAAAAATGCATTCTCCTTAGGAATTCCAGCATTTATTTCACCACCCAGACACTAGCTTATGATGAGTGGTTATTGAAAAGCAGTTTCATCAAACAAAGGGTTCTTCTGATCTCAAGAGACCAGTGACATAGCCAGGTTAATATATAACCTCTTACCCAATAATCACGCTGTTGCCAATCCTTTAATAGCTAAAATCTAAAGGTTTATTTTTAAGAGAAAAGAAATAGAGAGTTAAAATGGTTAAGGAAATCATATACATACAATCATTGCAAAGTACTTGTATCAGGTTTGAAGCAGTGATGGAATAAACTGCTAGTTTGCAAGTCTCTCCAGAAATTACCCAATCAGCTTGGTGGTCATCAGTCATTGTTTAGAGCTTCCTTATTAGAAATCCAACCCAGAGAAATGAAGCAGGAAATGAAGACAAAATGGAGATGTTTCTAGGGTCTTTTATACCCTCTCCCATGTGGATGGAATTTTACTGTCCCAAACAAAGCTCCCAGTCTCAGTTTGTGGAAAATTACAGGCACAAGATGGAGTCCAGGGTCACATGAGCAAGTCACATGCCCTTGCATGGCTTGCTGACTCACATGAGCAAGCCATTGGCCACATGGAGGCTAAGGCATCTGCAGGAAGAGCCAACTGGGTGGAGTGAGTTTCTTTTATGGCCCACTGTGAGGGTTAATTGCCCTTGATGGGCCATCAACCAAAAGCTGTCTGGCCTGAATGTAGTTTTTATGTGGTGGGTGTTACCCCAGGATCAAATACATTTGAAATACTGGTACATAGCCAATGTTCATAACTTTAGATACAAAGATGATACATGCATACAAACAGGATAATCATATTTGACAGATTCTAACTTTTTCATTGATACCTTACGTGACATACTTTGTATAAGATTTGTTGCAATAATGGTGGTAGCAACATTGATATACAAGGTCATATTTCAATCATACAGAATCACAACCATGATGGGGTAAAGGAGCTGCATATTGCCCTTACATGCCAGGTGACAGCTTTATTACTATATAACTATATGTACATATTTAGCTCCCAAAGGCCCCACTAATGACTGGGGCCCCATTTTGCTGGATGCTCCACAAACAACAGATAAAAAGACACAGGAATACAAGAACTGCCGGTGTGGATCAAAATCATGAACCAGTTAGTCCAGTACCCTGTCTCCAACAGTGGTCTGCACCAGATGCTTTTGAAGAAGGTGCAAGGACCCTCCCAATCGCTAGTAATTAGAGATTGGCTTAAATTCTGCACCATAAGGTTTACTTATTTTTCCAAGACAATCCCTGCCATGGAGGGTTTGCTGTTTACGAAACAATAAACAGACAAAGGGTTGGAGATTGGGAACAACGTATCAGCAAAAGGACAGGTTGCGATTCATGTGGGGACCCTGGAGTAAATGTCATAGTTGAAGTTATATTGTAACACATTGTATTTGCCAGCCAATTGGGATGTTGTTTGAATATTGGTTTAATTAACATTTTGTAAAAATTGCTATGTTGTATTACATAAGCATAGTGGGGCAGTTGGTTGCAGTATGTGCTTTCAGGAGGCTCAGAGCAGCGTGTGTGGGAGATTACTGCCTCCACTTCTAGATTAGGGAAGACCGAGCTTGTTTAAGCTTCAAGGAAGCAAAACTTTATTCTTGGAAGTGTGGCATTGGCATGGCTTAGTTTGTTACATGTTTCTGGTTGGCTGGCTTTTTACCTGGGAGTACAGGGAAAGTGAAGGGGAGGGGGACAGGCATGGGGAAGTGAGTATGAGTAGGGAAGCAGGAAAGAGAAGGAAGAGGAAAGGAACAGTCTCAACTCATCTCATAACCATAATCAATAGCCATCTCGTAGCCATAATCAATAGTTTTTTGTAGGCATCATGGCAGAGATGAGTTTGAGGTTCTGTCTCAACTAGCATAAAAGGTAGGTTTTTTAAACATTAGCTACCACATTTTAAAATGCTAGTGTAGACAAGGCAAGTTATATTTTAACATGGGTTAGGTCAAGGTCAAGCTGAGCCCCGGGAAGGGTTTTTAGAGTTAGGTTTGGTCTACACTTAAAAGTTAGCTTGACATAGCTACATCAGTCGGGGGTGGGGGTGGGGGGTGAAAAAAAACATACCCCTGACCAACATAGTTATGTCTCCATAACTTTTAGGTGAAGATGCAGGCATGTCAATGGAAGAATGATTCTGTCAACATAGCTACCATCATTTGGGGAGGTGGTGTTCCCACACTGACAGAAAAAGGCCTTCTGGTGGTGTAGGCTGTGTCTACACTACAGAGTTATGGTGGTATAGATATGCCAACACATCTATGCCAGTATAATCTCTGTAGTGTAGAAACAGCCTCAAGCAGCAGAGAAGGTGAAAGCCAATCAATCCTCATTGTTAGGAGAAACATCATCCATCTCAGACACTTTGAGAGAGCTGGTCAAAAAGTGGCCATTCTTTTCTATGTATTGAACATTTTTATTTTTCATCCAAAAGAAATAGATTAGATTTCAAATGAAAAATTTTGATTCAGTGTAATTTGAGTCAAATCAAAATAAAATGGTTTAATTTTTGGAGGCTATTTCTCCTTTCTTTTCCTCCCCCCTTCCTCCCCCCAGAAAGGAAGAGAAAGAGTGAGAAACAAAAACAGTGACAACAACTAAGAATATGAGTGTTTTCATTTCAAACCTAATTGAAAATTTTTGTTTCGATGAAAAATTGATAAACCAGTGAACATTTCCTAACAAAAAGAGAATTGTTTGATTTCCTTCTAAAGTTTTCAAATTGAACTGAACCAAAAAAAGTTTGAATGAAAAATCTGAAGATAGTGAAGATTATAAAACAGTTTTGTCAAAAAATCTTTTTTAATGAAAAATGTTTTAAAAAAAGGAACTTGAAGTGAGAGGATCTGAGTTCTTCTCCTGGCTTTGCTGTGTGCCATTTGGCAAGTCACTTAGTCTGTCTCTGCATTAGCTTCCCTATCTATAAAATGGAGAAAGAGAGCCCTTTGTCAGTGGGCATTGAGGCTTCATTCATTAATAGATCTGGTCAACATTTTTTAGATCAAAAAAAATTCCCACTGAAAATTTGGGTTTCTGTCTCACCCCTCAGGAAAAAGGTAGTTTTGACTAAATGTGCAGATTTTTTTGTAAAGGAAGTTTCTAAACAAGGCGATTTTTAAAATTTCAATTGAAATTTGTTTCATTTTGTTTTCTGAAAACCAAATATTTTTTGAAAATTCAAATTTGTTTTTCCCCTTTACTCTTCCTTTGCCCCCTTTTTTTGCCATTGTGCACAATTTAATAAATAATGTCCAAGCTGTTTTAGGGCTTTTTTTGCTTTATTTTTTCCCTTTTCTACTCAGTAACGTTTCAAAACTTCATCCTGTTGAGGAAATTTTGAAAAGTCACAGAGGGGAAGAGTTAACAACGTTCATTTTTCTAACTTGGTATCTTTTCCAAAGTTGGAGACATTTTTAAAAGTTAAAGTAGAAAAAGGGAAATGTTAAAAAGAGAGGAAAGAATAAAAAACCCAATAACTAGACATTCTATTCCATTCAGGAGCAAAAAAGGGAGAAAACAAAAATCCAAAATTTCAAAAGGTTGTTTTAATTTCTGAAGGTTGAATTGAAATGTGAATGTCAGTTAAAATCAAAATGAAATGAAATTTCAGATAGAACTAAAGCATTTTAAAAAAATTGAATCTAAATGAAAACATATTGTTTTATTTCATTTTGAAGTTTTCCCATGGAAAAAAATATCAAAATATTTACAACAGAAATTCATTGTTGGAAAAAAGTATGTTTTATTCTCTGTTTATTAATATTTCTAAAATGCTTTGAGATCCCTAAAAATCTGGGTCTGCAAAAGAGCACAGGGTTAGTATTGAATTAACCCTTTGATCAAAGGCTAATTCCCAATAAGGCTTGTTTCTACTGATTGTGTCTGGAATCTTTGTATAAGCCGAGGTTTGTGTTGGTCTCTCTAGGATTTGCTGCAGAATTCTCCGAACTCGATGACTGCAGTGGCCAACAACCCCCAGGGAATTGTGGTCCCAGCATCAGCGCTGCAGGCGGGGAACATCTCCATGACAACGGTCAATTCCCAAGTGGTGTCAGGTGGGAGGCGTGCAATGTACATCAGTGACCATGTTAGTCACATCTTTTGCATGCTTAGGTTCTTTTCTTTAGATGACAAGAAAAAAAAAAACACCTGAAGTAAGAACAGGCAGAGCAAATGTCTGTGAAATGAAAGGTATGGCATAGAACTGGGCAGCACTTGGCACATCCAAGTGTCTTCTGACTCAAATGTCTGTGAAATGGGAACACCTGTCTTTCTGTTAAAGCTGAGATCATTAACTGCACAGAAGGAGAGCTCTGATGGCTCTACTGGCTCTGCCTTCTTGGATCAGGCCTCACAACACTGCATGCTGGCCCCTTGGTAGCCAGTAGGTTCATTTTCATGTTACTGTCTCAGAACCATTCTTTGGGAGCTGGGCAGTGTCTGTTATTTCAGCAACTCTAGTTCTGCTTTGGGTACCGACCTGTGGCCCAGGATCAATTCATCCAGTGCAGAATTGATGCGTTTTTAAACAGAGCTGTAGTGTTGATGCATCAGCCTTCTGTCATCTCTGCTTTGCAGAATGTCAAATTCTGTAGCTCCAGGGGTTGTCTTATCCCCAGAATAGAATGGGAGAGTTCTATCCCCTCACAGCCACTCCAGGCTGTGGCTGCCCCGGGGCCCGGAACCTGAGAGCACTTGGCTTTGGAAGGAAATGACATTATTTTGTCATACTTTTACTGTGATCCTTTGCTTGAACTACAGGAATGGCTCTAGACCCAGTTTTGTCCAGCTGGTCCAATCCTTGTGCTGGACAGTGTGCAGCTCGGCTACAAGTGTGAATATGCTCCTTTCAAAACTGACTTCTCACTACAACCCTGAGCTGCAGCTGGGACCAGTGAAACCACTGGCCTTGTGCATGTGCCTCCCCTTGGCCAGCCTGCAGTGATAAATACCAGCTGTTTCCCTAAAACTCTGCTTTGAACTATATCGTTGTCAGGTGGAGCCCTTTACCAGCCTGTAACTATGGTAACATCTCAGGGCCAGGTGGTAACCCAAGCAATCCCACAAGGAGCCATACAGATCCAGAACACACAGGTAAGATGAGTGGGACCAAGAGGCCTGAAAGGGCTAAGCCAGAGCACTGGCTTCCTTAAAGTTTTAAAAGGGGAACAACTACAGGGAAAGAGCTTAATCATTTTTCATTCATCCACTGCTCTCCCATCTCCATCTGCCCCCACAATCTCCTTTCATGCCCTGCCTCAGCTCCTGCTCTCTCCGGTCACATGCTTGCTCTCACACTCTTTTTGCACATGATCTCACGTTCCCTCCTCTCACACTCTCCCCTCCGTGCTATCTTGTGCTCTCTCCCCTCTCACACTCACTCCTGCTCTCACCTAAATTGTACAGGCAGACTCACTTAAAAACAACAGCTGCCACTGCTTTTAGCAGTTTTTAGGTCCAGCAGTTCCTGACAATATGCTTAGCAGAGTCCGGCACTTAGGACAGAAGAATCCCATTCACTGTTACAGACTAGGGACCGAATGGCTAGGAAGCAGTTCTGCAGAAAAGGACCTAGGGGTTACAGTGGACGAGAAGCTGGATATGAGTCAACAGTGTGCCCTTGTTGCCAAGAAGGCTAACGGCATTTTGGGCTGTATAAGTAGGGGCATTGCCAGCAGATCGAGGGACGTGATCATTCCCCTCTATTCGACATTGGTGAGGCCTCATCTGGAGTACTGTGTCCAGTTTTGGGCCCCACACTACAAGAAGGATGTGGAAAAATTGGAAAGAGTCCAGCGGAGGGCAACAAAAATGATTAGGGGGCTGGAGCACATGACTTATGAGGAGAGGCTGAGGGAACTGGGATTGTTTAGTCTGCAGAAGAGAAGAATGAGGGGGGATTTGATAGCTGCTTTCAACTACCTGAAAGGGGGTTCCAAAGAGGATGGATCTAGACTGTTCTCAGTGGTAGCAGATGACAGAACAAGGAGTAATGGTCTCAAGTTGCAGTGGGGAAGGTTTAGGTTGGATATTAGGAAAAACTTTTTCACTAGGAAGGTGATGAAGCACTGGACTGGGTTACCTAGGGAGGTGGTGGAATCTCCTTCCTTAGAGGTTTTTAAGGTCAGGCTTGACAAAGCCCTGGCTGGGATGATTTAGTTGGGGATTGGTCCTGCTTTGAGCAGGGGGTTGGACTAGATGACCTCCTGAGCTCCCTTCCAACCCTGATATTCTATGAGGAGCCAAACATTCTGTCAGAGTGCAGACAGNGGGGTGGGACTAGATGACCTCCTGAGCTCCCTTCCAACCCTGATATTCTATGATTCTATGAGGAGCCAAACATTCTGTCAGAGTGCAGACATCTCTCATTAAAATCATTGGGGGTTATGTACTCACACATGATCAGGCCTGGGACTTCCAGCCAGACCTATGGATAATGCAAGTGTGATGGGCTGTCAAAGGGAGATCTGAGTTTTGATCCTGGACTAACACTCTGGCTTCTTAGTAAGTAACTGACCCGTGACATGTGAACATCATTGAGGAGATGCAGACCCATGGCCAGCCTGTGTGAAATAAGTCAAAGAAAGGCTCTGATTTACTTGGGGTTGGTCCTGCTTTGAGCAGGGGGTTGGACTAGATGACCTCCTGAGGTTTTCTTCCAACCCTAATCTTCTATGATTCTATGATAATCCACTTCTGAGGGGCAGGGTGACTCAGTANACAGTGTGCCCTTGTTGCCAAGAAGGCTAACGGCATTTTGGGCTGTATAAGTAGGGGCATTGCCAGCAGATCGAGGGACGTGATCATTCCCCTCTATTCGACATTGGTGAGGCCTCATCTGGAGTACTGTGTCCAGTTTTGGGCCTCACACTACAAGAAGGATGTGGAAAAATTGGAAAGAGTCCAGCGGAGGGCAAGAAAAATGATTAGGGGGCTGGAGCACATGATTTATGAGGAGAGGCTGAGGGAACTGAGATTGTTTAGTCTGCAGAAGAGAAGAGTGAGGGGGGATTTGATAGCTGCTTTCAACTACCTGAAAGGGGGTTCCAAAGAGGATGGATCTAGACTGTTCTCAGTGGTAGCAGATGACAGAACAAGGAGTAATGGTCTCAAGTTGCAGTGGGGAAGGTTTAGGTTGGATATTAGGAAAAACTTTTTCACTAGGAAGGTGATGAAGCACTGGACTGGGTTACCTAGGGAGGTGGTGGAATCTCCTTCCTTAGAGGTTTTTAAGGTCAGGCTTGACAAAGCCCTGGCTGGGATGATTTAGTTGGGGATTGGTCCTGCTTTGAGCAGGGGGTTGGACTAGATGACCTCCTGAGCTCCCTTCCAACCCTGATATTCTATGAGGAGCCAAACATTCTGTCAGAGTGCAGACAGCTCTCATTAAAATCATTGGGGGTTATGTACTCACACATGATCAGGCCTGGGACTTCCAGCCAGACCTATGGATAATGCAAGTGTGATGGGCTGTCAAAGGGAGATCTGAGTTTTGATCCTGGACTAACACTCTGGCTTCTTAGTAAGTAACTGACCCGTGACATGTGAACATCATTGAGGAGATGCAGACCCATGGCCAGCCTGTGTGAAATAAGTCAAAGAAAGGCTCTGATTTACTTGGGGTTGGTCCTGCTTTGAGCAGGGGGTTGGACTAGATGACCTCCTGAGGTTTTCTTCCAACCCTAATCTTCTATGATTCTATGATAATCCACTTCTGAGGGGCAGGGTGACTCAGTAAAGTTATTCTCTGACCTTATTGCAATAGGTTTGACAGACTGATGGAGTCCTGCGCTTGCCCTATATGAATACATATTTCAGTAAGACTTTTTAGGGTCTGAATCCCAAATATTGATGTGCTTCTGCTGTGGTTAGCTACATTAGCTTAGCAGTGGGCTGCCTCATCCACTGAAGAGTCCTGAACTAGCTAGGGCCTAATGTTTCAGAGAGTTCAGGGTCTGGTAATAAGAACTGCCCTCTTCTGAAATAAAGCTCTGTTCCTCCAGACCTCTTTGGCAGTTCAGTGTTGCAGAGCTTTGAAGCTTGGGAGAACAAAGCTCCTTGTTTAGTTTTTTCTTTAAAAAATAAAACGATACACACAGAATGCAAAAAATACTACATAAAGCTAATGATAAAATTACAGTTAATCACACAAAAGTCAAGAGAGGTTAAACTAAAGGTTGCTCACACAACTGTAACTCTTTGTTTGAATGCATTATAAATACAGGGACAGATTCACCCAAATGCTCCTGCTGTGTTGCACGACTCTTATGATGCAAAGCAGCTATAAATCCATTTAAGCAGCGACTTAAGCTGGGTTTACAGCTGCTTTGCATCACAGTGGTGCAAAGCAGCTGGAGTGTACCTGTGAATCTGGCTCAGTCTTTAATTACATGATCACACACTATTTCTCAAGATAATACAAAAACATATCAGACAGGTCTTTTCTACAACGTCAGACAGACACATATAACATCTTGTAGTGCTATGCAGTCCACAGAAGTCGTTCATATGAAATGTATGTGGAACACACACTTAGACAACATGCCATGAACAACAAAGAGTCATAACAACAAAGAATCATAATGAAAATGCATTGGCTTTCACAGGGGTTTAAAATTAAATGATAAACTCTTCCATCAGGAATACACGTATATTTGATGTCAGTTTATAGAAAAAAAATCAGTTTTCTATTTACTTGAACTGGTCTAGCTAAAAATGTATTGATAACTTTCAAGCCAAGTGTAAATTCTGTACTTGATTTACCATGCACTGAAGAGACAATATTTAAAAGAACAAACATTCAAAAGCAATTATGGCCTAGTTGGCAGATGCGACTGAGGCAATAGAAGCTGTGGATGCCCAGCACTTCTGAAAGTCATGTCCTTAACAAAGAAAGATGAATGCATTGACTCTCAGAGTGTTCAGAAATGCAGAGAGTTACAGTGAAAAAATACACAATAATTAACTTTTTATTAAGTCCTAAAATGGCTAAGTCCATAAATGGCTATTAGCCAGGATGGGTAAGAATGGTGTCCCTAGCCTCTGTTCGTCAGAGGATGGAGATGGATGGCAGGAGAGAGATCACTTGATCATTGCCTGTTAGGTTCACTCCCTCTGGGGCACCTGGCATTGGCCACTGTCGGTAGACAGATACTGGGCTAGATGGACCTTTGGTCTGACCCAGTACGGCCGTTCTTATGTTCTTATGTTCTTATTGTAAGGAATTCCATACAGGCATTTCTCTGAGATATCCCTCAGTTTGGTTCATTCCAGAGCTACAGCTAAGGTGATTATCAGACATTTTTATGTGAATTAGGCTGAACTTGAGCAATTTACTGTAGGGTTATAGACAGACTTTAAGGTCAGAAGAGACCATCATGATCATCTAATCTGACCTCCTGCACATCACAGGCCACAGAACATCTGGCTGAGTTACTGAAGTCCTCAAATGATGGTTTAAACACTTCAAGTTACAGAGACTCCACCATTGACACTAGTTTAAACCTGAAAATGACCCATGCCCTGCTTGACGCAACAGCAAATTTTTGAACGATCTGCACTGTATAGAACAAAAAATGATACAATAATATACAGCAGTGCACAGGATAATACATCTGTCCTGTCAAGAAAAGATATCGCCATAATCACTCATCCACAGCTCCCACGCACATGAATTATGGAGCTCAGTAAAAAGGTTCATTTGTTTTATTGTTCATCACTAGTTTGTTTCCTTTGTATTCCCGCTCCCTTTTCATAAATTATAGGCATTTGCAGAATACTGAGATTCAGAATACTGAGATTTGTATTCACTGTGCTAAAGAACTTTCCCAGCCTTCCATTGGAAGTCCATAGAGACAGAGTCAAACCTAGCTGACAGATGTTTGTGCTTGTTTCATACAAAAAACTATATCCGAAGGTAAGGGTTGCAGATTTAAGCACTCAAAATGCCAGAAGTAAGGTTGTCTGTGCAACCTAACTATATGCCTCTTTCGTAACAGAGGCAGGGATCCCCCTGTTTCTATATTCATGTAATTAAAGACTGTCACAATACACACACAGAAGCAGAATTAAGGTTGCGTGGGTGTTTCCTACCCAGTTAGGGTTTGATTTTGCAGTTTTAACTTTCTTTTAATAAAGGCCATGTGTATGAAGTTTTAGGTTTTTTTAAAAACAAGTTATAAAAACTGAAATTCTGTCACACAGAGCCATAATGGAAATTTTTAAGAGCAGGTTAGACAAATACCTGTCCAGGATGGTCTAGCTCAGGGGTCGGCAACCTCTGGCACGCGGCTCGCCAGGGTAAGCACCCTGGCGGGCCGGGCCAGTTTGTTTACCTGCCGCGTCGGCAGATTCGGCCGATCGCGGCTCCCACTGGCCGCGGTTCGCCGTCCCAGGCCAATGGGGGCAGCGGGAAGCGGCGCGGGCGAGGGATGTGCTGGCCGCGGCTTCCCGTCGCCCCCATTGGCCCGGAGCGGCGAACCGCGGCCAGTGGGAGCCGCGATCGGCCGAACCTGCCGACGCGGCAGGTAAACAAACTGGCCCGGCCTGCCAGGGTGCTTACCCTGGCGAGCCGCGTGCCAGAGGTTGCCGACCCCTGGTCTAGCTAATACTTAGTCCTGCCATGAGTGCAGGGGACTGGACTACATGTCCTCTCAAGGTCTCTTCCAGCCCTATGATTCTACAATGACTCCTCCCTCTGTGGTTTGAACCCAGTAGGGGAGCAGCAGACACCACTAATTTGGTCGACTTAATTTACCCTCTCTACACACACATCATACAAAACTCATCATGTCTACTTCGAGATGAGATATGATGCAGAGTGGTCAAGTTATTCCATTTCTATGGTAATGGCACAAACAATGACACCAACACGTTAAAATGACAACTTTGAAATATTTGCATTCGGCTGTTAAATAATACATAGTCATGAAACTAAGACAAAATTGGATTTCTTTGTGATCTCAAAGCATCACAACAATAACCTAAGGGTTAAACAAAATCTAATAATAAATATGTACAGGTATCATTATCATCATGTTGTTCACCATTGCGGTCTCTGTTGAGACTTTGGGCATGACATTTTGGGGTACAATCCAGACCAGTGATGAGCTGTGTCACCACTTGCCCTGAAACCTGGGGTTCCTCCCAATGCTTTGCTGCTGTAGCTCCCAACCTGGGCTCCTCACAAACAGCATGCAGGTCACCTCCTGAGTGTCTGTGTATAGCTTCAGCCCTCATCCAGCAGCTCTGAACCCAGCAACCTGTCAGCAAACACCAGCCACACTCTGGCTTCAAACAGCCTTGGTTACTACCTGCAGAGTGGCCCAAACACACTCCCAAAAACGTGTGTTCTGCACAGTCCAGCCCTCTCCTGTGCTAGATCCATTGTCCCTCTAAGGGGATCAATATACAACACTCTTGCTACTTTTAAATGTAGTTAAGAACATAAGAACGGCCGTACTGGGTCAGACCAAAGGTCCATCCAGCCCAGTATACTGTCTGCCGACAGTGGCCAATGCCAGGTGCCCCAGACGGAGTGAACCTAACAGGTAATGATCAAGTGATCTCTCTCCTGCCATCCATCTCCACCCTCTGACAAACAGAGGCTAGGGACACCATTCCTTACCCATCCTGGCTAATAGCCATTAATGGACTTAACCACCATGAATTTATCCAGTTCTCTTTTAAACCCTGTTATAGTCCTGGCCTTCACAACCTCCTCAGGCAAGGCGTTCCACAAGCTGACTGTGTGCTGTGTGAAGAAGAATTTCCTTTTATTTGTTTTAAACCTGCTGCCCATTAATTTCATTTAGTGGCCCCTAGTTCTTATATTAGGGGAACAAGTAAATAACTTTTCCTTATTCACTTTCTCCACACCACTCATGATTTTATATAACTCTATCATATCCCCCCCTTAGACTCCTCTTTTCCAAGCTGAAAAGTCCTAGCCTCTTTAATCTCTCCTCATATGGGACCCGTTCCAAACCCCTAATCATTTTAGTTGCCCTTCTCTGAACCTTTCCTAATGCCAGTATATCTTTTTTGAGACGAGGAGACCATATCTGTACGCAGTATTCAAGATGTGGGCGTACCATGGATTTATATAAGGGCAGTAACATATTCTCCATCTTATTCTTTATTCCTTTTTTAATGATTCCTAACATCCTGTTTGCTTTTTTGACTGCCGCTGCACACTGCGTGGACGTCTTCAGAGAACTATCCACGATGACTACAAGATCTCTTTCCTGATTAGTTGTAGCTAAATTAGCCCCCATCATATTGTATGTATAGTTGGGGTTATTTTTTCCAATGTGCATTACTTTACATTTATCCATATTAAATTTCATTTGCCATTTTGTTGCCCAATCACTTAGTTTTGTGAGATCTTTTTGAAGTTCTTCACAGTCTGCTTTGGTCTTAACTATATTGAGCAGTTTAGTATCATCTGCAAACTTTGCCACCTCACTGTTTACCCTTTTCTCCAGATCATTTATAAATAAGTTGAATAGGATTGGTCCTAGGACTGACCCTTGGGGACCACCACTAGTTACCCCTCTCCATTCTGAAAATTTACCATTTATTCCTACCCTTTGTTCCCTGTCTTTTAACCAGTTCTCAATCCATGACAGGATCTTCCCTCTTATCCCATGACAACTTAATTTACGTTTAATTTGAGTTACCCAAACAAGTCACAGCACTGGATTCGTTTTGACTAAAGAATAAAACAAGTTTATCTAACTACAAAGAAATAGATTTTAAGTGAGTACAGGTATTAAAGTCAGAAGTGTTTACAAGAGAAATAAAGATAAAACATTTTCTAAACTTAAACTAGTCTTGGCTCAAGGTGAGGTTTTTACCACAGGTTCCCAGTAACATTGCTAATCAAATTCTCAGGCCAGGATCCGCTCCCAAAGTCCAAAGGTTGTTTCTTTTGTCTTCTTAGGTGAAAGAGAGAGAGAGAGATGGATAGGGAGAGATAACGTGTTTCTACCCCCCATTTTCATAGTTCAGTCACCCATTGATGACAGAGACAAGGAGTCTCACTGTAAAAGAGGTTTCAGGTTGTTGTTTGCTAAAATGCAGATTTGCCTTGTCTCCACCTTGCAGTTTTGAGGACTTTGTTTAGTACTTATATGAAAATTGAGGTAAAACACACACATTCCTTTAAGACTGCTTGACCAGTCCTGCCTAACTGGAGCTACATGGGTTTGAACTTGTGCTACCAACATCATTCTGGGGAAATTCATAACTTTACAGATAATGTAGCTACACATTTCATCATAATATTATTGAGCAGTGAGTTATTAGTTTTCAAATTATTATCTCACAAGGCATGGTTTTTTTTACAAAATATTACAGTGCTGAGTAGGGGTGCATTTGGTCACAATGGATTACCACAATTCTTCATTGCCTTGCACGTACACAGTTCTGTACGGGGAAGATTGTTCTGACTACAGACAGTTGATTGTGTAGAAGCCCCTGCTGGTACAGGCACAAATAAGGTCTTGTAGATGTTCTGTAGAAAAGGACCTAGGGGTTACAGTGGATGAGAAGCTGGATATGAGTCAACAGTGTGCTCTTGTTGCCAAGAAGGCTAACGACATTTTGGGCTGTATAAGTAGGGGCATTGCCAGCAGATCGAGGGACGTGATCATTCCCCTCTATTCGACATTGGTGAGGCCTCATCTGGAGTACTGTGTCCAGTTTTGGGCCCCACATTACAAGAAGGATGTGGAAAAATTGGAAAGAGTCCAGCGGAGGGCAACAAAAATGATTAGGGGGCTGGAGCACGTGACTTATGAGGAGAGGCTGAGGGAACTGAGATTGTTTAGTCTGCAGAAGAGAAGAATGAGGGGGGATTTGGTAGCTGCTTTCAACTACCTGAAAGGGGGTTCCAAAGAGGATGGATCTAGACTGTTCTCAGTGGTAGCAGATGACAGAACAAGGAGTAATGGTCTCAAGTTGCAGTGGGGGAGGTTTAAGTTGGATATCAGGAGAAACTTTTTCACTAGGAGGGTGGTGAAGCACTGGAATGGGTTACCTAGGGAGGTGGTGGAATCTCCTTCCTTAGAGGTTTTTAAGGTCAGGCTTGACAAAGCCCTGGCCGGGATGATTTAGTTGGGGATTGGTCCTGCTTTGAGCAGGGGNTTGCCTTGCACGTACACAGTTCTGTACGGGGAAGATTGTTCTGACTACAGACAGTTGATTGTGTAGAAGCCCCTGCTGGTACAGGCACAAATAAGGTCTTGTAGATGTTCTGTAGAAAAGGACCTAGGGGTTACAGTGGATGAGAAGCTGGATATGAGTCAACAGTGTGCTCTTGTTGCCAAGAAGGCTAACGACATTTTGGGCTGTATAAGTAGGGGCATTGCCAGCAGATCGAGGGACGTGATCATTCCCCTCTATTCGACATTGGTGAGGCCTCATCTGGAGTACTGTGTCCAGTTTTGGGCCCCACATTACAAGAAGGATGTGGAAAAATTGGAAAGAGTCCAGCGGAGGGCAACAAAAATGATTAGGGGGCTGGAGCACGTGACTTATGAGGAGAGGCTGAGGGAACTGAGATTGTTTAGTCTGCAGAAGAGAAGAATGAGGGGGGATTTGGTAGCTGCTTTCAACTACCTGAAAGGGGGTTCCAAAGAGGATGGATCTAGACTGTTCTCAGTGGTAGCAGATGACAGAACAAGGAGTAATGGTCTCAAGTTGCAGTGGGGGAGGTTTAGGTTGGATATCAGGAAAAACTTTTTCACTAGGAGGGTGGTGAAGCACTGGAATGGGTTACCTAGGGAGGTGGTGGAATCTCCTTCCTTAGAGGTTTTTAAGGTCAGGCTTGACAAAGCCCTGGCCGGGATGATTTAGTTGGGGATTGGTCCTGCTTTGAGCAGGGGATTGGACTAGATGACCTCCTGACGTCCCTTCCAACCCTGATATTCTATGATTCTAAGTAGTTTGTCATCCACATTTTTCTATCCAAGTGATGAAGGCAAACCAGATATTGGATCACCAATGAGCAAAGACATCCTAATCTTTCTTTGCTAAGATGCACTTCTGACATGCTCTTCAATGTTGATAAATCCAAAGTGATGCATATTGGAAAACAATCTCAACTATACAGGTCTGTCTCATCTTACGCGCATTTAACATGCGCGATTTCGGCTTTGCGCGGTCGGCAAAAAAAAAAAAAAGAGAGAGAGAAAAATAGCAATTTATGTACTGTTCCTGTAGGGTGGGCGATTCCGCCCGCCATTAAACTCAATGGGATTTCGACTATACGCGGTGTTCGCTTTACGCGCTAACCGCGGAACGTAACCCCAGCGTAAGATGAGACAGACCTGTACATGAGGGGTCTAAATTAGCTGTTACCACCCAAGAAAGATCTTGGAGTCATTGTGTATAGTTATTTGAAAACAACCATTTAATGAGCAGCAGCAGTCAAAAAAGCTAACAGAATGTTAGGAACCATGAGGAAAGGGATAAATGAGACAGAAAATATCATAATGCCACTATATAAATCCATGGTACACCCACACCTTCAATACTGCATGCAGTTCTGGTCATCCCCCATCTCAAAAAAGATTAGAAGTGGAAAAGATACGGAGAAAGGCAACAAAAATTATTAAGGGTATGGAAGAGCTTCTATATGAGGAGAGATTAAAAAGACCGGGACTTTTCAGCTTGGAAAAGAGACAACTGAGGGGGGATATGAAAGAGATCTATAAAATCCTGAATGGTGTGGAGAAAGTGAATAAGGACATGTTATTTACCCCATCACATAACACAAGAACCAAAGGTAACCCAAGGAAATTAATAGGCAGCATGTTTAAAACAAACATAGTGAAGTACTTCTTCACATAATACACAGTCAACCTGTAGAACTCATTGCCAGGGCCATCTGAAGGCCAAAAGTATAAATGGGTTCAAAAATGAAATAGATATATTCCTGGAGGATAGTCCATCAATAGCTTTTAGCTAAGATGGTCAGGGATGAAACCCCATACTTTGAGTGTCCCTAAGCCTCTGACTGCTAGATGTTGGGACTGGACTATAGGGGATGGATCACTTGATAATTGTCCCGTTCTGTTCATTCCCTTTGAAGCGTCTGGCATTAGCCACTGTCAGAAGACAAGGTAGTGGGCTAGATGGACCATTGGTCTGACCCAGTATCGCTATTCTTATGTTCTTCAAACACGTCCTCCCATGGTGGAAGTTTGCCCAGTGACTTGTCCTTTTTGCTGGCTAGACTGAGGTGCAAACAATTCAGGTCTCCGAGGGTCTCCTTTTCTTTCTCCCCCTGGTCATACAGCACTGCTACCAACTTCCTTGCTGCGGAAATTGGGGCTTGTCTGTCACTGTCTCCCAATTTGGCAAGATCTCTGAAGTGGAAAACTCCCTTTCTTTGAAAATTAAACACAGATTTTTCCCCAATGCCAAATAGGGATGACAGAGCCACATCCTGTTAATAAATATACAACGGGAAGTATGATGCAGAAATCTGTGTGTTCCATTTTTGGAAAGTAGCAAATAGCAAGGACCAAAACATCTGTATCGGGTGACCTAATGACTATGATTCCTTGGACACCAAGAGACCCAAAAGCCATATTGGCACATACTGGGTGAAGAAGCATCCTTGTGTCTGCTTACTCTTGAGTACTGTCAAGTCTTGGGCTTCTTCATGACCCGTGCTGCTGATGAACTTTGCTACTTAACCATTGGAAAAGCCTCCACGAGAAGTGTTTGTGTTGGGTGTGCTCCTACCCTCTTGAGTGCATTTTGAATCCTATATGCACAGAGAAATTTTACAAGTGACTGCTGGTCAGATATCAGCTTTAGAAACATTTTCTATGGAGGCACATGGCATCCACCAATCACCTGGGGTTTCTTGCATCCAGCCTTAGATCCTGTCCAGTGCTGTCTTTCTGCCCTTTTCACAGCATTACTGCTATCATATCTGTCAAAGACTTTAATTACAGAATTAGCTTTGTTAAATCCTTCTAGGATCTGCCTTAGGTACTCAGCAGCCAATTCATCAATATGTGGGATTTGTCTCCAGCCATCATTTGTATGACAGCCATGGCACCTCTGATGTATACTATGGTTTCTATGTTACATTGTCTTAGCTTCCGGATTCTTTCAGCTTGAGCTTCCAGCTGATGCCCTAATTCAGCTTTGTCTGTTCTTCTCATTGTTCCATCAGTATCCAAGAGGGACATAGACCCAGGTCCTTTTGGGTGACGAAGAACAGTTGCCATAGAAAAATCATCACTGCACCTTGCTAAGGACGGGGCTGTGCGGAAAAGTTTCTGGACTGATAGCTGCTCTGATTGTCCCTCGCTTGCCAGACTTAGATATGGTTTTCCTGGCCATGTCAGCAAATGTTTTGATGCCAGATTTCTTGACTGGGCTGAAAAAGCTACATGTCCCATCAGAATCAAGTGCACCTCTCACAAATTTCTCCATTTGTTCTTCACCAACACCTGCTATTTTCAGCAGGCTCTTGTACATCTGATGTTACATGCACTGCAGTAGATATGTTGATAAGCACCTCTGGATGTGATTCAGGGTCAGATGGGTTTGTCATATTGTTGATGACATGGATCGTAGGAGTTATAACATGCTCTTCATCCCTCTTCAGTGCAGAGGCAAGGACTTATTTGTGGACTTAGTCTTCATTACTTCTTGTTAGGCATTTCTTTCTCTCATAGCTTTTTCGTATTCCTAATATGAAGCTATGCAGTCCAAACTATGGGCATGCAATCTACGGCTATTGGAGCACAATCTTCAGTGTGAGACTGAGCTGGTCAGCAAATTTGAACTGAAATTATAGAAAGCTATTATAATCACAATTTGACAATTAAGAAGATGAAAACATTTCATGTTAGTATATTGCAAAATGTTGACATCTGCCAAATAATAAACAGCTTAATGATTTCTAAACAAATGCCCATGCAAAACCAATAAACTTTCAATACGTTGTTGATTGGTAGCTTTGACCAACAAATACCACATTAATGTGCTGAAATTAACTTCTACAGTAAAAACTGTAGTTATGTGGCAGTGTTTCTGGAACTGTGGGGGTCGGGGGGGAAAGACTCATTCAGGTACTATCATTCAACCTTGCCTACAGGTTTATGGCACCACTTGACAGCTCCATATCATATCTCATCTAAATGTACATAAAATAAACTTTCAAATGATATGATGTGTGTGCGTGTATGGGTGGGTACATTAAACTCCAAACGCATGGCCCTTTTTGGAGAATTGCCACATACCTACAAGAACTTCAGATCCACAGCACAGACACCTACTATCTGAGTTAAAGAGTTAAAGTGGTGGCAATAGATGGTTATCCTCAGTGTGGATCAGCCACTACAGTGGAACATGGCACATGCTATGCTCGTGGTTACATAACCAAGAAAACCTACCATTTTCTGCATTATGTTGTGCTCTCCTGTTCATATACTATCACTGACCCACAGGGTTAGATCTAGCTCTATTGATCCAGGGATGAGGAATCAGGGATCCCTATTATCTGGGCTGTGTTATGCAGGAGGGCCATGTACATGATCACAATGGCCCCTCTTGGCTCTCAAAACTAAGGGGGTGCTATTTATTATTTGTATTATCACAGTGCCTATGAGCCATCATCATGGACCAGGAACCCACTCAGATTAATATATGATGATGCCAGAAGGAAGCGTTGTGGTTATCTAGTCTGACCTCCTATATAACACAGGCCAGAGAACTTCCCTGTATTAATAATTCCCGTTTGAACTAGAGCAGATCTTTTAGAAAAACATCTGAACATTCCCAGTGATGGAGATTCCACTACAAAGCTTGGTAAATCATTCCAATAGTTAATTACACTCATGGTTAAAACTTTGCACCTTATTTGTAATCCGAATTTGTCTAGCTTCAATGTCCAGATATTGGATCATGTTCTACCTTTTTCTGTTAGACTGAAGAGCCCTCTATGAAATTTCTGTTCTCCATGTAGGTACTTCTAGACTGTGATCCAGGCACCCCTTAACCTCCTCTTTGATAAGCCAAATAAATGGAGCTCCTTGAGTCTTTCACTATAAGGCATGTTTTCTAATCCTTCAATCATTCTTGTGGCTATTTTCTGAACTCTCGCCAATTTTTCAACATTCTTCAAGTGTGGACACCAGAACTGGACACAGGATTCCAGTAGTGGTTGCAACAGTGCCAAATACAGAGGTAAAATAACCTCTTGACTCCTACTCAGGATTCTCCTGTTTATACATTCAAGTGTCGCATTAGCCCTTTATGCCACAACATCACACTGGGAGCTCATGTTCTGCTGATTATCCACTCTGACCCCCACGTATTTTTCAGAGTCACTGCTTCCCAGGATAGAGTCCCCCATCATGTAAGTATGGTCTACATTTTTTGTTGCTAAATGTATGACTTTACATTTGGCTGAATTGAAATATGTATTGTCTGCTTGTCTCAGTTTACCAAGCAGTCCAGATTGCTCTGCATTAGGGACCCAGCCTCTTCATTATTTACCATTCCTCTCAATCTTTATGTCATCGGCTGATATTTTTTCCTTCCAGATCACTGATAAAAATGTTAAATAGCATAAGGTCAGGAACTGATGCCTGTGGGACCCCACTTAGAAATACAAGTGCTCAGTGATGATTCTCTGATTACAGTTACATTTTGAGACCTATCAGTTAGCAGTGTTTTTTAATCCATTTAATGTGTGCCAAGTTGATTTTGTATCATTCTAGTTTCTTAATCGAAATATCATGCCCCTATCCGTTTTCAATCCACCACAATATTATTATGAGGGACAGAGCCATAGTTTGTCTGTAGCGCTCAGCAAAAAAAAGTTATATAAATCTGAAAATGTTCAAAGCGCTCATTTTTTGGAGAGGGCCTATATTTTGGGAACCCCTTGACCAAATAACCCTAAATTTATAGCACAATGTATACCCCAGTCCTTCTTGTAGCATAATACATTTTATGACAAACCCCTAGGGAAGTGGATTTTTCAGCACTTCGAAAGTCAGCTCTTAAACAGAAAGTTCTTCTCAACCTTAACTATGGAAGTGGCAGCCTTCCATAATACTGCCTGCACCCAAGGCTAAAACTTCCAAAGGTATGGAGATGCCATCCATTATTTATCATTTTTAATTCTTTTTGGTTGGGGGAGACCTGCTCATTTGAGACATGAACGTTTTAGAGAATTCAATGTAAGGCTCATCACTCATGAGTAATCATCACTCATGTGTAAGGCTATGTTTAAGTCACGGGTATTTTTAGTAAAAGTCATGGACGGGTCACGGGCAGTAAACAACAATTCACGGCCTGTGACCTGTCCATGACTTTTACTATATACCCTTAACTAGAACTTGAGTTGCGGGGACCAGGGGTGCTCTGGGGAGGCGGGCAGTGGCGCACGTCCCGGAACCCCTGCTGGTGCTAGGAGGGGGGGCCAAGTGGTGGTGCGTGGCCCAGGACCCCTGCTGGTCCTGGAGGGGGGGAGGGTTGGCGGGGCTGGTGGGCTCCCTATCTGGCTCTGACCAGCATGTCTCTGCAGCTCATAGGGGGAGGGGCGGCCAGGGGGGCTCCACGCACTGCTCCCACCACAATGCCGGCTCCGCAGCTCCCATTGGCTGGGAACCAAAGCCAATGGGAGCTGCGGGGGTGGTACCTGCGGGCATGGGCAGCGCGCGGAGCCCCTCTGGCCACTCCGCCTAGGAGCTGCATGGACATGTCAGTGGGAGCCGGGGAGCGCCCCCCCTCAGGTAAGCACTGTCACGCACCCCAACCCCCTGCCCCAGCCCTGAGGCCCCTCCCACACACCCAAACTGCTGCTGCTGACCACTGCAGAAGTCACAGAGGTCATGGAAAGTCACCAAATCCGTGACTTCCATTACCTCTGTGACAGACACGCAGCCTTACTCATGTGTTCTCCAGAAAAGCTACCTGATGGATGGGAGGCTGTGAAAGATCTGGTGAGATTGACTTTCTTTATGTCTCTAACAACATGGGCTGGGGTGGTAAAAATCACTGGGACTTGAAACTATTCAAATACAAAGTGTAAGACCCAGGATCAAATTTCCTGAAGAGTCGCAGTTTCCCAGGAGTAATAATGCAGCTTCTGCATTTACAGGGTAACATAGAAGGCACAAACTACCCTCTTGCTTTGTTTGATATAGAAAAGCACCCAGGGAATGAATAAGAGCTCGAAGGAGCCCTTCCCTTTTCTCTCCCCATCCGATCCCAGTGCAGGCTCTGTTACTCCCAGACAGCGAGTCCTCTCCCCTTTTGACCCTAGTTTTTTAGAGCAGAGTAGCTAATTTTGTTCACCCTGCCACAGTCCCAGGTAAATTCCGTGTAGTATTTCTTGCGGTTGCAAATGAATTCCAGTTAGTCTCTTCCCCTGGCATGCTCTGACCTGGGGAAAATCATATACCTTCTAGTGTTGTACAGGTGAGACACTGCATTTCAGTTTCAATATTTCACAGAAACCAGATAGCACCTGATCAGCCTTTGAGCCCTTTGAACTTGCACTCACCCTCTTTTCACATTAATGCATTCATTTCTTATTTTACAAAGCTTAATAAAACTCTTGGAAGTGCATTTTCACTACTGCAGTCTCCCTGGTCCTTACCTTGTCCTCAGCTCTTTGAGCCTGGATGAGGAAGAAAAAATAAAATCCAAATCTAGGTTCTTTTTAATGTATAAAGGGAATTGCTGGCTCAGATCATAGAGTGAAACTGATCAGATGTGTGAAATACAAGTGTGCTGGGAATATTGTGGCAGTGACAGAGCCCTGGACAAGCACCTCCTGATGCTATTCCTGTACTGCCTGGGTAATTTATTCTGCCTAGGCCCTGCAATACATCACAATCTTTGCCTGAGGGAATCATTTATACCTGACACAGGGCTGCCATAGTGATGTTTAATTCATACAGGAGAAGTGTTTTGATGAAGAACCTAAAAAAAAAAAAAAAGAAAGAAAGAAAGAAAAAAAGAAAAGAAAAGGCTTTAAGTTGATGTTGAGATTTCAGCTAGTTTCCTGCAACCTCATTAAAACTCTTCTCTTTCTGCTTCCCAAGAATATATATAGTGCCCCCATCCACCTGGTTAGCGCCAAGCTCCTTATGGGTTTTGATGGACAGGCCTGGGTTCTTCTGGATCCTGCCATCCACTCAACAGAATGTAACTTCTTGTTCTTCCCATATGAATGTATTTGGCAGTGCCTCCACCTGCCTTGCTCTTTCCTGGCAGGGTCACCAGGGCAGCTTGGGAGGAAAATTCTAATCACCGGGTAACCCCCACTGACTTGCAGATAGTTGCAGACTACCAAGCGACAACACAAACACATTACAATGTATGTAACAGTAATTCTATTAAACAGAAGGTAAATATAACGTAACAGGGTAAAACATATTCTCAGGGTCACCGGTGTCCATGCTGATAATACCTGTGAATTTCCCCAGTCATGTGACCTGATATAGCAAACGTACAATTAGTGTCCCATTGGTATGCGTACTTCATAGGGGCCCTTGATGACTGTGACCATGAGATCTTCGGTGCAGCACCCAGCTGTGTGGCTGACTGGGTTCAGTCCAGCCCAAAGGACTCTCACGTGGTAGGGTGGTAAGTCCCTCTGCAGATTGAATAGGCAGCAGGTGATATCCCCAAACCTTTCCCCCCGGGCTTGAGGATACAGTTCAGGGAGTAGGGGTCTCCCAGACAATTTCCTGACTAGCTAACTGAAGGATGGTGCACTCACAACTCCACGATGGATCCGCAGGTTCAGAGATGGCTCTGGACTCCTCAGCACTGCAGAGGGGCTGATGAGCACTGCTGGCAGGTGTCCTCTCCATGCAGGAGTCAGGCTGCTTCTGGTGCCAGGATTTCCCCTCCCCACTAAGGGGTGCAGGGCTCACGGTGCAGGTTACAATAACTCTACTAAACTCCAAACTGTAGTCTCCTGCCCCAGTGCTCAGACACACTCCCAGGAGGCGGCAGCCCTGGACGAGCACCGGGAGCAGAGCTGGCCATGTGGTGACTGATCTCACCTAGGGGGCTGGGGGACTAACTCAGCCGGGCTGGGGGAAGTTTTCCCAATAAAACTCTACAAACTGGGTGTTGCCTTGGAGCGGGAAAGGCTCAAGCTGAGGGATCTTGCTTTCAGGTCCCCAGAGGCCAGTTCTCAGGGGGAACCCTGCATGCAGGCCTGGGACTCACCAGTCGTCCCCACCCCTGACAGGCCATCCTGCCCTTACCCTGGCTGGCTGCAGACTACTCCCCAAAATGGCTTCTCCCCCCTTCAGGGCTCCCTGGGAAGGGCATCTATTGGTCAGGCTAGCTCTTCTTCCTTGGCTTTCCCTTGTCAATCATTTGCTCTGAGCAGGCTCCTGCAATCCTTCCCCAAACCAACAGGGCCGTTGTTGTTCTACATAGTGGCTCTCCTCTCTCCCTCTGGGTTGCTGAGCAGACTCCGAGTCTGTCCTTGGCCCCCTTCCTTCCCTACCAGGGACAACGTGCCTCTCGCTGAACTACCATCACACAGAACCCCAGGAATCTCCTTGGGGGTTACATATTTATACACACACACCTTTCTGTTTAAAAAACATGTTTCTCTGCTGTTCTGGGAATAATCTGATTGAGACTCACGTGTTTAAAATTCATTAATAGATTACAGGTTTCCATCTCAAGCAGCAAATGGTTGTTCAGTGAAAAGGTAGTTACTGCTACTACTGCCTAAGGCTAACTGTACTCTGTGTCTGATGTGGGCAATGCAGACAGCATTTGGGCCTGTAGGGAACATATTTGAATGATACTTTGCATTGGCACTTAGGGTCAGTTGTGCCAAATTTTTTCAGTAGGAAAGTTTGATCAAGGTTGCCTGCCAGATTCATTGTAGTTGCAGTCCGGCAAGACCAGAGCCACCTGTAATGAGCTGCCAGAGGAATCCATTTGCAGTACCCAATACCCTAGAACTCTGCTACATATTCTTAAATTGCCATGTACTGGCACCTTACCTGTTACTAACTATTTACATATATCCAGACATAGCGCATTCTTTTACCAACACCTCCATATTCTAATTAGACCTTGACCAACCCCAGTTCAGCAGCCAGTAGAGCTGTATCGCTGCTGACCATTCAGGGTAGACAAAGGCAAGCTGGAGTTTGCATTGATTGAGCTAATCAAGATTGAAAACTGGGGCAAATAGGGATTAAGAGTGGTATAGCTGCACCAAACACTGGCCCCCCAGTTGCTGAATTGAGATTATCCCCAAGTGCAGACAAGGACTCTGACGCAGCTCAATCACTTTGATGTGAACTTAATGAAAACAACAGGTGCAAGCAAGAGTGATGAAGTAGTTCCTATTTACCACATCACCTCCAGTAAAGAAACACTAAAATCTCTCTTTTTCATTTGCCAATCCTACATCTTCATTGAGAAATGGAGTATTTTACGCCAGGTTACAGAAGAAAGGCTTTAATAAAATTCATCTTAAGCCATTTTGCTTTTACCTCTGTGAATGGCAGAAAGCTCTGTAGCCCAGCAAAGTCACCATGAAATCAAGCAGCCATTGTGTGTTTTGTCACCATGGCAACACAATTTGACTTGCACTGTTATTTAAGCTTTTCTTTCTCCTTTCCTGCCCTGTAGGTTAACCTGGATCTGACCTCCCTCCTTGACAGTGAAGATAAAAAGTCAAAGAACAAACGGGGAGTCCTACCGAAGCACGCTACCAATATAATGCGTTCCTGGCTCTTCCAGCATCTTATGGTGAGAGAAGTCAACAAGCGTGTAAGAGATTTTAAGCAGGGACAGGTTTTAAGGGTACTCATCTTACACTGCCTCTTCATGAGAGAATAGTTAATATGTGCTAATGCTTTGATAAAATGTCGTACAAAAATCTTCAGGAGGGTCCGTCAGAAGATACTGATAAAAACTTTATTGTCTTTAACGAAGAGGAAGAATGGTGTTATGTATGAATTTAAACCTTAAGGATGTAAATGAAGGAATTTTTAAGAAATCTAATTAATGTTACACCGCTTTATGCCATTTGTTTATATTTTGCATTTCTCTCAGCCTGGAGCATGAAATAGACTAATTGGCTTCATTTCAGTTTCTGACCAGTTATATCTTCATTCATTTGCACAACCTTTCAGTATTTGGGATGGAAATGCTACACAGGCACATTTATTTCTTTAAAAACAAACCTTGAAACTTTTCTATTGGGCTTACATTTTGCGAAGCTTGCTTCCACAAAACCTAAATTTTGGGTCAGTTTGACCTGTCATGTTCTCCTTTAAAAGGTCTTGCATGACAAAAATGAATATTTATTAACAAGGAAAATTAAGTGCAAAAGACAGCACCAATGCACCATTATGGCTACGCAGCAAAAATCACAAAATCAGGAAATGCACAGGCTAAGGAATGTGCAGCAATGTTAACTCGGGGCTTGTCTACATGGGATGGCAGTACACACTAGAGGGGTGTGATTTCTCAAGTGCACCAAAGTGTTATGCACTAACTGGCCTGTGTTGACCCTGCTGGTGCAAACTAAAAGTTCCTTGGTGCACGTTAACACATTAAAGTAGTATGCTAATGTGCAATAGGGAACTTTTAGTTCACGCAATCAGGCTTCTGCATGGGCCAGTTAGTGCTCAACATCTTGAGTCGCTTTGGAAATCATAACCCTCTAGTGTGCATTGCTGCACTGTGTAGACAAGCCCCCAGTGCTCTTGTACATCCTGTGGATTTGAGGTGTACATTTTATAACGTAAGGAAAACTATATTAAGATATACAATTAACAAAACAAATAGAGAAAACCACACAACTGTGCTTAACACAGGGCCCGATTATCCCTAAAGGGGAAGATTTAGAGCAGGGGTCGGCAACCTTTCAGAAGTGCTGTGCCGAGTCTTCATTTATTCACTCTAATTGAAGGTTTCGCCTGCCAGTAATACATGTTAACGCTTTTAGAAGGTCTCTTTCTACAAGTCTATAATATATAACTAAACTATTGTTGTATGTAAAGTAAATAAGGGTTTTTTAAGAAACCTCATTTAAAATTAAATTAAAATGCAGAGCACCCCGGACTGGTGGCTAGGACCCGGGCAGCGTGAGTGCCACTGAAAATCAGCTCGTGTGCCACCTTTGGCACACGTGCCATAGGTTGCCTACCCCAATATAGAAGAAGGAGCTAAGAGGGAAGAAAACTCCATGTAGCTATCCTTTTAGCAAACTGGCTGCATAGTGTTCACTAAATCTTGTGGCTCCCTTAGGGCCCACCTGAACCATGGCTGATTAACTGGAGGACAGGGTCATTAGTGTGGAGATCTTGTAGCTCCACAAAGGCTGTGGCTCTCCAGTGAAGCCACACTTCCCCCTGCTTTTATACCCTGGAAAGAAGGATTCTCCACCATGGAGAGGACCCAGTGATGATAGTAGGCTTTGGATCAGTTCCTACCTGCCTGACAAGTTTCCAGCTCCAGCATATCGTTGTGCTAAAAGGTGTGGTTGAGTGTTTTGAAAACAAGAAAGGCCATTTTCTTACATATTAGGAGACAGATAGGCAGCCAGTGAAGGACCCAGAGGGGGAGGGGGGAGTAATGGGTCGTGCAGCCTGTCCCTACCCCTCAGAGCTCATAGTAAAAAGCTAAGTTGCTCTGAAACTCAAAATAATAAACCGTACCTTATTTTCCTATCAAATGGTTGTGCATTTGCTGTGTCAGCAACCTGGGGTATGGTTTCAGTGTGGAGGTTTGTTTACCTAAATGCTGTAAAAGTACCTTCATTTATGGTTCCTGATGTCCCAAGCAGGTTGCCTGTAACCATGGCAATCAGCTAAGATGTGGAAGTTCTCCATTATGCAGAGCACAGGAGGAGTGGCAGCTGATGATATCAGTGTACACACCGTGGGAATGCAGTCCCAAATCCCAGAAGACATAGTTACCCATAACTATCAAAGTAAATCAGACGTATATGGGAATAAAAACATAGCTGACATGGAGGAGAATGTTTACAAACCGCTCTAGGTATCATAATACAGTATCACTTTTAGCATACTCCTGCCTGCCTGCCAGCTCGGATGATGACAGCGGTGCACCTGTTGTTGCCGGCGGAACTAGACTGGGCAAATAGCAGGAAAAAATTATTGGTTGATTCTAGAATGCCAAATTTGCAATGCATTTGCCAAGCATTACAGTCACTTATTTGACCATCTGCATACATCACAATCTGCCCCAGGCCTTATTAATGATGAGATCACAGGGTAGCATCTCTTAGGGTACGTCTACACTACCCGCCCGGATCGGCGGGTAGAAATCAATGTAGCGGGGATCGATCTATCGCGTCTCGTCTGGACGCGATACATCGATCCCCGAACGCGCTCCCTTCGACTCCGGAACTCCAGCAGGGCGAGCGGAGGTAGCGGAGGCGACGGGGGAGCCGCGGACGTCGATCCCGCGCTGCGAGGACCCGAGGTAAGCGCGGGTAATTCGAAATAGGATACTGCGACTTCAGCTACGCTATTCTCGTAGCTGAAGTCGCGTATCTTATTTCGATCCCCGCCCCTAGTGTGGACCAGGCCTTAGGGTAATTTACACACTTCCTAAGACATCTCGTTATTGTTTGCGCCCTTTTTGTTAAGAACGCTCTGTGCACCTGCTAGCTAGAGCAAGTAGGGAATCTGGCTGCATCAGATATAGCGATATCAGAAAACTAAGCACCTGTATACAGTGGTGATGGGAACATTGGAAATTCAATGCTGGGAGGAAACCCTAACCCTAATGGAAACCCAAATAAGGATCTGTCCCACACATTCACCATCTCTATATATGTATTATCTTCTATCTGCTCATCACCATGGTAACTTTTCAGAGCTCTTAGTGGCAGATTTTCAAAGGGATTTAGGCACATAAAGATGCAGCTAGGTGCCTACTGGGATTTTCAAATACTTTGGTGCCTATGAAAATCCCACTAGGTGCCCATCTGCATCTTTGGGTGCCTAAATACCTCTGGAAATCTGACCCTTGGTTCATAATTTGACCAGAATGTATGGCCACTTCACATTCTTGCCCTGGCAGAGAACAGCTGATTTTTCTTGTACACTGTTTTCACTAGATTAAGAATGTTTTATTTCTGTTGCCTCTGCCATGCAGGCATTACAAAGGGCTGCACATCATGGATCATAAAATACCATATGCAAGGTAACATTAGAGGCAACAGAAAAGAGTGGGACCTTGAACAAAGTCATACATTTCTTTGTTAATTAAACTGTTCAAAAGAGATAGAGAGATGCTGAAGTGTTGGGCAGAATTCTGAACTTGCATACTTCCAGTAATTGCTGGTGGGTAGGCAGCACAAGGGCCTGCATAATTGCTTTATGTGACATGGATGTCCCAGGACTTTGTGTCCCCAGGAGAAAACCCCATAGCAGTTCTCCAGATCAAAATCCAGAACCACCAGAAGATTATGCAGTTTGATCTGAGTATTTTGCAGCACTGTTGGGCCTCCCCTGGCTGTCCCTCTACAACTCAAGCATTTCCTGGGCAGAGCAGGAGGTATGGTTCAACTCCAGGTTTTGCTGGCTGTGATGTCTAGGAAGATCTAGAGGATGGGGAGATGGAACCGGCCCTTGGCAAAGCCCTCTTCCTGCGTGGTAGTACATCAACTTCGGAAATACTGGTTCCTTAATTCCAGTCAAGTATAATGACCTTGCGGATATGGTCGATAAAGAGAACATCCTCAAATCGACTCTGTGACTGCCCTGTAGACCTCCAGCCAGAGGAAAAGATCCCCTTTGGGCATATTTACCCTTTATCGGAACCCAAGCTCAAGAGCCTTTGAGATTACCTGGATGAGAATCTGGCTAAAAACTTTGTCCAACCCTCCAAATCCCATGCAAGAGCCCCTATCCTGTTCATTGAAAAGGAGGACAGAACACTGCATATCTATGTTGATTATCAGGCCTTGGAACACTACTACCATCAAGAACCAATATCCTCTCCTACTGATCAGTGAGCTTCTAGAATGGGTTAGTGCGGCAAAGTTCTTCACCAACCTGCATCCATGAGGGTGACAATGCGTGTGTGTTGGGGGGGGGGGGGGGGAGGAGGAACAATAACAGAAAATGTGGAAATAGCAGAGGTGCTTAATGACTTCTTTGTTTCGGTTTTCACCAAGAGGGTTGGTAGTGATTGGGCGTCTAACATAGTGAATACCAGTGCAAATGAGTTAGGATCAGAGGCTAAAATAGGGAAATAACAAGTTAAAAATTATTTAGAAAATTTAGATGTCTTCAAGTCACCAGGGCCTGATGAAATGCATCCTAGAATACTCAGGGAGCTGACTGAGGAAATATCTGAGCCATTAGCGATTATCTTTGAAAAGTCATGGAAGACGGGAGAGATTCCAGAACTCTGGAAAAGGGAAAATAGTGCCAATCTATAAAAAGGAAAATAAGGACAACCCAGTCAGCTTAACTTCTGTACCCAGCTTAACTTCTGTACCCAGAAAGATAATGGAGCAAATAATTAAGCAATCTGTTTGCAAACATCTAGAGGATAATAAGGTGATAAGTAACAGTCAGCATGGATTTGTCAAAAACAAATCTTTAAAAAAGGGAAGAAGGAGAATCCGGGGAACTCACCTCAGTCCCTGGAAAAATCATGGAGCAGGTCTTCAAATTCTCCATTTTGAAGCACTTGGAGAAGAGGAAGGTGATGAGGAACAGTCAACATGGATTCACCAAGGGCAAGTCATGTCTGACCAACCTGATTGCCTTCTATGATGAGATAACTGGCTCTGTGGATATGGGGAAAGCGGTGGATGTGATATACCTTGATTTTAGCAAACCTTTTGATACGGTCTCCCACAGTATTCTTGCCAGCAAGGTAAAGAAGTATGGATTAGATGAATGCACTATAAGGTGGATAGAAAGCTGGCTAGATCCTCAGGCTCAACGGGTAGTGATCAATGGCTCGATGTCTAGTTGGCATCGGAATGCCTCAGTGGTCGGTCCTGGGGCCGGTTTTGTTCAACATCTTCATTAATGATCTGGATGATGGGATGGATGGCACCCTCAGCAAGTTCACAGATGACACTAAGCTGGGGGGAGAGTTAGATATGCTGAAGGGTAGGGATAGGGTCCAGACTGACCTAGACAAATTGGAGGATTGGGCCAAAAGAAATCTGATGAGGTTCAACAAGGACAAGTGCAGAGTCCTGCACTTAGGACGGAAGACTGTCATGCACTGCTACAGGCTGGCAACCAACTGGCTAAGCCGCAGTTCTGCAGAAAAGGACCTGGGGCTTACAGTGGACGAGAAGCTGGATATGAGTCAACAGTGTGCCCTTGTTGCCAAGAAGGCTAACAGCATATTGGGCTGCATTAGTAGGAGCATTGCCAGCAGATCAAGAGAAGTGATTATTCCCCTCTATTCAGCACTGGTGAGGCCACATCTGGAGTACTGCATCCAGTTTTGGGCCCCTCACTACAGAAACGATGTGGAAAAATTGGAGAGAGTCCAGCGGGGGGCTGGGACACATGACTTATGAGGAGAGGCTGAGGGAACTGGTCTTATTTAGTCTGCAGAAGAGAAGAGTGAGGGGGGATTTGGTAGCAGCCTTCAACTACCTGAAGGGGGGTTCCAAAGAGGATGGCGCTCGGCTGTTCTCAGTGGTGGCAGATGACAACGAGAAGCAATGGTCTCAAGTTGCAGTGGGAGAGGTCTAGGTTGGATATTAGGAAACAGTATTTCAGTAGGAGGGTGGTGAAGCACTGGAATGGGTTACCTCGGGAGGTGGTGGAATCTCCATCCTTATAGATTTTTAAGGCCCGGCTTGACAAAGCCCTGGCTGGGATGATTTAGTTGGTGTTGGTCCTGCTTTGAGCAGGGGGTTGGACTAGATGAACTCCTGAGGTCTCTTCCAAATATAATCGTCTATGAGTCTATGTATGTCTACACTTGGAGCTAGAGGTGTGACTAATGTGCTAAAAACAGTAGTGTAGTGAGTGCAGTGGCATTGGCCAGCCATGCTGAGTATATACTCATGGGGTTCAGGCAGGTTTGTACTCAGGGTGGGTAGGCCATGCTGCCACTGCCCATGCTTCCCCAGTGACGCTACTGTTTTTAGCACACTAGCTTGATGAGTGCAAGCATGAGTGGGTCTACGTGAACTGGGACTGAGCCCCCCAGCTCTAAGTGTAGCCATACCTATAGAATACCCTTATGGAAGGTGTGAAAGTCCCATGATTTGGGACTCCTGAAACTACACCAGACTAGAAAATGTTCTACAGGGAGAAATCCTGCATTGGTAGAGCTATGGACTGGATGGTCTAATAGGACTATTCTGACTTGAATTTATCATTCCATGTTCCTGTGCGGGCTCTGCTGTACCCTGGATATTTTCTTGAAGCTAGGATTTTTGGGTTATCCATTCCCTGCAGTTGGCTTCTGGTGCAAAAAAATTAAAAAGCACTTGGCAGATTTTCTGGTGCACCGTGTTGCACACCAATTAATACAGATTTAGGCAATTAGCACTGTTAGAAAGGGACTCTAGGGCATTCCATGCAGCTTGTCCTAATTATCCCTGAAGCTGTGGGTTTCTAAATTATGTATTTTCTAATCTAATAGTTTTTGGTGCTCAAATATTTCCTTTTTTTTCTTAGTTTAGAAGTTAATCTGGTAGCCATCATCAGGATACTGTGGTCATCATAACTCATTTCAGTACCTCAGCCCACTGGACAGATGGTACAAAGTGCCAATTTAGGAAAATGTTTCAAAAGAAATGTGGATGCAGATATAAAAATCTCCTGGAGACACAGTGTTCTCTGAAAATTATGTACTATATTTCATACCAAATGCTAGTGTTAATGCAATTTTGGGAATGGGAAACGAAGTACTCCAAAGTAGGAAGTCATTATTTAAATATGACAGTTTCAAAGATTGAAATGCTCCTAGAGATTGAGGCAATGCCAGATATTAGGGATGGCTCTGTATTCTAAACCATAGAAGACTTGAATTAATTTTAAAAATGGAACAAAAATGTTTCAATTTACCAATTTAAAACATTAATGACATTAAAACTACTGAACTGATTTTCTTCAAACTTGGATTGTTTTTTAAATCTCATTGAGACTTAAAAATGCAGTCAAATCTCAATGTATGGTAATATAATTTACTATATGTAATGGTTTATAACAAAATCCATTTTGTATTACATTATCAATTGTGTTTACTGACAAATTGTGTATAATGAGCTAAAGACAGAATATACTTTAAAGAATTAAATGTGTAGAGCTAAAATTGAGCTTTCAATTTTAACTCTATTGAATACAGAAGAACTCTTAACTTAATTTCTCAGCCTCCACGGCATTTATAGTTAATTTGTATGCAGTTTCTTTGGTGTTTTCATTTAAAAGAAAGAAAAAGAAAAGGAAGAATTATTATTTGGCTTGGTGCCTCATAAATCCATCTGCATTTGACTAAAGCTCTCAGTGCCTAGGAAAATATACTTCATTTGTCCATTTGTTTTAAAAGGAGCAGAGCTTAGAATTTTAAACCAATTTGTTACCTGGTTAAACAGGAGTTACATAAGACATGATCCTGAAAGGGACCTCCTGGGTCATCTGCTTCAGTATCATAGGCAACCTCTTTTTATAACCCTGTTCATAGACTTATTCAGCTCCATTTTAAAGCCTCTTACTTTTCTCGCCCCAATGGCTCCTATTGGGACACTGTTCCAGAACTGCACTCCTCTGATAGTTAGCAACCTGCTTCTAATTTCGAGCCTATCTTCTTGGCACTAACTCAAAGCACACATATGAAGGAGGAATTTATGTTAATACTGTCCCTATTAATCATCAGTCATCATGAAAACAAAAGAATGGCCATACTGGTTCAGACCAGTGGTCCATCTAGCCCAGTATCCTGTCTTCCAACAGTGGCTGGTGCCAGATGCTTCAGAGGGAGTGAACCAGAACAGGGCAATATATTCAGTGATCCATCCCCTGTTTTCTAGTTACGGTTTCTAGCAGTCAGAGGCTTAGGGACACCCAGAGCATGGGTTTGCATCCTGACTATCTTGGCTAATAGCCATTGATGGACCTATCCTCCATGAACTTATGTAACTCTTTTTTGAACCCAGTTATACTTTTGGTCTTCACAGCATCCCCTGGCAATGAGTTGCACAGGTTGACTGTGCATTGCGTGAAGAAATATTTCTTTATGTTTGTTTTAAACATGCTCCCTATTAATTTCCTTCGGTGACTCTTCCTTGTGTCACATAACCCCTTGTGTTATGTGAATGACTAAATTATACTTCCTTATTCACTTTCTCCACACCAGTCATACTTTTATAGACCTCTGTCATATCCCCCCCTCACTCGTTGTAATAATATACCATCCTAGAGCACACTCTGGGTGTGATCCATATGTGATCATCCACACCTAAACTTCAGAGTTAAATGCCTAAATCCCCAGGCATTTACAAGGTGGGGTCTCGAACCACCGGACTACAGAGTAATTCACTCTCTTTCTTGCATTCTCTTTCTCTCTCTGGCCCAACGATTGTTCTACTGTGGATAAATACCCAAAGAATCACTGGGCCTGAGAGAGAGCGAGAGAAAACAAGAGCAAGAGGGACTCTGTAGTCCAGGGGTCGGCAACCTTTCAGGAGTGGTGTGCCGAGTCTTCATTTATTCACTTTAATTTAAGGTTTCGCGTGCCAGTAATACATTTTAACGTTTTTAGAAGGTCTCTTTCTATAAGTCTATAATATATAACTAAACTATTGTTGTATGTAAAGTAAATAAGGTTTTTAAAATGTTTAAGAAGCTTCATTTAAAATTAAATTAAAATGCAGAGCCCCCCGGACCGGTGGCCAGGACCCGGGCAGTGTGAGTGCCACTGAAAATCAGCTCGCGTGCCGCCTTCGGCACCCGTGCCATAGGTTGCCTACCCCTGCTGTAGTCCATGCTTAGGGCACTGCCCTAGGTGCTGGGTAACCCTGGGTGCAGCCCCCTGCTCTAATTGCTCTTTCATTCCAGCTTCAACAGGAGATATTAAGGAAGCCCATCTCAGAGTGTCCCACAGCTCAGTGGTTAGCAAACCATCCTCTGGTATGGGATACCTCTACTCAAATCTTTTCTCCCCATGTAGCAGAAACATGGAAATGTTAGGTCAACTTACTGCAGTAATAATTACTGTGGTGGCTGATGTCAACACTACTCTCCTTCTGTCGGTGGTGCATGTCCTCGCCAGCGGCTCTTCCACCAACTGAAGAGGGGTAGTGGGGGGGTGTTCAGCTCTGTGCAGCTCCCCATTGGGAACCCAGCTGCCCCCTGGGGGACAGCCATCCGGACTTCTCAGCTCCCTGAGCGGAGCATGGCAGCCCGACTGGGAGCGGGAAGTGGGAAGCCGGAGCAGCGGGCAGCAGCCCGGCTTGGAGCAGGGAGCCTCCAGGCAGCAGCTGGACTGAGAGAGGGGAGCTGGAACTCAGGGGGCAGCCGGGCTTCGAGCGGGTAGCGGGGTGGGTACCCGGGGGCATCCAGGCTCTAGCTGCCTGGCTTTCTTGTCAATTTCATGGCTCCAGCATGGACACTGCATTGCCCTAACTACATCGACATAAGCCCTATGCCTCTTGTGGAGGTGGAGTTATTATGTCAGTGTAGTAGGGCACTTACGTTGGTGGGTCAAGGCTGTAGTGTGGACACTGACATAATTAGGTCGACATAAGCTGCCTTAGTAGGGTTGCCAACTCTCCAGGATTGGCCTGGAGACTCCCGGAATTAAAGATGAATCTTTAATGAAAGATTGTCACGTGATTAAATCTCCAGGAATACGTCCAACCAAAATTGGCCTTACGTCAACCTAACTGTGTAGTGTAGAGCAGACCAGAGTCTCCCACATCCTGGCAAATGCCATAATCACTGGGCTAAAAGTTAGGTGTGACTTTCTAGGCTCCTAAAAGTTGTATGTTGTGGTTGCATCACAACACTTAAGTCCCTTTGCGAATCTAGCCTTAGGTTGAGAATCTTTGACTGCTGTCAAATACTCCAATAGTCAACTAATGCATATGCAGGAGTAACTCATTGCTATCAGAGGATGGCTCGATCCTTTCTTTCTTTTTTTTTCACCGCAGTTTTGGGGGATTCCTAAGAGAAAGTTTATAAACGCCTCTTACTGTTTTGACTATTTCCACCAATAGACTCTGTAGGTGCAGACTAAAGTGACATTTAAAATGTGTTACAGGCTTCATCTACAAAGGCAACCATAGCCTGTAGACTTCCCTATTCCTGTTCCTGCCTCCTCATCCATCCCTCCCCCTTCTTACCTCTCTTCCTTTCTTTCCTGCCAAATCTCTCAAGTTTTAAAAAGCTGAACTGGGAGTCTTAACAACCCCCTGCCCAAACTTTAACTGAAATCATGCCAGGCTGCTGCTAGAGTTCTGCGGCTTGTGATGCTGCCACAGAAATGCATCCTTCCCTCAGCCCAGCTGGAGAAGTGGCTTGGTGCCATTTAAGCTAACGTTTACGCTAGAGACCTAAAATGGGCATTGATTTAAGGCTCCCAGGTTGGTTTCTTAAGAAATGGAGAGAGCAGAGGGGTTGACCAAAAAGGTTTTAATTGGTTTGCACAAATAACTGGACAAACATTTACAAATAACAAATAGATTTAAAAAAATCCTCCATGTTCACAGAAACGAAGATCTAAATATGTAGGTTCAAAGAGGGATGCGATCCCTTTGATTCAGTTCATTTTCACATCTTTTTTAATATTCTCAGACCAGGCTCCCCTTGCTAAATATCAAGGAGGTAATTTTGTATTATTATTCATGTGTGGATGGCTTATTGTTGTTCCAAAACCCTACATCTGAACACTCTGAACCAGATTTTGAATTTTGCAGCTCTATCTCGTTGCTTAATCCAAGGTTTGTTCCCTCCTACCGCATCAACTTGTCTTACTTGATTCATAAGGCTGAAATTGGAACAACATAATCCTTTCAAAGTTGTTAGTTCAAAAGTTAAGGCTTCATGGTGATAGTAACTGCTCTTATTGAGGCAGAGAGATCATCTGGAATAAGATCGGGGAAAAGCAGAAAGTGTCTAGTGATGACTTTGCTGCTGGAATTAGTCACGTCTTCCTTTGAAGTTTGCCTCATTGGGAAAAATCCCCTTTTAAAGGTGACCTACAAGTTTTTAAAAATGAACTAATTGTAAGGCTATGATGCACTGAATACCCCAGATAGGAGCAGCTTGGTACAGCAGTCAGCACATAGACTCAGGCAATCTTTCCCAATGTGGGGAGCGCTAGGCTACTTCTAGAGGCACTAAGCATAGGAGAGGAGCAATGAGAGTAGGGAAAATTGCTTGACATTAGATCCAACCTGCCTCCCCCCTCACTTCTAAAAATACAGACTTGAAAAACCACCTTCTCTTGCACTGGCCCTTGATGCAGCCAGCTTCACAAAAGCACTGCTGACTCAGGATTCAAAATTCTCTGCCCTGTGGCACGCGTCCCAGCTGCAAGAGCACCACAGAACCAGCAACCACACCTCACTGTCACCCCACGCAGGTGAATAGGATTAGAAAGAAAGAACAGAAATGAGTGAGAAAAAATGGACAGAAAAAAGTCATGGTGGCTGCTGTACTAGGGGACCCAGCATTGGGGGTGGGGGAAAGCATCCAAAAAAATTGGAAACAACTGGATTAAATTCTTTTTTAAAGGGTTCCCCAAAGTGGGGTTCTCCATCTCTTACTCCACAGCTATCACTTCTCCCTCAAGGGGTCAGATAAGTTGTGGGCAGTATTGCAAATGCTTTAATGTTATTATTTCATATCCAAGAGGATGCTTTGTCTCCTTTCCTTACCATAGACCTCTGTTCTTCCTGTGCCACTGACACATCAGCAGTCCAGTTCCTCCATTGAGTGTGGTACTTCTTCCCAGGTGATGTCAGTGCACTAGATATCCTCTGTCACTGTCTTCTGCCAACTCTTCCTTGGCCTTCCTCACCTTCTCTTTCCTCTCTGGTACCTTAGTATGTCTCCCATCTTCCATACAGTGTACATGTCCCAAGCACATGAGATGTGTTTCTTTTCGGATATTTTCTAGCGTGTCCTGCTCTGTGAGCTCCCTTACTCTTGCATTTGTTATTTTGTCTTTCTGTGAAATGTGCAGTATCTTCCTCAGCCATCTGTGAAGGGCAGCCTCCGGTCTCTTTTGTTAGCCACTGTCTTCGGCCACGTCTCTGCTCTGTACAGTAGCATGCTCACTACAATCGTATGCTATAGTCTGGCCTTTAGTTTGGTGTGGAGACCTCTGTTTGACCAAGTTGTTCATCCCTCCAAAAGTGGTTTTGCTTTTCCTAATCACATATGAATATTGTTATCACAGCCACCTTCAAGTATCCTCACACTCCCNATTTAAGGTTTCGCGTGCCGGTAATACATTTTAACGTTTTTAGAAGGTCTCTTTCTATAAGTCTATAATATATAACCAAACTATTGTTGTATGTAAAATAAATAAGGTTTTTAAAATGTTTAAGAAGCTTCATTTAAAATTAAAATAAAATGCAGAGCCCCCCGGACCGGTGGCCAGGACCCGGGCAGTGTGAGTGCCACTGAAAATCAGCTCACGTGCCGACTTTGGCACGCGTGCCATAGGTTGCCTACCCCTGATCTATTGTCTGGTTTCCCACCTTCATAATTTTAGCTTTCTCTGAATTCACTTTCAATCCAATTTTTGCTACTTTCTGTTCTACCTCTGATGTAAGGGCAATCATTCTTGTTCCATGCCATTCTAGGTAAAGCAACATCCTCTGCAAAGTCAAGGTCCTGTAATTAGTCTGTGATAACCCATTTTAACTGTCCATGGTGCCTTTTGTTACCTGCTTCAACACCCAATTTATTGCTAGTGCAAAGAGGATTGTTGATAACACACACCCTTTTCTAACTCCAGGTAAAATATCAAACCACTCATCCAGGTCTGTATCCAATTTTACTGTGCATCTACTTATGGCATATAAACTCCTTATTATGAGATCATCTTATCTGGTATTCCATTGCTTCTAGCAACATTCCACGGGAACTCTCTGTGGACACTATCAAACACTTTCTCTGCCCACATTCCAGATCTAATCCATGCATCTTTCTTCCACCCTCTTCTTCCTCTGCTGTCTCAACTACTGTCTTCCAGTTTGACCATCTGTCTTTCTGATTTTCATCAACTTAGTCCTGTGAAGCACTGGAATGGATGCGAAATGCAATTTGGAATCTGATCTTTTGGTGCAACATCATGATCTTTTTAAATTGCAACGTGACCACTAAAAGATAATGATCTGAGCCAACATCTGCTCATCTGCTGACTCTGACTTCCCTCAAAGAAGATTCTCATCTCTTATATACACACACATGGTCTATCACAGTCATATTGTTTGGCGATCTTCATGGGAGTCCTCTTGTGTTGGAAGAGACTGCTTCTTATCTTTAGTGTGTTTGTACTACAGAGATTCAGGAGCAGTTCACCATTATCAGTTGGAGGATGCCTTCTGCTGCTGTGCCCATGACTTCTTCCCAGCCAGTAGAATTGTTGCCAATTTGTGCATTGAAGTCACCTATCATCAGCTTGATGTCATGGTTGGGCACGTCATCCAATATTTGCTGCACTTGCTCCTAAAATGTATCCTTTTCACTGTCTCCTGCTTCATTTATTGGTGCATATACTTGGATTATTGAACATTTACATGTCCTGTTTGCAGTCTGGCTATTATTATTCTAACGTTTACTGGCTCCCAAGCCAGCAAGATCTTCTCTGTGTTGTTATCCAGCATAATTTCTACACCTCTTTTGTGCTTTCCTCCTCCTGAGTATAAGATTGTCACGACATCTGACACTGTCTTGCCACTCCCTCTCCATCTTGTCTCACTGACGCTGAGTATGTTCAGGTGGTATTTGTTCGTTTCTTGTGTAACCTGTGCCAGCTTTCCTGTACTATACAAAGTATGTACATTCCACATGCCTACACCTGTTACAGATTTGGTTGTCAGGATTCAATGCCTCGAGATCTCAGCTTCCACTGAGGTCTGTCATCTTTGGGTTTTTTGAGTTCCATCTGCACCGACTGTCCTCAGGTTTTGGTTTAACTGAACTGTTTCTGTTGCAATAAGGTTTTCCCTGAGTGGGTTGCAAACCCAGCTGCAGAACCCTCCTCTTTTATCCAGGCTAGGGACCAGCACGGTTGCTAACAGTGGCAAAGTTTGTCTCCTTTGCATCCCAGCAACATGTTACTAACTCACGCTATAGAGATCAGATGAGCAAGGTTTTTCACTGCATAGTGCTGCCATGAAAACTTCACATGATTTCACATCTGTCAGGTATAAAATAATGTGAAGTTTTCACGGCAATGCTATGTAGTGAAAAACCCTCCTTACCTGACCCCTAATAACATGTGATAGTAACATGAAGCTGGAATGTAGCAGGACCTGCTAGTCTATGATGGCAATGGGGAAACTGGCATGAAGTTCCTGAGCATGTGTGCCAAATGGCCTTCTTACTTGCTGCTCAGCTGGGCAATTAGGATATTACTCTACAATTAGTTTTTTTAATTTTTACTGGGAAGGTCACTGTTAGACTCAAATTTTATGCTTACAGCCTATTCAGTCCCATTAGCGTCAGGACATTTTTTCCTCATATTCAGCCTAACTTTTCAGTTTCTTAATGTCATTTGGTTATTGCTAAGGCTACGTTTTAGTCACGGGTATTTTTAGTAAAAGTCATGGACAGGTCACAGGGAGTAAACAACAATTCATGGCCCGTGACCTGTCCATGACTTTTACTATATACCCCTAACTAAAACTTGGGCTGGGGGATCACGGGTGCTCTGGAAGGGTGGGCTGGGGGTGCAGAGGGTGCTGTGGGGGGTAACCCGGAACCCCTGCTGGTGCTGGGGAGGAGGCAGGCAGCGGCGCGTGGCTCAGGACCTCAGTTGGTGCTGGTGAGGGGGCTGGGGGGCAGCGTACGGTGCTGGGAGGGAGGGACGGTTAGCCGGACTGGTAGGCTCCCTACCCGGCTCTGACTGACATGTCCCTGCAGCTCCTAGGAGGAGGGGTGGCCAGGGGGGCTCTGCACACTGCTCCTGCCACAATGCCGGCTCCGCAGCTCTCATTGGCCAGGAACTGCAGCCAATGGGAGCTGCGGTGGCGGCGCCTGTGGCACAGGCAGCGGATGGAGCCCCTCTGGCCACTCTGCCTAGGAGCTTCAGGGACATGCCGGTGGGACCTGGGGAGCCCCCTCCAGGTAAGCGCCGCCATGCACCCCAATGCCCTGCCCCAGCCCTGAGTCCCTCCCACACACCCAAACTGCTGCTGTTGGCCCAGGGGCTGCCCAGCTCAGGCAGCCTCTCTGCCAGCACCAGCCGCTGCAGAAGTCACGGAGGTCATGGAATCCATGACTTCCATGATCTCTGTGGCAGACACGCAGCCTTAGTTATTGTCAATTATACACCATTGTTTCACCCCTAAATAATTCATTGAGTATGTTTTGCTTACTCCTACTTTACCATATATTGCCTGCAATCTGCTCATAAGCACAGAACTCTGGTTCAATTTTACGGCCCTCATTCAGCAAGGGACTTGAGTGAGTTCCAAAATTTAAGTATGTGAATAGTCCAACTGACTTGCAGAATTGGGGCTAATGATCATAAATAAATAAACAATAGGTTTATATAGCATGTTTTATTCAAAGATCCCAAAATGCTCAACAGTCACTACTAACACATTATATAAGCCAAATCTTAAGCGCTTCACCCACACTACAACATGCTTCATGAATCGCCTCACAAAAAGGTAGCTGCCTCTGATGAGAGCAGACTCCTAAACATGTAAAAGAAAAGTATACAGAAGAGAATGACATTACATGACTCCCTATGCTACACTCCTTCTCTACAGTATTTTTGTAATTTTAGTTGTCTTGTGTGAGCTCTGCATTTCCATTGTGTCAATGGTGTCTGTCAGTCAGAGCTTTTGGTTCTTGCTCTTCTTCCAGTCTCTCTTTAGCATTTTGAGATTCACATTCTATAGGACCATATTCAGTTATATTATCTTCAGGCCAATCAAAAGACAATCATTTTCCTTCCCAGTAATTACATGGTCACCGTGTTCAATTTCAGGTCCTTTTCCCTTCACAAACTTTTATCTTCCAATGGCAGGTCAATATTCTCCTTCATTACCTCTCTGTTTCTTCTACCCTAGCCATATCAAGTATGTCAATATATCATACAAATAACAGACGGCATCATTTAATCCATGGAACAGCTGAGCCATTATTCTCTGAATCACTGCAGATACACTGGTTATGACATACAGGGACAGATTTTCAAGTGTTCAGCACACATAATTGGGGCCAGATTTTCAAGATGGTTTAGCTCTCATTTAGGCACCATTTATCAATATTATTTACCACTCCACCAATCTTTGTGTCATCTGCAAACTTTTTCAGCAATCATTTTATAATTTCGTCCAGACCATTGATATTGAATAGCAGCGGTCTCCGAACCAATCCCTGCAGGACCCCACAAGCAGAGCTGGGCAAAATGTTCTGTACAAAACTTTTTTGCTGAAAAATGCAGATTTGGTAACACTGAAACCTTTTGAATTTGTGTCCGTTTCACCAAATTGTTTTGATTAAAATACAAAGAAACTAAAAAAAAAATCTGAAAAATTCAAAACATTTTATCTGATATTTTCAAAATGAAATGTTTCAATTTTTGGTTCAAAGCAATTTTTTTGTTTCAAAATGTTCTTTAATTTTATTTAAAAATCAATTAAAACATTCAAAAATGCTCAAAATTGAACCATGCTGTATAATTTGAATTTGAATTAAATGTTTCATTTGGCCCCAAACTGTTTTCTCCCAATTTTTTTTTAGAATTGCCAGAGAACTGAAAAGTCTATTATTCGCATAAACTTTGGCCACTCGAACACATTACTTTGATGATGATTCCTGATTACATTGACAGAACTATCTGTTAGCCAGTTTTAATCCATTGAATATATGCTATATGGAGTTCACATAGTGTTAATCCTTTAACCAAATGTCATGTTACACTAAGTCAAAAGCTTCCTGATGTCTATGTCTATTACACCATCACAGTTATTGTTATCAGCCAAATGTATAAGCTCATCAGAGATTCACAGATTCATATATTCATAGATTTTAAAGCCAGAAAAGACCATTGAAACCAACTAGTCCAATCTCCTGAGTTATACAGGCCAGAGAATTTCACCCCCTAATTCCTATGTCAATCCCATAACTACTGCTAGGGATAGAGCATATTTTTTAGAAAAATGTTAAGTCTTGATTTAAAGACCTCAAGTGGCAGAGATTCTACCACATCCCTTGCTCAGCTGGTCCAGCGGTTGATTACCCTCATCTGGTAGTGCACCTTATTCTTAGAATTGTTTACCTTGCCTTTCCAGCCATTGGAGCTCATAATGCCTTTGTCTGATATATTAGAGTCCTCAACAATTAGAAATCTTGTCCCTATGGAGGTGTGTATATACCATATAGACTGATAAGCTAAATCTTACACTGTAAGACAGGCAAGGTCTCAGATGGATGGCTCCAAACCTTGTATCAAAACCTGCAGCAAATCAGGATAACTCAGTCTCTTTTCAAGGGGTAAGTTTTGAAGGACCATCAGAAATGGGCCTCTTGGGTTAGCAGCTGGGAGCTCCCTACCCTGCAGCCCCCCGCTCCTTTGTTCATCTCCACATGGGATATAATGTTAAACTGAGGGAAATTAACAGCCCAGGAAGTTTCTCCCACAAAGATAGAGCTTTTATATTACTCAAACCAGGAGTAGCCGAGCTTCTGTGGGGTGCAGATGGGGGGGGGGGGAGGAGATGGGGAGGGAGTAGTGTCCAGTCTCACCCACAACACCTGAGCTTTTAAAATGAAGATATACCTATCTCATAGAACTGGAAGGGACCTTGAAAGGTCATCAAGTCCAGTCCTCTGCCTTCACTAGCAGGACCAAGTACTGTCCTTAACATCCCATCCCATCCCATTTAAAGGCCCCCAGTGGAGCTCCGGGGCCTTTAAATCGTCGACGGAGCCCTGCCGCCGCTACCCCGGGGCTCTGGCAGCTGGGCTCAGGCGGCACTCTAAAGGGCCGGGGCTCCCCGCAAGCGTCAGGAGGCCCGGGCTATTTAAAGCGCCGCCCGAGCCCCGCTGCCTGAGCCCAGGGGTAGGCGGCAGGGATCAGGCGGCACTCTAAAGGGCTCCCCGCAGCGGCAGGACCCCCAAGCCCTTTAAATCGCCGCCCGAGCCCGCTGCCGGAGCCCCGGAGCTCGGGAGGTAATTTAAAGGGCCCGGGGCTCCAGCCGCTGCAGGGAGCCCCAGGCCCTTTAAAGCGCCAGCCTGGGAAAGCTGGTCTTACTTTCACCTCTGGTTACAGCACAATGCTTTGGTGAATTCTGCAATTCACCACCACCACCCCTTTGCTCCACACTGCAGGGCCATGTAGATAAGCCCTCTATTAGCAAGTTTCAAGTTGGCAAAAGGTTTCTGGGTGTTTTCTATTTCCTGGAAATCTTTCCTATGCATGTTACTCAAGTTGCTGCTCTTCTCTTTAATCTGCTTTGCTAATCTGGGCTGGGTAATTTGTAGCTGGGTTTAAAATCAGTCCGGATACGTTGTAGCTTCTGATCTAATACAATTTTCTTTCCAGCTAATTGCCTTCAGCTCCTTCTGAGAAGCTCCTGCCCCTGTTTTAGTTCCTTCTGCAAAGCCTCCAGGTCTTTCATTCAGAGAACCTTTTAGTTCCTGTTTTAGGTCTTGTTTTAATACCTTCTGGCAGCTTTTATTGTCTCTTGGACAGCTTTGATTTCTGCAAGCACCTTCACTATATGCTCAATCTTGGTTCAAGAGGAACACCAGCTCACAATTTTTCTCCTTGTAAAATATATTCCAGTCTCACATCAGTGTCACCCCTCTACCAAGAGGTGTCAGATTTCAGTGTCTTGCAGGTTGACTTCCCATTGAAGGAGAAATCAATGACATCGAGTCCATGTAATTCCTGGTTCCTAGAAAGCAACTTTGTACCAAAATTTATTCCTAGGTAGAGATTAAGGCAGCGAGCAAAAGCTACCTGTAGCAGCTCCCCTAAAGAACACCACATCACAAAAGAAATAAGAATACAGCATTTCTTGAAAGACTGAACAGTGCTGTATACAAAGAAAAGGAGAGTTACAACTATGCATTAGAGCGCCATCTGGTGACATCTGCAATATGTAGCCATAGACTATAAGGCCATAAGGGATCATTATTATGGTCATCTTGTTTGATCTACTGCATAACACAGACTATCCTGAATTAATTCCTGCTTGACCTAGAGCAGATCTTTTAGAAAAACATCCAATCTTGATTTAAATATTTCCAGTGATGGTGAACCCATTACAATTCATGTTAAATTGTTCCAATGGTTAATTACCCTCACTGTTAAAACTTTGCACCTTATTTGAAGTCTGAATTTGGATCTTGTTGTACTTTTTCTGCTAGATTCAAGAGCCCTTTATTATCAAATGTCCATTTTCCATGAAGATACTTATAGACTGTGATCAAGTCACACCTGAATCTTCTCTTTGTAAAGCTAAACAGATTGAGCTCCTGGAGTCTATCACTATAAGACATGTTTTCCAGTCATTCCTCTTCGCTGAACCCTCTCAAGTTTATCATTCTCCTTGAATTCTGGACACCAGAACTGGACACCATATTCTAGTAGCTATCTCACCAGTACCAAATACAGAGGGAATGTATCCTCCCTCCTCCTATTCAAGATTCCCCTGTTAATACATACAATGATTTCATTAGCCTCTTTTACTGTTATAGAGCTAATTTTTAATCAGAATGTTGTGTGGTACTACATGAAATGCATGTAGAGTCTAAGTATATTATATCAAGGTAATTACCTTTATTAACCAAACTTATAATGCCATCAGAAAATATCAAGTTTGCTGACAAGACTTACTTTCCATAAGACTGTGATGGTTGGCATTAATCATGCTACCATCTTTTATTTTGTACTTAGGCATGCCATATCAGCCTTTCCATGGTTTTTCCCAGGATTATATCAGGCTAATTAGACTGCAATTTTAAAATATTGGCACAACATTAGGTTTTTTCCATTCCTTTGGAATCTTCCCAAAATTCCAAGATTTGCTAAAAATCAGAGAAGGGGCTGCAAAACAGACACAGACCAAAGATCAGTTGATGTTTACCCTCTCATCAATCATTCACTTGAGCTCCTAGTGCAGTGTCATCCAAAAGGGGTTATTTTGACCCGGGCCAACCTGTACCAAGCCCACCGATCATGTGTTTTTGTGTTTTCTTTATTTTGTGAGCTGGTCATTGGCTGACATGTTTCAAAGTCTCATGTTGAAACAAATGCACAGATAATAATATATGGAGATATCCCTATCTCATAGAACTAGAAGGGACCCTGAAAGGTCATTGAGTCCAGCCTGCTGCCTTCACTAGCAGGACCAAGTACTGATTTTGCCCGAGATCCCTAAGTGGCTGNGGACCAAGTACTGATTTTGCCCCAGATCCCTAAGTGGCCACCTCAAGGATTGAACTCACAATATTGGGTTTAACAGGCCAATGCTCAAACCACTGAGCTATCCCTCCCCCCTTAGATCCTCAATTAACCATTCAAGTGCAAGTTCAGCACTCTCCGTACATTTCCACACCAACTGTCTGATGCTAAAAGAATCCTGCTCCCAGAATCCTTTAGTCAATTAAGACATCCCAAGCCACACCAAACTCGTGCTTACCACATTCATTCATATCAGTCACAGTAATTCATAATAATTCAGCATTATCCCAACATTTATGAGTCTCCCTTTTGTTATGCATAGGAGCACTGGGATTTGGGGAAGTGAATGTATTAGGTGTGTGTGTGTGTGTGAGTGTGTGTGTGTGTTTTCCCTTCTCAGTCTCCTGTTTCCAATTAGAGGGAAATCCCTTTTGAGATGAGATGGAGAAGCAGGACATAGCCCCCTGAAGGTGCTGTTTCACTTGCGTGCAAGCTGGGAGGTTGTAAGGATACCCTGAGGTGATACATGGAATTCTGAGATTCTCTATGGGGCCTCTGCCATAGGGAAGCATAGGCAGGAGGTATACCCAGGCAGATATATAGCTACCTCAGGGCCTCTCAGGGCACCCCTGCTTAGCTGGATCTCTGTGGGAGAGGAGCCTGGAAAGATGCCTGTGGTAGGGCTGGAGCCTTTGCACTTAGACATGTTTCTGGGGCCTCCTGATGTATTCTGGGGCCTCCATGATGTCCCATGCCCACGCATCAGCTGGGAGCAGAATCAGTCTCTTCCTGGCCCTTCTCCACTGTCCCGCTGGGGGCCTGGCAGAACACAGAGACAGTCCCCTCCTTGTCATGGTGCAGGAATGCTGTACAAGCAGATTATTCACCATGAGCATCTTTTCTTTGCTCATGTCGAGCAGCATGGAAAAGGGTGAGGCGGGGGCTGCCTCAGGCTGAAAATTCTGTCTGCACCCAAAAAAAGTTTCTCCAGCATTATGGAGAATGAGACAGGTTAAGATTCTACTGCCTGGAAAAATCCCAAATTCAAAAGCAAATTATTTAGTTTATCCAAAAGGCTTATGAGGTGACTTGATTATGGTATTTAAGTATCTACATGAGGAGAAAGTTTCTGAGTGCAGAGGGCAGTTTAATCTAGCCGACAAAGGCATAATGACATCCAATGACTGGAAGCTGGAGTAGGATAAATTCAGACGAGCAGTAAGGTGGAAAAGTTGTGCAGTGACAGAATCCACATTTGGAGCAGCTTACATGGGGAGGTAGAACCAGATTGTTAAAGGGATTTCAGTGCCTGAAGATGCAGAGAGGAGCCCAGTGGGATTATCATAGGCACCTAGGTGCCTAATTCCTACAGTGAAAGCAAGGCACCCAAGCGCTTTTGAAAATCCCACTAAGCATCTCTTTGTATCTTTAGGTGTCTTTAGAAATCTGATGTGGGGCACATTCTCCATCACTTGACGTTTATACATGAAGATTGGGTGACTAAGGTGGCCACTCAAGCATTCCCAGAATACCAGTGTGACTGGGTGCCTGGATGGGCCACACAGACAATGCTATACTCAGGACACACTACAAAGAATAGGGCAGACAATCCCCCAAACTGGTGTTTTTCTCTATAATTAGATTAGCCAAACCAGTGACAAAACAGCTTCTATAATGCCACTGTGGTTACCAAGAAGCCAAATACAGTCCCCAAGTCTAATATAGTGAGAGGTTATTGAAAACCTGATTCACCATATGTGATGTCCACCAATCCCAAAGGACCAGACACTTATCACCAGCTCAATCTGAGTCTCAGATCTTAATGAATAATCATGCAGATGCCAGTCCTTTAGTAACTAAAAGACTAAAGGTTTAATAATAAAAGGAAAAAGAAAGAAGAGAGTTGCTGTGGTTCAAAGATCAATATACATACAGATATGTGTAAAGTCCTTAGGTCAATTTCATAGCAGAGATGGTGAGGCTGCTGATTTGTAAAAGTCTTTCTGGAATCAATTTAAAAGGTCCAATAGGCAGTCCAGGTGTAGCGTTTGCCCAAGTTCTTCCATGAGAATTCCAGGCTAATCCAGAGTAAACCTGTAGACCTCAGTCTTATGGCATAGACCTTCCCGTTAAAGTTTAAGCAGACTAGAGATGCAGGAGGGGGAAGGATAGCTCAGTGATTTGAGCATTGGCCTGCTAAACCCAGGGTTGTGAGTTCAATCTTTGAGGGGGCCACTTAGGGATCTGGGGGAAAATCAGTACTTGGTCCTGCCTAGTGAAGGCAGAGGGCTGGACTCAATGACCTTTCAGGGTCCCTTCCAGCTCTAGGAGATAGGTATATCTCCATTTATTATTATAGGCCCAGGGCTTTCCTTTATAGTCTTCTAGCAAACTAATAAGCCTCTTGACACAGTGGGACCTTCCCCGAGGAAGAATAGGCAGTGCAGATTGTTGCTTTGAAGCTAATCTTCTATTATCTGTGCATACACAGGTAAACTAGTTGCATTCATTCACTTAAGGCAATTAGCCATTCAAACTATCAAGACAGTTCACAGGTAGTTTACTATGTGGAATTACAAGTTTCAAGGAGAGATTAGGACAATAATATTACTACACCACAAGTCCCATCTAAATGATAATATCCCCTTTTGATCGCCAAGTCAATAGAACATAGTAATGAAGCATTATAAGACAGGAACAGAATTTAGCATATACAAGCTAATTAGATCACATTGTTAAACTTCTAACAAAATACAGGTAAATACAGACTTATTTAACATCTACCCTGGATTTCTGTTACTACAAGTAAATGGGTTAATGATTGCTGGTCTAGTATATCTCTTTGAAATTCACATGCAAGTAGATTGTCTTGATTACATTTCAGTGCCTCTTGTTAAGTTGTTATGGGTCATAACGGTTAAGTTGACTGGCCTGTCAGTGTCACAACCAGACATTCCAGTACTCCCGGGAATGGAGTGGGCCTGGCCCTGCCGGATGGCCCAACACTTGCTGGTGTGACCTCACATATGGGGTCACGCTGCACGGAGAACGCCATTTTGAAGAGCGCCCCACTCCACCCCCACCACTGTGACCTCACGTGTGCAAGGTCATGCATCAAACGTGGTCTTCAAAATAGCATCCCCCGTCTGGTACCAGACAAAACCACATCTGGTTTTGTCTTCATACCATGCGGGGGGACAAACCACTCAAAGAAAGGACTGTCCAGTTTAAAACAGGACAAATGGCCTTCCTAGGGATGACTTTCTAAATAACAGAACTCAACCACACAATATGGGTTCAATGCAAGAATCACTGGGTGAAATTCTCTGGCCTGTGTTACACAGGAGGTCAGACGAGGCGATTCATATTGTGTTCTCTGGCATTAAAATCTAGGCACTATAAAATTGGGTGACACTACTCCTGTCTGATTAAAGACAGGCCCAAGCTGCTAATGACAGGTGCAGCTCCATACATAGCCAAAATTCAAGGGAGTTTAGATGCAGGATTTTGGTTGCAGCCCAGCTCTGTAAACTAGCACATGGTCACTTTATCGGTGTTCATCATATTCTACCCATAACACCCTTAGCTTGTCAGCGCTTTGTTGCAGGGAATGGATCTTTAGAGGTAGGGCCAATGTAAATAGTATTCTACCTTCATAGACTTCTTGGTGGCACAGTTGAGCCTAAGATCTTGGGTTGTTTAGCCCAACTGCCACCTTTATGGAACAATCCTATAGCATTGAATCGAGATTATACCAACAAGGCCTTCTAGAAATGAACCCCGTGCTGTTGTATTAGCAACAGAAATTTGTAAAAACCCACCGAATTTAGTAGAAAATAACGACTTTTCTATAGGAGAATCCAAAAATCCTATAGAAAATGTATTGTTTTCTGTTGCACCAACACAAGCAGTGCAGGATTGGGGGGTGAGTGGTTACATTTGGGGGGGTGGAGTATTTACACATCCACCCCAGCAGGCAGCCTAATGTGTCTCCACTATGCCCTGTCCCTCCAATCAGGGAGCAATAGGGTGTCACATGCTCACTCTGCAGCCAATCAGAGGGCAGCACTGTAGGGGCCCTAATTCAAATTCTTCTCTGCTTTCTGTGGAGATGGTGGGGCCAGCTGGGCCATGGAGCTGCAACTCATGGGCCCCACCAGGCAACCCAGCTCATAAGTGCCTGATGGGGTCCTGCAGCATCTGTTTGTGCTGGGGCACTGAGCGCAGCATGCCCCCCCCCCGGCCTCGTGACCCCCCGCCCCCAAGTGGTCCTCAGAGTCCCACCCCCGGCCTTGTGTCCTCCCCACCCTCTGTCCTTTGGGGCCAGTCTGCGGAGCCCTCTCCAGCTCCCCCCACGCCCCCAACTGGCCTCTTTCCCTCCCCAATCCACCTCCAGTCACCAGCTTCTGCCACATCCTGCCTCCCCCATCTCCCCAGCGCTACTATCTGGAGTTTCCTTCTTCCCTCCCACTACCCGGAGCCTCCTTCCTGACTCTCTGCTATCCCAGCCCCCAAAGGGGTATCGCACTGCTTGCTGGATCATAGTCCAACAGCTTCACCTCCTGGTTCCGAGCTCAGAAGTACTCACACACACTTGCACACTCACACCCTGCTTTGCTGCCCAGATCCCACCCCCAGCTCTGCTACTTGGCTCAACTGGGGGCATGGATGAATGTTTGGGGGAGGGTGAGTGGCAACACCGAGTGGCTTGAGCCAGCCCCGTGCATCCTACTTTCCGGGCGGGGAGCTGGCGGGTGATCAGGGAGCTCGGGGGGACAATTGGGAGAGTTGGGGAGGGGAGCTGGATGGAGGTCTGGACCTTGACTATACCTTGACCAAGAAATTTGGACCTTGACAAAAAATAATTGACTACCCCTGCCCTAAGCCAATGGTCCCACACCTGATTAGCACTTTTTCTCTTTTAAGCACCAGATAACCTAGCAAAAAGCCTCTGGTGTGAAGGAAAGTCAATCTAGTACTTTAGGTTAGAAACTTTGGCTTCTCTAATATTTAGTTGCTTCCGTTGGAGGCTGTAAATCAAGAGCAGCTTGTACTAAATGGGATTCGCCTGAGGCTTGCATAGTACAGGTTGGTCACTGAGTGATGGTGAGTTCTAAACAGAGACATACAATGTCTGTCAACCCTTCTTTAGCCCTTCCCTGCTCTTGTCTCTCCAGCATACAACACTCTCAGTCCTGTGGCATGATGTCCAAAAATGAACTGGAAAGTAGCATTCCGTNTCTTTTAAGCACCAGATAACCTAGCAAAAAGCCTCTGGTGTGAAGGAAAGTCAATCTAGTAGTTTAGGTTAGAAGCTTTGGCTTCTCTAATATTTAGTTGCTTCCGTTGGAGGCTGTAAATCAAGATCAGCTTTTACTAAATGGGATTCGCCTGAGGCTTGCATAGTACAGGTTGGTCACTGAGTGATGGTGAGTTCTAAACAGAGACATACAATGTCTGTCAAACCTTCTTTAGCCCTTCCCTGCTCTTGTCTCTCCAGCATACAACAGTCTCAGTCCTGTGGCGTGATGTCCAAAAATGAACTGGAAAGTAGCATTCCGCGAGGTTCCTTAAGGAGCAGTTCTCTAGCACTGAGACTAGCAGTCTCCCATCAGTACACCAAATGAGTTACTCTGTTTTTAATCTGACTGTCCCAACAATACATGTGCTTTACAGGCCACACAGAAGAGCTCCTGTGGATTAAATGTGGCACATCTCATATAGTTTTCCTATCAATCTTATTTCAAAGTAATGTAGGTTGGACCTGGGCATCAGATGAAGAACATGGATGAATATCCCAATTCTGAAGTTGGGAGACTGGGGGGAAAACAAGCTGTCTAGAGCTTCTGTTTTGAGAGAAATGTGGAACATGGACCATCTGGGCTGCTCGGCCTGCCATGACCATTGGATATTCTGTCTAGTTGCTAGGAGCTGTTATAATTTTAAACAGATGAATCATCGTATGTGGTTCAGAAGTTTGTATGCTGGCAATCCTTAAATCAATATTTACTTAAACTTGTCATTTAGTGAATAATTTTGCTAACTCAGTCCTCTGACCTTTCACCAGCACAGAGCCAGGTAACCACTGCCCTCAGCTGGCTCATTTGCAGAGTAACAGGTTTCAGGGAAAAGAATTGTTACCCAAAAATAAGTTCTTTCATCAAGTTCGTTTTGTATTGAAGTCTCCAATTTTGTACCATGTGGTGTTTATTTTATTTTAGCAAGTACGTCCCATTATCTGAGATTCATTTGAATCGCTCCAGTTAGTGGCAAAATTTCACAAAGTTGGGATGTTTCTCCTGTTGAGCCCATCCCTAACTCATCCATCTCCATTCCTCTCTTGCAACCCAACCCAGCCCCGTCCTCCTCCTTGCTCTCACTTTCTCCCATCTGATCATGTTCTGCCAGGCACTAAGCACATGCACACTGGCACTCACTCTCTACACACTGATGTAAATTGCTCACCGGAATACCACCGGTTTAGGAATACAGGGCTAGATTCACAAAAGGACGTAGGCTACCAACTGTCCCTTTAAGGGGACATAAATCCCAGAATCAGGCACCACTGGGATTCACAGAGCCCCCACCCAGCTTCTGCCAAACCCTTTAAGTACTAAACTCACTTGGTACCTAGATTTTTTGCAGTAAAATTCCCTATGGGCTTATGTTTCTGCTTCTGCGCATGTGCACTGCTGGACACCTAAGCCCCATAATGATGGATGAACTGGGAGAAGATAGGTGTTCCTCCAGCTAACTCACCTGCAGGGCCTGATCTAGTAAGTGGGCTCAGAGGCTGCCTACAAGATTGGGACCTGATAGGCATTCTTCCACAAAACAGCTGGGGGGGGACAAGGACCTCTCTTATGACTTTTAGTCCAGTGGAATGGGGAGAGTCCGCCCTCTGCCTGATGGACAGAAGGGATTTTCTACCTCTGAGGTGCATGTCCTAACCACTGGGCTATAGGTCATTTGGGGAAGGGGCAGAAATGGGGCTCAGTCTCAGTCTCTCCTGTTGAAACTGTACCATCGTGGAGAAGGAATTGTTGGGCTGGAGAGAAAGCATGCCCAAGCACAAGAACAATTCTGGAGCCTGGTCGTTAGAGCACTCCCCTGGGAGACGGGGGATCCAGTCCCCCTGTTCCAATGACTTTTTAAATTAGCTTCAGTAGGAGGGACTGATGGAGGCCCACATCAGAAAATCCTATTGCCTAGCGGTCAGGACACCCACCCAAGAGGGAGTAAAGCCCTGTTCAAATCCTTTCTTCTCCCCCTGGCAAAGGGAGGACTTGAACCAAGGCTCTCCCACTTCCCACGAGTGCTCTAACCCCTGGACTGGACTCTAACCCTCACCCCTGGCTTGTTGCAAAAATGATGTAGGTGTGTAACACCAAGTGAGGGTTTGCAGCTGAGAATCCCAAGCAGCCTGGACTGAGGCATTGAACTCCTTGAGAGGGGTGGAGTTTAAGATACACCCCTCACCTTGCCATCTCCCATTGGCTAGTTTGCGTGGCACCCGCTCAGCATGCTGGCTTTTGTGAATCCCATTCTGAGGTGCCTCCCCATTCATTGTATGGGGAGCCTAGATACCTAGCTTAGGCTTTGTGAATCCCAGTGGGTTTCTAGGCCCCTAAAGTTAGGCATGGCAATGCTCAGCAGTACCATTGTGAATCTAGCTCATAGGAATTACCAAACGTGATCAAACTGACAGCTGTCTACCCTCCTTGCAGTCTCTAATGGTGGCCAACACCAAATGCAACAGCAGAAAATCTTGCAATGGACAAGGTCTACAATTTTTGAGAAGTCGTCTGCTTCAGAGATAAAATGTGATATTTATTATGTAGTTTGATGTGCTGAATTCAAATATGACAATTAAAACAACTGATTGGCTACTGTTTCTAAGATATTTACGTTTTTATTTTATGTCTATGTATATTGTGTAGATCAGGGGTAGGCAACCTATGGCACACGTGCCGAAGGCGGCACGCGAGCTGATTTTCAGTGGCACTCACACTGCCCGGGTCCTGGCCACCGGTCCGGGGGGCTCTGAATTTTAATTTAATTTTAAATGAAGCTTCTTAAACATTTTAAAAACCTTATTTACTTTACATACAACAATAGTTTAGTTATACATTATAGACTTAAAAAAAGAGACCTCCTAAAAACGTTAACATGTATTACTGGCACGCGAAATCTTAAATCAGAGTGAATAAATGAAGACTCGGCACAGCACTTCTGAAAGGTTGCCGACCCCTGGTGTAGATAGTAGAGTTTTAATCATAAATTGTAAACCTAGGTCTTTTCATGTGTTTATGGTTGCTTTACATGATAATATTTCACCTGTCCTGTTTATGTAACACTTTAAAAATCAGCAAAAGGGTTATATAAATAAAATTTATTATGAAACAAAAGGCAAAAAACTATTATGTACATAGTTTAGTCCTATTCAGTGTCTACTCGGCGCTTCTTGGCTTGTCTCTTGTATTCATTAAATGGAGCATCTCTTGTCACTGTCCAGCAATAGTCTGCAAGCATTGATGGGCTCCATTTGCCCTGATAGCGTTTCTCCATTGTTGCAATGTCCTGGTGAAATCGCTCGCCGTGCTCGTCGCTCACTGCTCCGCAGTTCGGTGGAAAAAAATCTAGATGAGAGTGCAAAAAATGTATCTTTAGTGACATGTTGCAACCAAGGCTTTTGTATGCCTTGAGGAGGTTTTCCACCAACAACCTGTAGTTGTGTGCCTTGTTGTTTCCGAGAAAATTTATTGCCACTAACTGGAAGGCTTTCCATGCCGTCTTTTCCTTGCCACGCAGTGCATGGTCAAATGCATCATCTCGAAGAAGTTCACGAATCTGAGGACCAACAAAGACACCTTCCTTTATCTTAGCTTCACTTAACCTTGGAAATTTTCCACGGAGGTACTTGAAAGCTGCTTGTGTTTTGTCAATGGCCTTGACAAAGTTCTTCATCAGACCCAGCTTGATGTGTAAGGGTGGTAACAAAATCTTCCTTGATTCAACAAGTGGTGGATGCTGAACACTTTTCCTCCCAGGCTCCAATGACTGTCGGAGTGGCCAATCTTTCTTGATGTAGTGGGAATCTCTTGCACGACTATCCCATTCGCAGAGAAAACAGCAGTACTTTGTGTATCCAGCCTGCAGACCAAGCAAGAGAGCAACAACCTTCAAATCGCCACAAAGCTGCCACTGATGTTGGTCATAGTTTATGCACCTCAAAAGTTGTTTCATGTTGTCATAGGTTTCCTTCATATGGACTGCATGACCAACTGGAATTGATGGCAAAACATTGCCATTATGCAGTAAAACAGCTTTAAGACTCGTCTTCGATGAATCAATGAACAGTCTCCACTCATCTGGATCGTGAACGATGTTGAGGGCTGCCATCACACCATCGATGTTGTTGCAGGCTACAAGATCACCTTCCATGAAGAAGAATGGGACAAGATCCTTTTGACGGTCACGGAACATGGAAACCCTAACATCACCTGCCAGGAGATTCCACTGCTGTAGTCTGGAGCCCAACAGCTCTGCCTTACTCTTGGGTAGTTCCAAATCCCTGACAAGGTCATTCAGTTCACCTTGTGTTATGAGGTGTGGTTCAGAGGAGGAGGATGGGAGAAAATGTGGGTCCTGTGACATTGATGGTTCAGGACCAGAAGTTTCATCCTCTTCCTCTTCCTCGTCTGACTCAAGTGAGAATGATTCTGGTGCATCAGGAACCGGCAGTCCTTCTCCGTGGGGTACTGGGCGTATAGCTGATGGAATGTTTGGATAATGCACAGTCCACTTTTTCTTCTTTGACACACCTTTCCCAACTGGAGGCACCATGCAGAAGTAACAATTGCTGGTATGATCTGTTGGCTCTCTCCAAATCATTGGCACTGCAAAAGGCATAGATTTCCTTTTCCTGTTCAACCACTGGCGAAGATTTGTTGCACAAGTGTTGCAGCATATGTGTGGGGCCCACCTCTTGTTCTGATCTCCAATTTTGCAGCCAAAATAAAGGTGATAGGCTTTCTTAACCATAGTGGTTATGCTGCGATTTTGTGATGCAAAAGTCACTTCACCACAAACATAGCAGTAAGCTTTGTTATGATTGCATTATCAATGACTTCTAGGAATAACATGATGCAATTCATATCGTGTATGACGCAATACCAGCTTCAGATTGCATCATTCATTGTTTTGCCTAAAAAGCAAGTACTGTCCAAACCCAGTCATAGATTTATTCATAGATCCATTCAAAGATGTATTTTAGTCATTTCTGGTTTACATTGAGATCCCTTCCCTTTATAACTCACTTATCCTCTGCCATTCCCAAGTCAAGGGTCGTATATACTCACCCAATAGCATATCTTGAAAACTAGAGCCAATCTACAATTTTAAGCATTATTTTCGTTCTCAGTGACCCAGAATTAGTAACGTTTGACTACATTTATTTCAGAAGCATTTTGGCTGTAGAGCAGTGTTATGGAATAACCTGCCCCTGGGGAATGTCTCTTCATAGCCCAGGCACTTAAAAGTTGGTTTATGAAGCAGGATGAAGGCTTATATCTCTTATACAGTTTTATCCCAGCTAGACCCACTAAATATGTGCTCCTTATCCCTGTACAAGGGACATGTGCAGACTGGAATGTAGCAGGATGCTGTCCTAAACACGCTGAGCATGTGAGCTAACACATTTTATAAAGCTTCAGCGAGATTTGCCATGGCTCAATAAACAGAGAATCAGTTATTAATAAGGAAGTAACTTCATCTCTTGGGCTAACTGGCAGAAAAATGTAATTCAAATAAATGTCCTGAAATTTTTCTTTTTTATTATTTCAGTTTTAAAACACCCAGCAATCCAACCAACTATTTTTTAATATTTTGTTTGCAAAGGAATGGATTATTCTTAATCTAGGAGTTGGTGACTCCCATACTGTGGTCTTGGCTAGTGGTTCTGAGGGGCCAATACACAAGGTACATAGTGGCACATTTTTCTGGACTGCACACAGAAACTGTAACCATGGAACAAACCTTTGGATTTGGAGAAATCCAATGAGTGCGCCGGTGGCTGGAGTCCCAGTGCAGACTGTGTTATATTTTAAGAAGATCTGAAAAGCTTCAGGGAAGAGAGTGATTCCATTAATGTATTTGCCCAGTAGAGCAGAAACACAGTCTTGTTAGCTGCCCAGTGTAAAGTAGCATTACTCAGAGGTTCACTCACATTTTGCTATTGCTGAGCTCATTGGGTCATGTATATTTTATTCAAGAGTTACAAGCTGAGATGTGCTGGACATGAAGTTTGCATAAACAATTGCATTAACAGGGAAATTTTGAGTAGGATTAGAGAGGTTATTTTACCTCTGTATTTGGTGCTGGTGTGAGCACTGCTGGAATCCCGTGTCCAGTTCTAATGTCCACAGTTTACGAAGAATGTTGATAAATTGGAGAGGGTTCAGAGAATAGCCACAAGAATGATTAAAGGATTTAAAAACATGCCTTATAGTTATAGATTCAAAGTAGTCAATCTATTTAGTTTAACAAGAGAAGGTTAAGGGGTGATTTGATTACACACAATGAGTACCTACATGGGGAACAAATATTTAATAATGGGCTCTTCAGTCTAGCAGGGAAAGGTAGAACATGATCCAATGGCTGGAAGTTGAAGCTAGACAAATTCAGACTAGAAATAAGGTGTATAATTTTAACAGTTAGGGTAATTAACCACTGGAACAATTAACCAGGAGTTGTGGTGGATTCTAGAGCCCTGACAGTTTTTAAATCAAGATTGGCTGTTTTTCTAAAAAGTATGTTCTAGGAATTATTTTAGGGAAGTTCTATGATCTGTATTATGCAGGAGGTCAGACTAGATGATCACAGGGGTCCCTTCTGGCTTTGGAGTCTATAAATCTGCAAAAGTTTGACAGAAAGCTCAAAGAGCTACATTTTCAAACAGGTCTCTCAACAGAAATACACATATTTTGCACTCTAAAGTTGGATTTGTACAAACAGAGTAACAGGGGCTTGATTTTGCTCCCGTTCAAACCAATGGAAAGACTTTCATTGACATAAATGTGCTTGGTCCTGCACCAAATGGGGTAACTGAATATTTAATCATCCAGTTTGTGGATGCCTGTCAAGGCTGATTCCCCACTCTGGCACTTCGAGTGCAGAAGGTGGGGGCCTGCAAGGATTCTAAAAATTGATACTGGCCACTCCAGGCTTGTATTAAACTTCCAAGGTTACAGTTTTTCTCTGACCTTGGATGGGTAGATGCTGCCACCACCCAAGTGCAAAAAACCCCTTTGGACCCAGGAGCACTTGGGAATTCCTCCCTGTGAGGTACCCTCAAGCCCTTTCACCTCCCCACCTCCCCCGGGTGGGGGGGAAGAGCTGAGAAGAAAACAAAGGAAATCAGCTGTTGCCACCAGCTAATTAAACAACATATGTACAAACCTCTTAGAACACAAAAACCCCAATCCTGTTCTCAAAAAAGGTAAATTTTATTAAAAACAAAAAGAAAGAAAATACATCAGGAACTTAGGCTATTGCTATATTTAAAAAGAGAAAAATATAATAATTAAGCATCAAGAATGGTTTTCTTGAGGTCCAGCTTAATGGTTACCAGCAAAACAAAAGCATTTGGGGGTTAGCACAGAGGAGTCCACAAACCTTACAGAAATAAAAGCGATAAACCTAATTGCATCTTCCTAGACATTTCCTGATCTACTTACATATCTGGGGTTTCAAATTGAGTAGTTCTAGGTATGATCTGGTGATTTTCATACCTGTTTTACAGCTTTTTACAGCATAGCTTCAGCCCTGTCTCTGCTCTGTCCCCTCTCTCCGGAGAACAACAACAGACAGACAAAGGGAAAGCTTTTTCCCAATTTTAAAAAGTTCTAGTCCTCCCATTGGCTCTTTTGGTCAGGTGCCCACTCCCTTCTTTCTACCTATGGGCTTTTTTAACCCTTTACAGGTAAAGCAAGTAGAGAACAGTTACTAACAGGGATTTTATAGCTAACTTACTGGCTGGGTGTCCATAAAAGGGAGTCCCCCCCTTCATTTATCACAATGCCACTGTCCATTTTATGCATTGTGCAAAATTGGCATACAAGTTTAGAAGCTTAAAGTGATTGAACTCAAGTAGCACACACAGGAAGTTTCCTATCATTCATACGGCATACACACATACAAGGTAAGGCTTCTATAGTTCATTTCAGTCTTATTGCCACAATAAGACCTGAGTTCTTGAAGCTCAATCTTGAGTTTTCCAGTTAATTTGCCTCCTTTCTTCAGGAGTAAGTAATGCAGCTTCTTCCCCAGAGCTCCTATAAGTTACCATAATAATTCTGTTGAGTTCGTCATTTTATACTGATTGCAAGTGCCACAGTCCTTATGTAGCATTTAGGTCATATCTGTGAATAAAATGCCCCAGCAATCACACGCACTCATTATCATAAAATGAGTGGAGAGCAGATGAGATAAACCAAGAGCACTTCCTGTTCTTTAAATAATAATCAAACCAAGATAAAGTTCCCAAAAGTTTGTTCTAAAAGTCCCCAGCACACTAAAATGTGAGTGGTGCTTCTATGGATTGGTCGTAGAGGGTGAATGCAGATGGGTGTTTTTGCAGCCGCGATGCAAATAGTTTTAATATTAATATAAATGACAGCTTCCAGACTGGCAAGGTTTCCGCTAGGTTCCTTGCGCTGGCTTTTCTCTGCTGCCACTGAATGTGTCTAGTGTCCATCACAAGAGGCCCTGCATACTACTGAGAAATGGGTTAGAATTTGGGCTTTCAACTCCTGTGGGAGCTGACTGTTCAACTGTATGGAAAGGAGCACTTCAAAACTTGGTAATGCTGAGCCACCCAGAATGGAGGGGGGGAGGGATAGCTCAGTGGTTTGAACATTGGCCTGCTAAACCCAGGGTTGTGAGTTCAATCCTTAAGGGGGGCCACTTAGGGATCTGGGGCAAAAACTGGTCCTGCTAGTGAAGGCAGGGGGCTGGACTCAATGACCTTTCAAGGTCCCTTCCAGTTCTAGGAGATTGGTATATCTCCATTTATTATTATAGGTGGGGCACCCTTTAATAGAGCCCATCCTGGTAAAACTCAGATCACTACAGCTGACCCTGACCCTCTGCTCCTCAATGCCTTCCTCTAGGTAATGCACTGTAATTATGCTATTTGTCTCTTTTCAGCACCCTTACCCAACAGAGGATGAGAAAAGGCAGATAGCAGCACAGACAAACCTGACACTTTTGCAAGTCAATAACTGGTGAGTGAACCTTAGTGTGGGGGTTGTGGAATTTTCCTGCTTTCATAGTTATTAAACTGCTGGAGTCACCTCACTACTCTCAGTGTCCCTGCCTAGCCGGCGACTTTCATCACGTGGATAGCAGGATGCTGATTACGTTACTCAGGCAACTCCCCTTAATGGCCATTTCTCAGAATAAAATTGGCATCAGAGCCCAAGGAAGAGGTGTGTTTTTCTATGTTTTTGAGGTATTGTATCTGAACAATAGAGTAAGGTGGAAATAGCTCCTAGGGAAAAGAGACAAGATTCAAACCTGAGCACCTTATGGACTCAGGTTGGTTCTTCTTAGTCTGAAGACAAGAGTGTGAATTTGTATCCACGGGTGCTTAAAAAGAAAGTAGACATAAAAATAAACATCTCTATATAGATCGTTTACAAAACATTTAAAACCGTGCTCCAGGTAATGCAATATGATGCTGCGACTCTTCTCTGGAAATCCTACTGGGTTCAGTCCAGGTGTGAATGGAGTTCACCCATCTCATAAACCCACCCCATATTTGCCATTCTCTGTTCAGGCGTATCATTGCTGGAGGTGAGGTGGGAAGGTATCTTACTGGTAGAACTGTGTGGCAACAGACTGGAATAACAGAGAACGCTGGAGGTCAGGACTGAGATGCATTGGCACAGCTGTAGGTGTAATCTGAGAGGCATTGGCAAAGGTTTCATTGTCATTCTTATTTAATATGAATGTTTACCTGATATTTGGGTCACTCTTTTCCATTTGTCTTTGTTAATCAGCTAATGGTATCACTGAGACCGTGGCTGCGAGGTGGGTGTGATTGCTCTGTTCACACCCACATGCTCGCCCTAGCTCGCCTAGGCTCTGGCTACATTCTGAGCCAGGGCTGTGATTCCCTGCTCACGTACACATACCGTGCTACTCTCATCGAACTAGCATGATTAGCAATATAATTATAAATAGCAGTGCCGCCACGGTGGCATAGGGAGTGGCAGAGGAGGCACCGCTGAGACGTGCTGAGTGCACACACACACCCCGGAGTCAGGCAGGTAGGTACTCGGCACAGCTTAGCCGTGCCTCCGCTGCCTCTACTTGTGCCACTGTGGCTACACTGCTGTTTATAATCATGCTAGCTCAGTGCGAGTTAGTGTGCGTATGAGAACATTAGCAGAGGAATCTTACCCCAGGCCTGTAGCGTAGACATAGCCTCAGTCTCATTCCATGTAATACTGTCAACAAACATGACAACAATGAAATAAAAATGACACATTGGATGTCATAGTGTAGCCAGAAGATGTAATAGTTTTAGAAGTTCTTCTGGGCCAAAGTCTGGCCCCACTGAAGTCTGTGGCAGAACTTCCATTGACTTCACTAGGGCCAGGATTTGACTCCCTAAGATGCCATTTACTAATAAAACACCAGGAGAGAGCAGAGCCAAACTCAGAAACACTGGAGAACCAGAAAACACTTTTGGTCCAGTTCAGGCAAATGCAGTCTGGACATGGCGATGTCTCTGGGCTGCATTGAATGGTAACAAAAATGGTAGTATAAACACATCAGACCTCTACCAGAATCAGGCTTCTCGACTGTTTACTGCTCATAAAGTAGCATCACTTTCACAGCTCCTCCATTCAGTATGTATGCAAAGTGAGCAAATTACATGCTGGGGGCTGAAGGCAGTGTAACAGGGAAAGCAGCGAAAAGGAGGGTGTAGCCAAACACACACTTTAACTGACACAATACTTCCAGGGCCAGCTCCCATTGACTTCACTAGAGATTGCACCCATTCATAGTAGGGGCTGAATTTAGTTCCAGCAAGTTGCACTGTTATGACACTGACACATTCTGAGTTTTACCATCTAGTTTGTTCATCCACAGCAATTCGACTAGTTGTGCTGCCGTTAATCCAGCTTTACACTAGTAAAAGCAAAATTGGACTCATACTCTTTATAAAACTAACTTGAACAGAAGCTGGTCCAGTAAAAGATACTCCCTTGCCAACCATGTCTCTCTTAAACCTCCAGTGTCACTTACCTCATTTCCACTTCTTGGGCCACATTTGCCGCTGGTGTAAGTTTGTGATGTCCATGAAGTTATATCAGGGATGAATTGAGCCCTGAGTGAAACTTTTAATTCCTGGAAAAGGCTTTTTGAAAGTGCCCATGTGACTTAGGAGCCTGAGGGCCAGATTTGTAAAGGTATTTAGGGGTCTAATGATGCAGACACACTTAGTGGGATTTTCAAAGGCAACCAATCAATCAAAAGAAATCAATGGGAGCTTTTGATTTTCAAAACATGTACACACCTAACCCCAAGCTCCCACTGGGCCCTGCTCTGTAGAAATGTAGAAATGGAACCAGACAGTATCTGTGCCCGAGAAGCCAGAGCCAGAAACTCTGCCTGGAGCTGCCCAGACTGAGGGGAGCTTGGAGCTGAGTTCGTAGCATTTTTGAAAATCCCACTAGGATTAGACACCTAAATACCTTTAAAAATCTGGCCCTTGGGCTATTGTGCCTAAATGTCATAGTGGCAGGCAAACTAGAAAGATATAGACAAATCAATAGCTGTAGAATTATTTAGGACTATGGGATTGTTTATCCAGAGAGAGTTGCACTGTTTGAAGAGTTGAGTGTAGTATGTATGGACTGAGGAGCAGGGTAATCATATGGAGCATTGCCTGGGGAGTACTTTACTGTTTATCATAGAATCATGGATTATCAGGGTTGGAAGGGACCTCAGGAGGTCATCTAGTCCAACCCCCTGCTCAAAGCAGGACCAACACCAACTAAATCATCCCAGCCAGGGCTTTGTCAAGCTGGGCCTTAAAAACCTCTAAGGATGGAGATTCCACCACCTCCCTAGGTAACCCATTCCAGTGCCTCACCACCCTCCCAGTGAAAAAGTTTTTCCTAATATCGAACCTAAACCTCCCCCACTGCAACTTGAGACCATTACTCCTTGTTCTGTCATCTGCCACCACTGAGAACAGCCGAACTTCATCCTCTTTGGAACCCCCCTTCAGGTAGTTGAAGGCTTCTATCATTACGTGGAGTCATCATCAGCCAGGACTATATTTTTATTGTTACTTCTGTCATTTCATTCTGCTGCTGTTTCATTAGCCGGACACAATAATGCCAGACTAAACTGAGCAGTAGAATGATTAAATGTAAGTCTACCAAGGGCCTGTACTGACTGATGCCTGGTAACATCATGTAAACTCTAGCCACAGTAGCTGGTATACATTTGCAATCACCCAGTGCCCCCTGCTGGTGAAAATATACATAATGCAATAATTAGTGTTTTATTTTTCTACAGAGGATAATAGTCAGCATATTGCTAGTAGTTATAACAAAGTACTTACTTGTGAAATAGGGTAACATTCTGAAAAGCACCTAAGGGCTTGTCTACATAGGCCAATAGTTCAGAATAGCTATAATGGAGTAGCAAATGCCGAACAACTATTCTGCACTAACTCCCATTGTGGACACTCTTATTCTGCATTGCCTTTGTCTGGTTTAGCTTTCACTACTTTGGAAGTGGACTAAGCAGAAAAAGGTACTCTTGGTGTGGGATAAGAGTGTCCGCGTGGGGAATTAATGCAGAACAGCTATTGCGCTTTAAAATCACATCCTAACTTACTTCATAGTAACTTCTCTATGGAGACAAGCCCTAAGCAGGTTAGGAGCCAAGTTTCCGTTTCAAAAGTGATTTGGGCACTTAGAGCCAGATTTTTAAAGGGATTTAGGTGCCTGAACAATGTCAGAGGTATTGATTATGACCAGGAGACAGAGGGCTTGTCTACATTGTTGCAGGGTGGACTACAGGGGTGTGAATTGCAGCGTGCACCAAAGTGTGTCTGTCTAACAGCGAATGAAAAGGTACCTAGTTCACATTAACATAGTCCTGTTTGAAAGAGGCCGACGTTAACACAAAGTAACTTCTAGTTTTCACTAGCAGTGTCCACACAGGACAGTGGGAGCGCAACACTTCGGTGTGCTCTGCAATTCACACACCCTTAGTCCACACAATGGAGCAGTGGAGACATAGCCAGAGAGTGCACAGGCTACCTAATCAGGTGACCTGTCTTAGGGTCCCAACTCCGAGAGGGTTTGCAGCTGAGAATCCCAAGCAGAGGGTGATATCTATCTCTGGACCATCAGCCAGGTGCACCAGGTCAGCCGCTTATGCACCTACAGCTCTCTGCTCTCCCCGCCCTTCTCCTGGGCATTTTACTCCTGGCTAATGTAGGGCACTTCCCACTCAGCTGGCCAGTGTCTGAAAATCTCTCTCTTCGGCACTTAACTATCCCCAGGCACACCATATGGAGCCTGGGTGAAACTGAGCTGCTTAACTTAGGGCTAAACATTCCACTAGGCAGGGGCCACGTGGGGCTGAGCAATGCCTAAATCTTTTTAAAACTCTGGCCCTTAGGAACCTAAGTCTCATTGAAAGTCAATGGAACTTAGTCTTCTAAGTCACTCAGATGCGTTTGAAAATGTTACCTATAGTCAATAAGTGAAAGAAGATAATTATTCTAAAACCTTGTAATAATTCTGAACCTTCAACAATGCAAGTAACTCCCTGCTTTTCCCCGTGGGAAGGTTTATCAATGCCCGACGGCGCATTCTGCAGCCCATGCTTGACGCGAGCAATCCAGATCCAGCCCCCAAAGCCAAGAAGATCAAATCCCAGCACCGTCCTACTCAAAGATTCTGGCCCAACTCTATTGCAGCTGGAGTGCTGCAGCAACAAGGAGTCAATCCTGCTACCAATCCTGACGGTAAGAATGGGGCAGGGACATGGCATGGGATTGGCTAGGGAAGTCTGTAGAGCACATCTGCCTTGGTTATTGTACTTAATGCCAGTAATTAAGAATGTTTGTCTGTTAACAAGCATGCGGTACATTCACACTCTTTGCTGTCAGTTTCTATGGGGTAATGCCAGTTCTGGAGAGAAGTGCGAGGTCTTCTTTCTTGAGTTTTATCCAGTTTCTCTCCCTGTACTTCTGCATATACTGAGGAGGCTCCAGGTCACCACATACTAGTTAGTCATGCCCCTCCTGGCTGGAAAACTCTACTGGAGAAACAGTGAGGTTAGAAACAGTGAGACTAGTATAATCAATACAAATATGTCACACCCCATCCAGCCAGTTACCTCCTTTAACACCAATCTCCTTACAGGTTTTGATGGACAGGGCTGGGTTCATCTGGATCCTGCGTCCAGCTCAGCAGGGTGCAGTTCAGGGAGTAGGGGTCTTCCAAACAATTTGCCTGGGTATCCAATTAAAAGATGGTGCACTCACAAATCCATGAATGATTCTCAGATTTAGAGATCAACCTAGACTCTTCAGCACTGCTCAGGGGCTGACAATCGTTGCTGGCAGGCGTCCCTCTGCTCCCGTTGACTGCTCTGTTTCCCTGGGCCTTTCATCCTCCTCAACAGCGCAGGGGCTGTCTGACCGGAGGTGGGACAATTCTACAGTGTCCCGGAAAGCCTCATCAGCATACCTCTCTGCCTCTCTCAGCTCCTCCAGTTCCGCCACCCTGGCCTCCAAAGCCCGTACGCGGTCTCTGAGGGCCAGGAGCTCCTTGCACCGAATGCACACATACGCCACCTGCCCACAGGGCAGGTAATCATACATGCTGCACTCAGCGCAATAAACTGGATAGCCCCCACTCTGCTGCTGGGCTTCTGCCTGCATTGTCTCCTGCATCTACCTAGTTAATGACAGGGTTTTGTTTAAATCAAGAAGTTTTGAATGTAGTTTAGTTTACAGGTTTTAAAGAACAGCAAGTGAACCTTGCCCCCTTCCAAACTCCCCTTGGGAAACTCCCCGTTAGCAGCCCCTGTTCTCAAAGCTCCCTGGTCGCTTGCGCACTGCTTTATAAAGCCCTGGCCTTCTTGATAGCCCCGCCCACTGACTAAGGCTCAGCCAATTAACAGAGGCTTCTAGCTTTCAAACCTTACTTTGAAGCTCACAGCTTCCAACTGCCAGCCACAGCACACGGTCCTTCAAACAACCAAACAGACAGACAAACACAAGCTCAGCACACAGCAAGCAACCCCCAAACACAAACACACACTACAGACAGCCACTTACCCCAAGGGTGCTGAATAAGGTAGAGTCCTGTGATCATGTAATTAAAGACTGTATCATAATATATATGCACCAGGGATGGAATGCAATCTTAACTCTGGCATTTCCTAACTTTCAAGTGCTTGACTTTGCAGTTTTAATTATGTTATTTGGACACTTTTTCCAGTGTAATTTCCTATGTTTTTTAAAAAGAGGGAAATAATTCTGTTGTATGCATCTGTAAGTACCCTCATTATGCGTCAGCAAGGTCTGAACCCGCATCTCCAGCACAGGCTTTCACAACTTGAGCTATGTTATCAGGAAAAGGTTGCTGGTCTCTGTGAACCACCCACCAGAGGCAGACTGAAACAGTGTGACGAGTAACCCCATTTTTAGATATCAGTGCCAAGGACAAAGATACGGAAGGTTCCTTCCAAGAGGCATTGTGGCTAAGTGAATGGGATTTGAGTCTCCCTTATTAGAACTATTTTTTTAAAAGCGTAAATGGGACGACCCAGGTCCTTAATGTTCCAAGACTTATAGAAAATCAATATTAAAATATAAATGGCACACAGTAAATGGATTCAAAGCTGGCTAACTGATAGGTCTCAAAATGTAATTAGTAAACAGGCAATCATGATCAAGCAGGAGTGTTTCCAGTGGGGTTCCACGGGGATTGTCAATGACCTGGAAGAAACAATAAAATCATCACTGATAAAGTTTGCAGATGACACAAAAATTGGGGGGGGGGGGGTTAAATAAAGAAGAGGACAGTTCACTGATACAGAGTCATCTGGATCACTTGCACAAGCAAATATACATTTTAATACAGCTAAATATAAATATATATACATCTCATAACAAAGAATATAGGCCATACTTACAGAATGGGGAACTCTATCCTGGGAAGCAATGACTCTGAAAAAGATTTGGAGGTGAACATGAGCTCCCCATGTGATACTGTGGCCAAAAGGGCTAATGCGATCCTGGGATGCATAAACGGGAATCTCGAGCAGTAGAGAGTTTATTTTACCTCTGTATTTGGCACTGGTGCGACTGCTGCTGGAATATTGTGTCCAGTTTTGGTGTCCACAGTTCAAGAAGGCTGTTGATAAATTGGAGAGGTTTCAGAGAAGAGCCGCAAGAATGATTAAAGGATCAAGGCGCTCAATCTATTTAGCTTAACAAAGAGAAGGTTAAAGGATGACTTGATTACAGTCTGTAAATACCTACATGAGGGACACATATTTAATAATGGGTGCTTCAGTCTAGCAGAAAAAGGTACAACATGATCCAATGACTGGAATTTGAAGCTAAACAAATTTAGCCTGTAAATAAGGTGTAAATTTTTTAACAGTGAGAGTAATGAACTGTTGGAGCAATTTAAGACGGGTTGTGGCATCACTGACCATTTTTAAATCCAGATTGGATGTTTTTCTAAAAGCTCTGCCCTAGGAATTATTGTGAGGCAGGTTTTTGGCCTGTGCTATGCAAGGGGTCAGACTAGATGCTCCCAAAGATCCCTCCTGGCTTGGGAATCTAGGAATAAAACATCTGCTTTAGCTAAACAACCATTTGTAATATTGTTAGAAGACCTCAAACCAATCTTTAATTCTGTTTTTAAAGACTCAGGGGAGAATTGGTTTTTTGCCATATGTGATCAACCTAAGGTCAACTTGCTCATCACACTTGAAACACCAGCTGTTGGAAGTTAGGTAGGAAATATGGTCTAGAGAAAAGGACCCTGGATGGGGATTGAGGGGACCTCTCTATGGAACTTAGATAGCCTCATTGAGCACCTCTCAATATTTAATGTGTTTATCCTCACAACAGCCCTGTGAGAGAAATATTTTTATTCCCATTTTTACTGATGGGGAGTTGAGTCACAGGGCAATTAAGGGCTGGATTCACAAGTGGACTTAGGTGTTGCATCATCTTATTCCTAGGTACCCTGCCACCCAATCATATTCACAGCCCCTGTCACTGGCTACTCACAGAAATCCCAGATCCTCTCCCCCGAAAGGAGCAGTTTACCAGTTTTACTGTAAACCACTGCTCCTGTAAACCACATAGCACTTGTAATGAACCAAAAGAAGGGTTATTTAAGGAAGAACAGAGATTCTACTAGAAACAAAAGAGAGTGAGGGAAACAAATAGCCTTTAAGGCCAGAGTTCAGGGAATCCTCATTGCCAGATGGAACACGTGAACAGGGGAGGCTTTAATCTTAGGAACAGGCAAACACCAGGCAAGAATAGCTTGCTATCTATCACTGTTCTTTGTGGGCGAAACAAAATCATAAAATGAAAACCTGTGCCTAATAGAGTAGGTTTTCCTCCCAAAGTTCAGACTATTGTACCCAAGAACCAGGATCCGAACTCCATGAAAACACCACCGCTTCACAAGATTTCCTCAGTGAGTGGATACAGAGTGCTTCTCCTTCCCCTGTGCTATACTGAAAACAGCCTTTTGTGTCTGTTCCCAGAAACCCTGTCTTGTTGTGAAGTTCCTTTCTTACCGTCACATGGTTTCAATTGTTTGCAATTGCCTCTGATGGTTTTCCACTGAAAGTTTTAGCATTGCAAAATGCAAATGGGCCATCACCAAGGCACATTATCCACTGGTGACTAATTTCTGCTCCAAGTCCGTAAACCATCATTTCAATATAAATTAATTATTCCTTAAAATTCACCTGACGTACATTTTGCAATGATTATGAATCTTGAGACACTACGAGTTCTCTGTAGACACTTTTCATGTTACTCTTGATGGATAAATATCCTGTAAAATGTGTTTGATGTAGTGAGCTTGTCAGGTCTGAGTTGAGTGTCATTTGGAAAGAACCGGAGACCCTTTGTTAAGGAGCTCTGTGTCACAGGCACCAATGAAGGGGCTTTCAGAAGCCAGCAAACTGAGCAGGTCGCCACCTAAACTGAATGAAATGAGAAAAAAGGGACAGATCCTCAAAGTTGATGAGGTGCCTAACTCCCATGGACCTGGGCCTTAGCAGCCTGACTGACAGGTTGAAGGGAGGTGCCTCCCACTGCCTGGGCATCTCTGCCATGAACCCTCTGCTGGAGCTAGTCACCAAATCCAGTCTTTTCTTATGAGAAATCCAAACCCAACTCCTCAGCATAGCCCACTAGCCTAGGGGTTAGGGCACTCAGCTAGGGGATGGGAGACCTCGATTCAAAGCCTTGTTCTGCTTGATTTAGATCGGGATCTTGAAACCAGGTCTCCCATGCAAGTTCCTGGCTCGTGGGCATTCTGGATATCACTTTCTGCTTTTTCATAAGAAAGGGCCAACTTGGCTTAGATGCCTCACTGGAGAAGACGGTTCCCAACTGCAAATGTGGTTGAACTAGACCATTTCTTGTTTAAAAAAAGAAGTTTGTATCCACCAATTCTTAAACTCATGAATTAATGGAACATAAATCTGGTTCTCACGAGGTTCATGAAATTCCCTTTGAGTCTTCATGTACTGCTGCAGAGTGCTTTCCCAATGACTGTTACATCAGCCAGGAATATTTACAAAATAATCTTGCAATATCTTCAGAGTTGGCCAAGTCATGAAGTTGACAGTCTTAGATTAGAGTCAGAGAGAAACTGAGAATTCATATAGGGACAAAAGCTGCATAAAATCATTGACTTTTCAACTGGATAAAAACAAGAACATTTAACAAAATTTAACACCTCTTAAAATTTCTTGTCACTATTAGACTAAAAGCTGTTTCTGAGCTGCTGTAGGCAGCACTGCCTCTAAACTTCACTTATATCACATCTATACAGGTTGCATTACCCCTGCTCTCGGAAGCTGCTGCTATAAATAATTCAAGCAGATGTTGTTGTGACAGGATCCCTGGGGTGCAGCCTGGGACCGTGGGACCGCTGTGCCCCCTTCACTCTCCAGCCTGGGCTGTCTCTCAATCAGCGCCGGCTCCAGGGTTTTTGCTGCCCCAGGCAGGGAAAAAAAAAAAAGCCACGATCGCGATCTGCGGTGGCAATTCGGCGGGAGGTCCTTCGCTCCGAGCGGGAGTGAGGGACCCTCCGCCGAATTGCCGCCGAATAGCTGGACGTGCCGCCCCTCTCCCGAGTGGCCGCCCCAAGCACCTGCTTGTTCAGCTGGTGCCTGGAGCCGGCCCTGCTCTCAATGCTTTGCTAGTGACAAGCAGCAAACCCCTCCAGGTGCTGTTATCACTCAGTACAACCGCATGTGGAGCCAAACACCCAGCTAGCTTGCATGAATGCTCCCAGAGCCACTCATAAATCACACAGAGAAAGGCACCAGCCAAATCCCCCCAGCTCCCAGCCTTGCACCTCAGGAATATACCATCTTACATTGCTCAAGACGAGCAGTGCAAATGTATTAATTGGTTCACCACTTCAACAATGGAAAGTGGATATACGCCAGCCTTTGTAAATCTGAGCAGGTTTACCAAACACTCCAAGAAAACTCACTGGTAAAGATCGACAGTTAAACAAATTTATTGACTACAAAAGATAGATTTTAAGTGATTTATAGGTAATAGGCAAAAAGTCAGTTAGTTACCAAAATAAAACAAAATATAAGCGCGCAGTCTAAACTCTGAACCCTATTAGACTGGGCAACATCTAGATTAAGCACTGGGTATTGCAGTTCATAGTACACAGGTTTCACCCTTGAGACCTGGGCCAGTCTCCTCTGTTGGGGTCTTCAGTCTTCTGAGTGTCCTTGTTGCTTTCAGCATAGGTGGGGGCAGGAGAAAGGCCAAGCATGGGGCCCCTGTGTTCTGTCCCATGTGCTTGGAGAACACAAGTCCAGACGTGTCTGGTGGGCATTGCTGAGTCCCCAGACAAGCAAGGTTGAGCAATTCCCCTGGAGTGGCCTCATGCAGGTGTGTCATTGAATTGTAGCTCCCCTGCTGGACAATGGATGGTGATGTCTGTTCAGCACCCACCTGGGTGTTGGTTACCTCCCTTGTCATTGTCTCTGGAGAGCTAGTATCTGGGTGCCTCCAAAACCCACAGCATATTTTAGTGATAACCATAAAACACCATTCTCATAACTTCATATGCATTAATGATATACATATTTAGATAGAACAGTGACTTTCAGCAGATCATAGCCTTTCCCCTGATACCTCACATGGCCTGCTTTATCTGCAATATCACAATTATATATAAATGAGGAATATGGGGGTTACAGGCCGCTCCCCCAACATATAGAATGTCCCAGTTGTGTTAACTGCTTTTCTTGAATAGTTTCTTATCCTGCACTTTCCCAATATTATATGTTTTAAAGTTCTGAAAACAGATTAAACAATGAATAATTCAAACAGCCAGAGATTTTACAACCTGATTTGCAAGACGTTTCTGTGTGTGTGTTAATGAGATTTTTTGGGGGTGGGGTTGTTACTTTACTCATTACTGCTTTTGACCTTAGCTTAAGTGAAGAGCAGCAAACACTGAGGTCAGCTGCCCATGTATTAAAAGTCATAACTCTCCAGATGAGAAGGAGCATTTGGGAAAAGGGGAGGATGAGATGCAGAGACATTTACAAAATAGGGAGAAAAATAAGCACAAGTGCAATAATGTGAAAATGAAAGTGAGAAACAGAGAGAAGACGAAGGAAAAGCAGAGAGAGGCGTAACATTCAGTGCCGCCAGCTCTTGGAGCTCTCATGATTTTATTGTGAGTCTCACCGTATTAGGTGTTTTTCTTAAAGCCGCAGCTCATGGAGGCATGTGCTCAGATGAGAATCTCAGCATTCTCCCCCCACCTTTTATTTTTAAGTAAATGGTGGTTGTGGAGAAAAGCTTGAAAAACTCCTGATTTTTAAACCACTCTCATGGGTTTTTGAGGGGCCTTACTAATGAGTTTTGAAGGCTTAGAGATGGAAGTACTGTAGAGGTTAGCCTCCCTTTTCATTTGCCTTCTGGACCTTTTTTGCAAACCTGCCCTGGTCTAGGCCCCAGTTATCTCAGAGACTACTCCCCTGATGTCCCACCATGACACCTGTGCTCAGAAGGTACATTTTGTCTAGCAGAATGAAAGGTGATGCTCACAGGAGCAGGAAACAGGGCATCTGAAGTCTGAAATCCAGCCCCTCTGGCTGTGGGTCCCCACTTTTAGAGCAGCCTGTAGATTCACCACTTTCTGTTTAGGCTCCCCACTGACTGCAGGCTGCATTGCAATCATACAGTCATACAAGCTAGAGGTGGAAAGGACATGTTAGGTCATCCAGTGCACATCTCAAGGATGGGGTGCAATACAGGGTTGTTCCTTACAGGGTATTTCCCTGTATTCCGTCCAGTCTGATTTTAAATGTCCCAAGCAATGGGTCCTGCTCCATTTGTGTTCAGAGACTGTTCCATACCGAATCCATCTCACTGACAAGGATTCCCTGATGTTGAACCTAAATTTTCCCTGTCTTAATTTCATCCAGTTTATCCTAGTTAAATCTCTTGTATATCACTAAGTAATTTCTCTGCCTCCTTAGTGTTAATACCTTGTAGATATTTCCAGTCTGTTAGCCTGTCTCTTATAAATTGCAGCTTATTCGTACTATTCCTGCAAGTCATTCTCCAGACCCTTAATGTCCATCCATCTGTACAGTGGGTTTCCCCTTCTCTCTTAGGAACTTGGAAGCAGATCAGAGTTTTGACCCTGGGCTGGGCTTCATGGAACCAGTTCCAGAATTGTCTGCATTCAAGTGGAGCAAATGGCAAGATTCAGGCCTCCATTTTCAGCACAACCATTTTACTATTGCAACTCACTGGCAGTAGCCTGTCTTGTTCGCTGTGTTTCTGGTTAGTTTCCCCAGGTGTATTGGATGCATTTTTCCAAGATGAGTCAGTTTCAATTATTTTTAGCCCATGTCTCCATCTTTTTTGATCACTTTTTGATTCTTTTATCCTCACAGGTGTTTTCAATTCCTTCCAATATTGTACCAGGTGTAAATGTACTTAGTGCACAGTTCTGCTGTAGTAACACAGATTGCTATTTATGCATCCCTAGTCTTAGAGATGTTTGGTCAGTGTTTTCCCAGTGTTTTGGGGACAATATTGAGCCAGATCCTTAGCTGGTGTAAATTGGTGCAGGTCTGTTGACTTCTGTGGAGCTCTACTGATTTACACCAGCTGAGGCTCTGGCTCATTTTGGTTGGTGGTAACCAAGGTAAAGTGTGTTCCAGATATTGAAGTGGTGGGCAGTTATAAATACGTATAATAATAACAACCGTAACGTGTTGCTTAAAAGAGAAACATTAGCAACGTGTAAAGAAATAGCAGGTTGGTGGTGTGAGTGCATAGCTTTTCTGGGAATAGACTCTGAAATGCCTGACATATTCAAGCAACCATACACATGTCCCTGAGTGCTTGTGTTCACAGCATCACAGTCAGTGGGAGCTATGGTACAGCACCCCATAAAACCTTGACTTGTCTCTTGGGCTGGAGGTGCCCAATGCCGTATCATCAACCTAAGCATTCAAAAATCACAAATCAGGCCCCCCAAAATCATGAGATTGGCTAAAAATCATGACATTTGAAACCAACAAACAAACAAATAAAAAGTCAGGGTCTTTTTAGTTGCCTTCTGGTTCCTGAGCCTTTTGAGTGCTCTTGGGTCACATTGTCAGGTTTTTCTCCACAACCATGAAGGCTAGAATCTTTTTATTTGAATGAAAACTTTGATTCTCACATATTGATATGACTCCAGCCGAAGGGGCTTCAAGAATGACATCAAATATTGAAAGACTCATGCTAAATTTGTGAGATTTGGCAGCACTGTCAGATGCCAGGTGCACACAGACCTGTTAAGACTCTTGATTTAGCCAGAAGGCTCCTGTTTACAGCTGCCTTCTGAGGTGCTCCTTTGGAGGAGCTTAAATCTCCTTGAGAACTGCAGAGATGCTCTCGGCTTCATCTCCATGGGAAGAGTGGCTCCATGGTTAGACTTGGAGGTATGGCTAGAGTGACACTAGAGTCATTTCTCCCGGGCCAGAGGCATCTTTGAGCTGGAACCAGGGATTGGCAGTAAGAGCAGCATGTCCCAATCAGGCAATGAGCAGCCAGTTAGACATTTGGCAGCCTAGCCAGAGCATCTCCCAGCTGATGGCAGGAAGCAGCCTGATCCCCCTCCCAGACCAGGGAAGCAGCAGCCACCATCAAGGGATAGTATCAGAAACCTAATCACAGCCCTCCTGTCCAGTCCTTGGACAAGGAGCAGCAAGGGCCAGAGCCTCAAGAAACAGTCAGAGTCACCTGTCCACCAGAAGTTCCTATGTTCCCAAAGTTCCTTCCAGGCTTCAGTTTTACCAGGCTCATGTTCTGGTCATTAGGACATTTTATATCATATATGTAAATAAGATGATGCATAGTAATAAAATATGCAAATTAATCCACTAAGCATAAAACCTCCAGAATTGTGAAACTTCAGCTTCAACATGTATGCATACAAGTTTGAACACTGTGACCTCTGTGCCTCAGTTTTCCCATCTGTACAGTATGGATAATAATAATAATACTCACTTTTTAAAGCTCTGTTAGATCCTCAGATAAAACTTCCATGCATTGATAGTAGTATTGTCCACGCTTAATATGTCAGATTCAACCTTATTACTGAAAATTCAGATGCTGTGTTGTTTTACTTGAAATATTGATGTGTAATTCTGTGATTCCGACTGAAAATGTATTAGGTTAAAGAGAAGGTTTGATTTTCACATCTCGTATTGAATGGGAGGTACGGTAAATGCCAACCAATGTGGATCTCTCCATAGCAGGTCAGCAGTCGTGGTAAAGCAACGTGATGTCAGATGGCATTGTTGCCTCAGCAAAGTAAACTTGCAAATGTAATTCTTTATATCAGGTGTTGTTTTTATTTTAGGCTCCTTAATTATGGACAATCTGCAGTCCCTGTCTTCCGATAATGCTACCATTGCTATGCAGCAGGCCATGATGGCAGCTCATGACGACTCACTTGATGGAACAGAAGATGAGGAGGAGGAGGATGAAATGGAGGAAGAAGAAGAAGAGGAACTGGAGGAAGATAATGATGAGCTCCAGACAACGAATGTCAGTGACCTTGGCTTGGAGCACAGTGACTCACTGGAGTAGCAAATAATTGAAGGTTCCCTGATTTACGGTAGAGCAGATGCCTCCTGGGAAGATGTTTGCCTACCTAAATCAGCAGCCTGAGGAATTTTAGAGGAACCCTGATCTTTGACATACAAGCCCCCCACATCGCTTTAAAAATGATGTATGACAAAATCAAGTAATGATACCCTTACAAAGTGTCCTGCTTGCCTGCAGTACACTGCAGCTGTCGACAGGAGTGCACATTTAAGAGACCAGTAGAATGTGCAGGGTTATTATTTAAGTGAAGGACACTGTTTACAAGGCACATATTGTGGCCAGTTTTTTTTTTTTTTTGTGTTGTTGTTGTTGTTGTTTTTGATAAGAACAAAAGTGTTTTTAGGGCAAGCTGTTTTCTGTATGACTGAGTTTTTGATGGATGTTATCATGCAATGCCTTTTTTGACATGCAGGTGAGAGGCAGGTCTGTTTTCATTTTCACTGCTTTTATGAAAGATTTATAGATACAAAAGGATTGATGCTTTTTTTAAGTAAAAGATTGTAATGATTATAAATATCTAAATGTAGGGAAATCAGAGTTTGCAAATTGTCAGAATTTAAAACTGAACATTGAAAGACTTTAGTGCTGGATCCATTTAGATTCCTCATTAGTGCTGATTAAATGAATGTCAACTCTTCAGACTTCCATCTCTTCCTATACAGAGTGACAAACCCCAGGAAGTACAGAGGGGACACACACACGTTGATGTAAATCGGTCTGGTGATTGGGCACCAGACTGTGAGCTGAGCAGCCTTTGTAGGAGAAGCAAAAACTTAGAAACTTTTAATTTAATGTTCTGCTTGTGATACAGTTAGTGAAATTTCTAGGCTATAGGTGCAATGTCAAATGACCAAGAATGTCCTCAAGTGATGACATCTAGGTATCATTAAATGTTTAGAAGATCACAATTATTCAGAAACCGATCAAGAAATAATTGGGCATTCTTATGTTGTAATGAAATATAAACGAAAAATGCTAAATTTGCCTTGTTCATCTGAAACGTAGTCAGATTTCAGAATGCTGAAAGCAGTCTCATATTCTGCTGGGCTACAATGCAAGCCAGCTCTATTTGATCTCCTGGCTTTAAGAATTTGTGGATTTCTGAGCTAGGAAAAGGTTTTTGGAGGTAGCTGAAGATGCTATCCAGATGGTGAAATATAAAAATGCCCCTTGCATTACTTCCACCTCTCATCTGGAATCCCCACCAACTATCCCTCTCATGTAACGCATTCTGCCGAGAGACTGACGAAACGCCGTCTTGAAATAAGATGCTCATTTAGGCGATGGCCACACTGCAGCAGGGAGCGTGCGTCCCAGTGTGGCTAGACAGACATTTCTTAGCGCTGCTCGAGTTAGTGTGCTAAAACTAGCAGTGTAGCAGGGGTAGTGACCCAGTCTAGGCACCTGAGCACGCACCCACCCAAACCCGCTTGGCACACACTCGTGCTGCCCCAGGTACACTGCTATTCGAGCAGCGCTAACGAGTGTCTGTCTAGCCACACTGGGCAGCACGCTCCCTGCTGCAGTGTGGACATAGCCTTAGGCATGTTTCATAGCAGTAGGATGGGATCAGAGCCATAAAAGTTTTCTTCACTGAATGAGGAAGAAGACAATTCATGAAGCACTGGCAAAACTAATCACAGACAAGACTTTCCTGAGATCAGAAACATTTGCTGACCCGACTAACATATATACAAATATAGTAAACAAATAAGAATCAGATTATGGATATAATCACAGAAATGGCAACAAAGGCCCTCTAGTATTCACGCAGTAGGAAGGAAATAAACTCCCCTTGAGAGAAAGAGATTTCACCCCAAAGCATCACTGGCACTCAATCTCCTCCTCTCTCCACACACTGAATGGTAGAACTGAATATGGTTGTGTTGTCCATAAAATTTCATTGAATGAACTTTCAGTAGGAGAACAATTTCAGTGACTAGCCTTGGATGGCAATGTTGTGCAGGCTGAGAATGACCTTTATCAAAACAACTGGGGACCTCCAAATTCCACCTTTGAGGAGCAGTCAGTAACTGAGACTGAGGAAGGGCTTCCTGAAATGAATGTATTCCTCCCTACAATGAGCTGTTAGTGAACGGTTTAATAGAAATTTGAGAAAGAAACAACCTTATTTATAATCAGGGGTATAGAGCAATATGTTTTGCTTCCTTTCCATGCCATAATTAGATCACATTTCCCCTTTGAAAATCCAGTGGAATTCGGGCAGCCAGAAAATAAGAATTCCATTCCACAATCAATCGACATATAAGAACACAAGCAAACTGAAATTTGCACACCTGAGAGCAACCGCTCAAGAGCCAGTAGCCTGATAGAATACTCAGCTGTGGGGTAGAAGATGCAGATTCCAGGCCCTGCTCTAATTCAAAGCAGGGATTGGACCTGTGTCTCCACATCCTAGGGAAATGCCCTCACCAACAGGCAAAAGAGCCAGGTCTTATCTACACTTCAAAGTTAGGACAACATAGCTACGGTGTTCATGGGTTTGAAAAATTCACACCCCAGAGCGATGTAGGTATGCTGATCTAACTCCTGGGATAGATGCGGCTAGGTCGATGAAAGATTTCTTTCATTGTCCTAGCTACTGCCACTCAGAGGGGTGGATTGCTTACAGCGATGGAAGAACCCCTTACATCAGTGTAGGACAGGGGTCGGCAACCTCTGGCACGCGGCTCACCAGGGTAAGCACCCTGGCGGGCCGGGCCAGTTTGTTTACCTGCCGCGTCGGCAGGTTCGGCCGATCGCCGTCCCAGGCCAATGGGGGCGGTGGGAAGCAGCGCGGGCCGAGGGATGTGCTGGCCGCGGCTTCCCACTGCCCCCATTGGCCTGGGACAGCGAACCGCGGCCAGTGGGAGCTGCGATCGGCCGAACCTGCCAACGTGGCAGTTAAACAAACTGGCCCGGCCCGCCAGGGTGCTTACCCTGGCGAGCCGCGTGCCAGAGGTTGCCGACCCCTGGTGTAGGAAGTGTCACTGTCAGTGTTATAGCCGTACTGCCGTAGCACCTGTAGTGTAGACATGGCTGCAGTCTCTCTCACCTGTTGGAGCTGTGCCACTTTGTATAAACAATTCAATGTTAATTGGACCAGAGAGAGACTGTCTCTGTTGCCTGGCTTTCTCTCACTCTCTCTCTTCCCAGAAATCCCATGCTGGACCTGAGAAACCATCCCGTTGAGAATGATGCATTTCGGTGAAAAATTTTGGTTTTGAAAATTCTGCCTTTTCGAATGAAAAAAATGGTTTGGCAGAAAATTTCCAGCCAGCTGACAGCTAGGATGGAAGCTTTTCTTTTCTGGTTCATATTCTTACTTAAATATGCACAGACCCAACACCAGCCCAGCACTAAGGACTGTGTACACAACTTATTCTTGATGGAGCTAATTAACACATACTGAGTTTTGAGACAGTTTCAGTGAGTTTAATGTTTTATGACAGAGCTTGATCCCATTTTTAAGTATTATTTTTCTGTAACAATGATTTTTCCTGGCCCCTGAACTACAGTTTCCAGTTTGCTCCTTCTTTTGCCTCTTGAGCAGTTGAGAGGTTTGATTATCTACAATAAGGGTTGAATCCATGATAATTCCTTGGGAATTTATTGGGCTGGCAATGGGCATAAGGGCCTGTTTTCAGTACTGATATGGCGTGAATGTAATATGTAATTTCATAGAAATTTCATTGTAATCTAGTATTAATTCATGTCCATTTATTATAAAGTGCTATCAGATGAGATTTTGCAGCTGTATCTTATTGTGAGTTTATTTATATGTTCTTGATTAAGGATTAGGAATAAAGGATAAGAGAAATCTAGGTCAACGAAGGGGACCCAATGTTCCCCAAGACATGAGTTCTATGAACGTGATTCCCCTTGGCAGGCTTCAAAATTGAAAATTGCTGTAATTCTCAAAGTTTAAGATGTCTGAAATTTTAGCCATTCATCATACCATAACTACCACCATAACTACCTGGTGAGAATGACTGGAAGACAAGAGCTCTCTGCCTCAGAGAAGGCACCAATTCACTGCTCAATGAAGCTGAAAATATTCTGAAAATCCAGAACTGCGGTATGTGTCTTGACAACAGGAACAGATATGCAGGTCTGAAGAGTCATTTCAGTCTATCCAAGAGAGAGTTACAGATCACATTGCTCGTACTGGGCATTCCATACCTCGGACTGGGAGTCCAATATGCTCACAGCTGGTTAACAAAGTAAATGGATTTTTAAATAAAGTAAAGTAAAATAAAATAAAAAATGCTGGGATTGCTTAGTACATCACCTTGGGCTAATTCATTGCTCTTTTTCCTGCTTTAACCTTTTACTGTTTTCTTCTTGTCTTTCTACTTGAGGCTTCCATGAGTACAGAATGAATTAGCAGCTCCATTGCTCTTCCAACACATGTAGGCAGTTCCTTTCAGAGAAGAGGTTGATGGCAGCAGAATATCCCCTTGTAACTCCAGTCCTCCCTGCAATTCAGCAGGATCCATCCTTCTGCATTAACGGGGCATGGCAGCCCCTCAAGGGACTTGAGAGTAGGAAGGTTTCACTTGAATTATAGAGCAGAGCTTTTCCAGGCAAAGGTTAAGATGTTCTGTCCCTCTTGCCACTGGGTTTCTTCCCTGTGAGTCAGATCTGGGACTCATGCAAGTCTTCCCCTACCTGGGGCAGAGATGAGAATCTCTACCAACGGGGTCTGTGCTGGGGCCTGGGTCACAACACCTGCACTGAGACCAGCCATAGTGTGATACAGCTCTTTCCTACCAAAACTGATGCTTCTGTTGGGCTGAAACCAGGTCTCTCCTCCCACCAAACTCCACAGTGTTAGAGGAAACTGCAGGAGAAGCAGCTCTGCAGCATCCATGGAGTTCTATGCCAAAGCCAGTTTTCCAGTGGCTAGTCTAGTTCCTCTTGGTACCTTTGTCCTCCTGCTGCAGGGGCTTGGGAGAAAACCTCACAGCCTTAAAGCCCTTTTAGCATTGCAGTCAGGAGTGAATGAAGGAGGTCTTCAGGGTTCCCCTTACCTAGTGAAAGTTCCATGAGGGTGAGAAGCCATAAGGAAAACCTGCTCTTCTTCCTCTCACTACCAGAGGGAACCTCCAGCCAGACCTTCTAGAAAACTCCCTTTCTCTCCCACCCTACCCTTCCCCTGAGTGTGCAGACAGCTGTGACCATATTATGTGCATGCCAAACACACTGAACATTCTGGACAAACAATATCTTGCCAATTTGCCACAGAGGAAGGACTTCCAGTACCTGACTGATGAAGATCTTGACTGGACATCTCATACCAATGTGCTGGGACTCAAAGAGCTATGGAAGACTGCTGACCTTCAAGGATTTAAGTCAGAGGTACCCTGTTTTAATTAGGACAGGCAATGCAGCTATCATAACTTGCATCAGCAAACAGGCAAGGACACAGAGCAAGAATCTGGTGAAGAAAAGAGTGAATCTGATGTTCTGGGGAGAATCCAATCTGGGAAGTATCAGTTGCAAGCAACAGAGGTGGAGAAAGACCTGGGTGTATTGGTCTATCACAGGATGACTATGACCTGCCAATGTGATGCAGCCATGAAAAAGGCTAATGCAATCCTAGGATGCATTCGGCAAGGTATTTTCAGGAGAGATAGCGAAGAGATATTACAGTTATGCAAGGTACTGGTGAGACCTCATCAGGAATACTGTGTACAATTCTGATCTCCTATGTTTAAGAAAGATGAATTCAAGGAGAGAAGGGCTATTAAGATGATCAGAGGACTGAGGAACCTACCTTATGAGAGGAAAGCTAAAGAACTTGGCTTGTTTAGCCTAACAAAATGAAGGATGAGGTGATATGATTGCTCTCTATAAATACATCAGAGGGATAAACACTAGGGAGGGAGAGGAGTTGTTTAAGTTATGGGCCAATGTTGGCACAAGAACAAATGGCTATAAACTGGCCATCAATAAGTTTAGGCTTGAAATTAGATGAAGGTTTCTAACTATCAGAGGAGTGAAGTTCTGGAACAGCCTTCCAAGGGGAGCAGTGGGGGCAAAAAAACTAACTGACTTAAAGACTGAGCTTGATAAGTTTATGGAGGGGATGGTATGATGAGACTGCCTACAGTGGCATGTAGCCAATCTGTGACTGCTAGAAGCAAATATCTCCAACGGCTGAGAGAAGGAGGAGTGGGAGGGTGCTGAGTTACTACAGAGAATTCTTTCCCAGGTGTCTGGCTGGTGGGTCTTGCCCACATGCTCAGGGTCTGACTGATCACCATAGTGGGGTCGGGAAGGAATTTTTCCCCAGGTCAGATTGGCAGAGACTCTTGGGGGTTTTGCCTTCCTCTGCAGTGTGGGGCACAGATCACCTGTTTGTTTAAACTAGAGTAAATGGTGGATTCTCTATAACTTGAAGTCTTTAAATCAAGATTTGAGAACTTCAGTAATTTAGCCAGAGGTTATGGGCCTACTACAGGAGTGGGCAGGTGAAGTTCTGCGGCCTGCAATGTGCAGGAGATCATACTAGATGATCATGATGGTCCCTTCTGGCCTTAAAGTCTATGAATCTGTGAGCTCCCCCTGGCAGGAACCAGGAACCAATCAGAGGCCTCACCCCAGAATATAGCACCACAGCCAATGGATATTCCAACAGATCTGTCAATATTGAAGATCGTAGAAATGGGTCTACTTGCCATGAGAATCTACTTGTCTCCTGGACCAAGTCTGCAGTAGGTTCAAAGGGCTAGGACTATGGGTTGTGGATGTCTTCCATCCTTTTCCAATAATTTAATTCAGGGTGTACACAAATAATTTTAAAAATAAAAATTGATTATTTTATTTAAATCAGTTTTAATTAAAATCAGACTTTTAATTTACATATTTCTAGTTCTTTCCTTTCTTCCCATTTTATAGTCTTAAATTGCTAAAATGGATGTGCTGTACTTGTTTCTTTAAAAGTTTCCTAATTGCTAGTAGACGTTCAGATTTTACATAGAATTTTTTGTACCAAGAAGTTTCACACATAAAATGCTCAACTGTGCTGAAAAAGATAAATCTAGGGCCTCATTAACATCCTCACCATGGAGCCAACACAAACACAAAAGTGATAAGCAACTAGTTTGTGCTCGTCTACATGGCAAGATGAAATGCTTTGACTAGGCAATACTCCTCCAACAGGGTTTGCAGCTTGATGGCAGCTTGTGCACCTTAATCACTTAAGTGCTTTTGAAAATCCCACCTGTCAGGGTTCCTTCCCCACTCTGAACTCTAGGGTACAGATGTGGGGACCTGCATGAAAGCCCCCTAAGCTTATTTCTACCAGCTTAGGTTAAAACCTGGTACGCTGCCACCACCAAGTGATTTAACAAGAAACAGGGAAAGGACCACTTGGAGTTCCTCTTCCCCCGAAATATCCCCCCAAGCCCTTACATCCCCCTTTCCTGGGGAGGCTTGAGAATAATATCCTAACCAATTGGTTACAAAGTGATCAAAGACCCAAACCCCTGGGTCTTTGGACAATGGAAAAATCAGTCAGGTTCTTAAAAGAAGGATTTTATTAAAAAGAAAAGGTAAAATCAGAGGAACCCCCTCTAGCCTTAGTTTCAAAGTTACAACAAAACAGGGATAAACCTCCCTTTAGCAAAGGGAAAATTCACAAGTTGAGAAAACAAAGATAAACTAATACGCCTTGCCTGGCTGTTACTTACAAGTTTGAAATATGAGAGACTTGTTCAGAAAGATTTAGAGAACATGGATTGATGTCCGGTCCCTCTTAGTCCCCAGAGCGAACACCACCAAAACAAAGAGCACAAACAAAAGCCTTCCCCCCCCCCCAAGATTTGAAAGTATCTTGTCCCCTTATTGGTCCTTTGGGTCAGGTGCCAGCCAGGTTACCTGAGCTTCTTAACCCTTTACAGGTAAAGGATTTTGGTGCCTCTGGCCAGGAGGGATTTTATAGTATTGTATACAGGAGGGTTGTTACCCTTCCCTTTATAGTTATGACACCACCCTAAATATCTGTTTAGGAGCTTAATTTTAGGCTCATATTTTTGAGGATTTTGGCCTAAGTGTGTAAAAATGGTTGCAACAACATTGTTAATGTATCAAAAGTCTAAATCCCCTTTTATTGTTAACACTGAAGCAATTTTTTTTAATTGAAGTGATTTTATGCCATAAAAGTTTTTATAAAAATAAAATTTCAGTCTGTGGTGCTGCAAATGCTTATGCACGTGCTTGACATTCAGTATGATCAGACCCAAAGAACTGAATTGGACTGTTCATACAAAGAAATCAATGCACCTGCTTATGGGTTTGCAGTGTAGGGAAATTAATGTTCAGTATGTTGGAATTTTGTCTGTAGCAGTTTTATAAAATCCAAACAAGATACTCTGAACTTAGAAGTTGAGGAATTTTAAAAAATCCCAGCATTTATAATTTAGTTCATGATAGATGTTAGTACTAAATTGAAATAACACAGTTTTACAAAACCCCAACATACTCCTCAACTACACCCATGCCCCAGTTCATCCAAGCTCCCCTCTCACATTAACAGTTTAGTCCTTGAAACGGTCACATTGTGGCCTTTTAGCCCCTATAGTAAAATTGTTTTGGCCCCTGGCAAGCCACTAACTGATCCTAAAGTTTTTCCAATAGGAGGTGGAGAAATAGCTGCACTTAATCATGGAAAAGACAGACCTATCCCTCTGATGCAGTTAGAGAGGAGATGGAAGCTTTCATATAGGATCCCATTTCTTAGGTGTTAAACCTAAAGATGACAGTATTATCTGGGGCAAGAAACTGACTGTATCTTGAAAACTCAGCCTTATGTTAGAAGCTCTGCCATCCATTCTGTGTATCCCTGAAGGCAGCCCCTTTTTTGGGTAGTGTTAGAGGTAGCCATAACTTCTTGCTCACCCAGTGGGAGAATTAGTTGATTTATCCTATATCTCAGGGGTCAGCAACCTTTCAGAAGTGGGGTGCCGAGTCTTCAGTTATTCACTCTAATTTAAGGTTTCGCGTGCCAGTCATACATTTTAACGTTTTTAGAAGGTCTCTTTCTATAAGTCTATAATATAGAACTAAACTATTGTTGTATGTAAAGTAAATAAGGTTTTTAAAATGTTTAAGAAGCTTCATTTAAAATTAAATTAAAATGCAGAGCCCCCCGGGCCAGCAGCCAGGACCTGGGCAGTGTGAGTGCCACTGAAAATCAGCTTGCATGCCGCCTTCGGCACGCGTGCCATAGGTTGCCTACCCCTGCTATAGCTACTGCTTCATAGTTTTCTATCCAGGTACAGGTAACCTGAGAATGGTTTCTAATATCATCCCCTCAGTAGACCTTCAGATTCCCAGTGAATTCAATTTGCCCTGTTTTTACTTTCCTCCTCCTCCATCTCCCTCATCCTCCCACAAATACTTTGTAGCATTCTCGTGATGTAGTTAGGCCACTAAAATACCATGATCATAGGACTCAGGTCAGAATCCTTTTGTGTGTGTGTGTGTGTGTGTTCTTTAAAGGTTCCCAGAGAGATCAGACAATGTCTAGATGCTGCCCGACTAAGTGGGTATATGACTGCATCAGAGGCACATACGACTGGAAGTCAGTCCCACTTAGGAAACGGGGTTTATTCAGCAAGAGCTAGGGCAGCTTTGCAGACTGACTCTGCATCATTGCTGGATATTTGCCCAGCAGCCATCTAGCATTCAGCCAATACATTTACAGACACTACCACAGGGAGGCCACTGCTTCCTTGGACGTGGCGTTTGGGCAAAAGACTCAGGATTGTCAAAACTAAGTGAGCCGACTGATCCTCCCTGAAGATAAAGTTTTCACTGTTACATGTAGTTCCAGACCAGGGAAATCTTGATGCATAAAGAAAACGTTGCTCCTTATCTGTTTATTGCATGACTGTGAGTGATTCCCACACAGTGCTGCTGTGAGGAGTTCTAGCTGGTCAATTTGGGGTTATTGTAGACCTGGCTTCTCAACAGTAAAAGATTTTCATGCAGCAAACAGATTCTTTGTGATCTACATACAGCTGACATTTAATTAAATACTTGAAACCTAAAAACACTGTCAATGACTTCAATGCTGGGTATATTATGGACCATATTGCAGCACCTGCTCACCCTTTCATCAGTCAAAATTCCCACTGATGTCAAAGGGAATTTTGCCCTGAAGGAAGGTTTCAATACTGGGACTTATGTGTATAATTAACACATGGGGTGGGGGAGGAGGGGGGGCGATCCCTGGTATTTCCTGTTATTCATCTATTGCATGCTGCTTATTTACTCTTTGATAGATTTGTAAATAATACATGTGAAATGTAATTGTTACTATAAATGGGTCCGAATTACAACACTGTATCCAAACACCTTGCCAGCGTAGGGACTTGAGGTCTGGGTCTGACCCTGCTGCCCTTCATAACTCCAGCCAGTCTCTAAGGAGAGCATGATAGCTCTCTGCGAGGCAATTCATTCATGGGGCTGATTCCTTCACTTTGTGTCGGGTACGAGAATCTGTGTTCGGGGCAGGTACGTTCTGCAACCGGCTGCAGAATAGTAGCAGAGCCACTCTGCAGTCACAACTACACCACTGGGGTTGCAGTAGCGCCTGTGTCCCTTGTTCTGCAGGGAATAATGGCCAGTGCATCTAAGTAGCGGGAACCAAATGACCTTAGTCTGCCCAGGCCAGCCCCCAAATTCTCTTGCACAGGAAGCTGCAGGGAGCACCCATGGAGGTGGGCTACATAGCATATAGATAGGGTGACCAGACAGCCTGTTTTTAATGGGACAGTCCCGTATTTGAGCCCTCTTCCAGGTGCCCCGACTTTTTGTTAACTACAGGCAAATTGTCCCGTATTTTCTGCCTCCCCCCTGATTTCAGTACCATCGGGTCCTGCTGCTGGCCGGATCCCTGCTAGCCAGCTGCCCCCCACCAGTGATGAGGTAAGCACTGCCTGGACCCCCCCTCCCCCACCCGGCAGGTCCCTCTGGCGCCTTGTGTCGGGGCAGCCAGGGGGGGCATGCCTGCAGGCCCCGGCCCCACAGCTACCATTGGCCGTGGTTCCTGGCCAATGGGAGCTGCGGAGTTGGCACTCGTGGCGGGCGCAGCATGCAGAGACACCCCCACAGCCGTCCCTGACCCTAGGAGCCAGAGGGACCTGCCCCACCCCCGTGCGGGAGGGGGAGGGGACTCGGGGGTCACCCTACATATAGGGGATGCAGACTGCTGTGCAGACTCCTCCAAAACCTTCTCCCATTTCCTGCATCCCTCCCTGGAGGAGAAGACAGGATTGCCCCTTTGAATTGTATGAAGTCAATATTGTATAGCTGTTATCCAGATTACAAAATATTAGGAGAGACAAGGTGGGTGACGTAATATCTTGTATTCAATTCAATAAGGACAAATGCAAAGTGCTCCACTTAGGAAGGAACAATCAGTTGCACACATACAAAATGGGAAATGACGGCCTAGGAAGGAGTACTGTGGGAAGGGACTTGGGGGTCATAGTGGATCACAAACTAAATATGAGTCAACAGTGTAATGCTGCTGCAAAAAAAGCGAACATCATTCTGGGATGTGTTAGCAGGAGTATTGTAAGCAAGACACGAGAAGTAATTCTTCCGCTCGACTCTGTGCTGATTAGGCCTCAACTGGAATATTGTGTCCAGTTCTGGGCGCCACATTTCAGGAAAGACGTGGACAAATTGAAGAAAGTCCAGAGAAGAGCAACAAAAATGATTAAAGGTTTAGAAAACATGACCTATGAGGGAAGATTGAAAAAATTGGATTTGTTTAATCTGGAGAAGAGAAGACTGAGAGGGGACATGATAACAGTCGTTACAAGGAGGAGGGAGAAAAATTGTTCTTCTTAACCTCTGAGGATAGAACAAGAAGCAATGGGCTTCAATTGCANGCCCACAGTAATGGGGGGGGTGGCGCACAGGGGAACCGCTCCCCGCCCCAGATCACCTCCACTCTGCCTCCTCCGCTGAGCACACAGCCCCCGCTCTAATTCTCCTCCAATCAGCACCGCAAGCCTGGGAGGGGAGGAGAATTAGAGCGGCGCCGGCGTGCTCAGCGGAGGAGGCGGAGCGAAGGTGAGCTGGGGCGGGCTCCCCGGGCGGGGTTGGCTGCCACGGGGGGAGGCCCCCCGGCCAGGGGGGCTCTTCTGGTGGGAGGGGTGGGTGGGCGGGGTTAGCTGGGTGGGGGGGCACGAAACTTCCTTGCCCCGGCCCTGTTGCCTAGGGAGGTTGTGGATTCTCCATCACTGGGGATTTTGAAGAGCAGGTTAGACAAACACCTGTCAGGGATGGTTTAGATAATACTTAGTCCTGCCACGAGTGCAGGGGATTGGACTAGACGACCTCTCAAGGTCCCTTCCAGTTCTATGATTGGACCAACTTCGGTTGGTGAGAGACACAAGCTTTCTAGCTTCACAGAGCTCTTCTGCAGGTCAGGTATGAAGAAGAGCAGGGAGTGGCAGCAGCGGCAGCCCGCTCCCTGCCCAGGCTCAGCTTCTGGGGACAGGAGCCGACTCAGAGCATGCTGGGGAGGGCAGGGGGATGGGGGGGCTCCGGCTCGCTCAGCCACTGTCCCCAGAAGCTAAGCCTGGGTGGGGGGCAGCCTGCTGCTGCTGCAGCCAGGTGCTCTCCCAGGCAGCTGGGGTGCTGCACTGGGCAGCATCCCGGAGTGGTTCCGGGGCTTGGCTGCCAGGAAGAGCAGCCAAACACACCGGGGGAGCCAGCGCAGTGGGAGGACAGAGCTTCTCCCCCAGGTAACGTGGGATGGGGAGGTGACGGGGAGAGCGCAGGGGCCCTGGGCTGAGGGCAGAGTGGGGAGGACTCGGGGGCGGTCACGTGCCCTTCCCTTTAGCTGGGGCACCCTTTGTATCCCTTCCACAAGTCGCTACAGAAGTTGGTCCAATACAAGCTATTACCTCACCCACCTTGTCTCTCTCATATCCTGGCACCAGCACGGCTATAACCACACTGCCTACCAAATACTGGGATTCACTTTGGACACAGTAGGCAACTGACCCACTGACTGCAAAGGGATGCAGACAGACTTTAGCAGAAAGCTGTTGAGTGATATTATGGAGAGTTAATTTTGTTGATAACATCTTCCCAGGGTAGATTTTGTAGGTTATGATGCATCTCCCATGAGTGTTGGAAGTCAGATGCCAGAGTCCCTTTCACTTAGTCTGTTCTCTGTCAGGAGAGGTACTGAGGCATCTCCTTCAACTCATTCCAGTTCTGTATCTGGATTTGTTGCCAGAATGATTTGAAGATCAGTGCCAATGAGTATTCTTTCTTCCCAACGGCTCCTTGATTAGAGCTATAGAGGTACACAGACCAGCTGTCCCCAGTGCGGAGGGGGTTATAATCATTTCTCACACATTGTCTAAAAAATCATTAGACTCCTTGTTCTAAAACCTGTTTTCTAAGAAGCCAGCTCCTGGTCCAATTGAAATCAATGGAAGTTTTGCCATTCTGCCCATATGTAGTAAGGGTAAGAATGACCCCTATGCAGAGAGAAAGCATAAAACCTATATTGAAGGCATAAGTGCAAGATAAGTGACATATAGGGTAGGAATGATGGTTTAGTGGATAGGACACTGGCTTGGCATTCAAGAGGTCCTGCTTCAACCATGGGCTTTTTGTCTGACCTCAGCAAGTCATTAAATCTCCTCATGGGAGAGGAGAAGGCTTCTCTACCTCCCAGAGGTGTTGTGTGGGCAAAATCCATGTTATGAAGCAATAAGATACTATGGTGATAAGGCTAGATAATAAATATAGTCCTTGTGTTGTTCATTTGTGTAGGGATGAATTTCACCCTAAAAAAATATGCATATTTTCCATGGCATTGAGAGCAGATTGGCCACCAGTTTGAACACAGATTCTGTCAACAAAACAAGAAGCAGTCCTAAATAAGGGAGAGAAAAATCAGGCCTGTGTTTTTATTTCTGCTGCTCGTATGCTTTATTTTAGATTAGATTCATAATGATTAAGTCTTGTACAAACAATTTGTTTTACTGATCCCAATGAGAGTTGAGTTGCTTGATTTTACGTTATCTGCCAAAAACTGAAAAAGAGGTTTCAAAGATGCTGCTAAAAGTGATGAATATGCAGAATATGACCAAGTCCTTGGATGCCTTTGAACTATTGAACAGGGGGTTGGACTATATGACCTCCTGAGGTCTCTTCCAACTCTCATCTTCTATGGTTCTATGATTCTATTCATGATGTTGCTGGCAAAAAGTCAGGAGAAAAATAACCAAAAATATCTCAATATTCAATGCACTGACCATCTGCTTTGTGCAACAGCAACTGCAGAAGATGGCGATTAGTGCAGACTGTTAGCCGCAGTCAGCAACATCTCCATGTGCAGAGCATCAGGCAATGGGTCATGGCTTAATTTTATGGTTATGTAAATTTGCCACCTTTGCATGTAAAAACATTTTGGAATGGTTTGTGTGCATGCCCCTTTTGGGATTTTCAGATGGCAATTATCAAAATGTCAGCTAGTGCTTTTGCTGACAATTTGCATATTCTCTGCTGTGCTCCTTGAAGCCAGTATGAATATGCATGAGAGCTTCTGTGGGAATGCTAAGATCTTCAATATGTGTTGTAGCAGCCATGACTTCTTTATATTTAAATAGACTTTAATAAAAATAACTAATCTTTTATTACTACATATATGGGGGTTTTTCATATTACACAGAAAGTGGAAGAGACCAGATTACATTTAGAAACAATCTGGGCATCAAAAAGAAAATCTAATGAGCATCCTCTCTCCCCCTCGGGGAGGTAAACAATCAGAACCCATCAAAAATGTGAACAGTCTTTCTCCAAGAGCAGCATTTAATTACTATCTTATCTGCTTGCATACTAATCACTAGAGGCTACTGGTTCTGCCCTATGAATGATCAGCCTCTTCAAACTCTTAAAAGTGGAACAGTTTAAATCTCTGTTTTGATGCAGTTTTTGCTAATTTAAAGCTTCTTCTATAAATCTTTACTTTGTCACGTAGTAGAAGGATATTCACTGAGGAAATTGCAAGATCCTTGATACTTGCTGGGTCAAAGTTCTATTTAACCCAGTTGGGAAATGATTGAAGAAGAAACAATACAGCCATCTCAGTTACTGGCTTTCTGGCTGCTTCTAAGACTTGCCACCATGAACAGTTTTCTAACATACTAGACAAGGATGGTAATTTTTTCACACCTTATTTCTAAAAAAAAGTTGTATTTTTGTACAAATAGTGATATGTGAATTGTTCCACTTATAGCCCAGAGAAAAGGGTTGTGTTTGTGAGCTCAGTACTTTCTTCTGGAGTTTCAAGTTTGTCTCCATTTCGTGTCACTGTAAAAATGAAAAGTTTAATTCTGAAAAAAAAAATTACTCTGTCGTCAATTGGTTTAAAGTTCATGCAAATAAAGTCTTGGGTTTTTTAAACTAAAGCTACAAATGTGAGACTTTTCTTAAACTCCAGGACGGATGGTAACTGTCAGGAAACATAAATTCTTCACCCTGAATATGTCCAAATAACATTAAAAGTGGAAAAGCTAAAAAGACTCTCTAGGATCCAAGGGATTCACAGAGCTGAGAGACTGTTTTCCATTTCTTAGTAGCCACTAAGGACCTGATCCTCCAAGAACTGATGCACATGCTTGAAATCAACTCACATTAGTGAAGTTAAGCATGTGCACTGCTTAGGTGCTTGCAGGCTCAGGTCCTATATGTCTGATGCAGATGTAAGTGGGGGAATGGTCCCGCTCTTGTGGGGAACTTTCCTGGCTTCTGTGCTACCCCAGTGAAGTGGGCGAGCGAAAGGATCTGAGTCCTCGCTCCCACTTCCTTGACCCAGAGGCCTCCCTGCCCTTGAGGACTCTCCTGTCTGGCAGAGTTCTCGTAGCCCCAACAAGGCTGGGCCCAGGATTCCTGGGGGGGCTCAACCCCCAACCCTGCTGTGGTCACCTAGGACAGGGGCTAAGGTGTCCCCACTCCGGGGTACCCTTTCTGCACTGGGCACCTCCCTGACCCACTGATTATTCCAGACAATATAAAGCAAATACAAGTTGTTTACTTAACAATTAATTTAAAAAAAGAACAAGGAAAAATGGGAAAGGTTAAAGGAAAACACATCACCCCGCTCTGTGGCAGGGAACATTTACAGACAGTGTCTCTGGAACATCAGGGCAGTTCACAGTCTGTTCCTTGTAGGTCCCAGGCCACCTTCTCAGGTCCTGGCTGTGCTGCACAGACGCTGCAGGTTGGACACTTGCCCNTCTCTGGCTGCAGCTCTGCTCCCAGCACAGGATCTGCTCTCCCTGGGCTGTGCCTCTGGCTCTCTGGCTGCAGTTCTGGCCCCTCTGGATCTGGCCCAGCTCTGCTCTCCCGCTCAGCTTGGGCCCCTGCTTTCTCCTTAGCTCGGCCCCACTCTGTCTGACTCAGGCACATTCCTGCTCACACGGAGGACGGGACCCACCCTGGCCTTCTGTCTCCTTGATTAGCTGGCCCGCCCTGTCAATCTGGAGCATTGTCCTCTTGCCATTGTTCCTGGGGACTATCAGTCTCAGGGTCCTGATTTGCCATCGATCCCTCCCCTTTTAGTGCTGGGAGCTAGCAACCAAAACACCCCCACTGAATGTTAGTAAGGGGGCAACAGTCCCCTTACACATATACCATTCTCAATGTGACTGAGGGCCAAAAGGAAAGCAGCTAATCTCACCCACATTCTTTACAAACACATGTACTCAAATCTAATGGGAAGTTGTGCAGATGGCACCATTATGTTGGGATTTCGTCATAACAATTTTTATGCCCCTGTTTTCAGTTCCGTCTGAGCTTGGCACAGGAACAGTGAAGCAGCGAGCAAAAGTGGCTTTTTGTCAGCTTGTGTCTTCTGATATTCTGGTGAAAATCAGAGCAACCTCAGGGCCTCTGTAACTTACAAATGGCTGCCTGTATCTCCAAGAACTTGATCTGGCATTCAAAAATTGCCAGGGTGCATCACCAATACATTCATGATGCCTTCTTCCTGACTATACTCTTGAGATATCTCCTACACCAACAGGCAAAAAGGTACAATGAAGTGGAGCCATGACACCAGTTCTAAACCACTTGGGGATTTCCCTTAGCTCAGTGGTATTCCCCAAAGGCCAGATTTACCAGTTAACTGCACCCTACATCACTGAAGCAGCAGAATAAAGAAACTGACAATCAGGCCCATAGAATGGTCATGGAAATCTTGTCATGACAGTATATTTCCCTCAAATGAGCGGTATTGTTCTATTTCAGTGCAAATAAGCAGAAGAACCCATGTGCTGGGAGAGGAGGGAGGCGCGCTGAGCACAGAAGTGGTCATTTTTAAGCCTCCATACAGCTTTGTGAATGAAAAGAAAATAGCCTTTTCTTCTTTTCCTGAGCAGTGGGTGAGGGAACCTGTGACAGGTTGCCGCCCCCCTCTGGGGTGCCACCTGATGTACTAGGGTACCACTGAACCTGCCAGTTCCACCAGCCTGGGCTCCTTTACACTATCCTGCTGAGCCAGGCCCTCAAGCCTCCCCCAGCACACACACAGGTAGGGACACACCCAGCTGCAGAAAGACACAGACACTGAAATCAGCTCTGCCTGGGAAGGCTTCAGCTAGGGAATTGCCCAGCACTCCAGTGCACTCCCGCTCTGGAGCGTAAACTCCAAATTGTATCATCTTGCACTGCACAGAGAACTGCACAGCGTAAGCTCATTGAAATTCGCCCCCTCCCTCAATGTGGAGGAAGATATGCACAGCCTTCCCCCCACCCCCCAGTTATGAATTATGAAACTGGTTTTAGAGAACACAGAAACAAGTTTATTAGCTACAAAATATAGATTTTAAGTGATTATAAGGGATAATAAACAGATCAAAGCAGATTACCTAGCAAACAAAACAAAAATGTAATCTAATCTTAAGATATTAAAGAAACTGGTTACAAGTAGTAATTTCTCACCCTACATGTTGTTTTAGGCAGATTGCAGTGGTTCTTGAAGGCAAGCTGCTCTTGCTTGCAGCTTAAAACTCCAGGTATTTCTTTCACAGGCCAGACACCTTTCCAGCCTGGACTCAGCTCTTCTCCCCCACTCAGTCTTTGTTTCTTAGATGTTTCCAGCAGTCATCCTGGGTGGGGATTCAGTGAAAAGCCAATACTGATTATGTCACTCCCCTGCCTTAAATAGGTTTTACATATGGCAGGAATCCTTTGTTTTCCAATGTGGTTCCCCCACCCTCAGTGGAAAAATACTGGTATTCTACCACGGAGTCCAGTACCAGATGACTTGATCACGTGACCCTGCAGTGTCAAAGCAGCCATGAGTCAGAGGTTGTTTGTAGCATCCCAGGAAAGTTTCTCAGGAAGGTGGGAGATTAGCATCTTCAAAGATCTATTGTTCTCCCTAATGGTCCTTTGATTTGTTCCCAGCTAGCCACCCAGACTGATTGCATTCTGTCTGGTGGGTGTTCCACAGGTGAAAACACTTTTGTAGTACAGATGTATAGTCAATATTCCTAACTTTAGATCCAAAAATGATACATGCGTACAAATAGGATAATCATATTCAATAAATCATAGCCTTTCCAATGGTACATCATATGACCTATCTTGCATAAAATACATTCCCATTATGACACAATCATATAATATTACTATAAAAATATGAGAAGCAGTGTCATAGACCTATGGCCCCCCCTGAGGCCAGAGGACAAGTGTCTGTCTCTGTGTCTTGGCAACAGTTTCGCTAGACTTCTGCTCACTGTTCACTTCTTTGTAGCTTGGGGTTTCACTCTGCATCCCTTAATGAAGCAATCAGTGCTATTACCATCAAGTTGGTGAAAAAACCCAGCCAAGCACAACTTAAGTTAATTCAAAGCAGGAGAAATTTATTCCAAAAAAAAAAAAGCCTTACTTCGACATGAGCTAAATTGGTCAAACTGATCATTTAAAATGGAATAATAAAACATCTGGAAGGTCATGATACAATCATGATGTTCAGAGAGTAGTTATCAATGGGTGGCTGTCTAACTGGAAGGACATATCTGGTGGGCTCATGCAGCAGTCAGTCCTGGCTTTGGTACTAGTCAATATCTTCATTAATAACTTGGATAGTGGGGTTTAGAGAATGGTTATAACATTTGTGAATGACCCCAAATTGAGAGAGGTTGCAAGGACTTTGGAGGACAGGATTAGAATTCAAAATGACTGTGACGATTTGAAGAATTGACCTGAAATCAACAAGATGTAATTCAGTAAGGATAAGTGCAAAGAACTACACTTAGAAAAGAAAAATCAAATGCACAAATTCAAAATGGGGAATAACTGACTAGAAGGTAGTACTGCTGAAGAGGATCTGGGGGTTATACTGGATCACAATTTGAGTATAAGCTAACAATGTGATGCAGTGGCAAAAAAGGCTAATATTCTGGGGGTGTATTAACAGGAGTGTCATGTGTAAGACGTGGGAGGTAATTGTCTCCCTCTACTCAGCCCCGGTGAGGCCTTTAGCAAGAAATTTCTGACTATGAAGATAGTTAAGCTCTGGAACAGGCTTCCAAGGGAGGTTGTGGAATCCCCATCACAGGAGGTTTTTAAGAACAAGTTGGACAGACATCTGTCAGGAATGCTATAGGTGTACTTGGTCTTGCCTCAGTACAGAAGCGGGACTATGACAACTTGAGGTCACGTCCAACTCTACATTTCTATGGTTCTATTTCTATGATTCTAAGACAGGGTCTAATCAGCATTCTGAAAAGTAAAACTGTGACTCATTAATCTATTCAAGTTCTTTGAATGTGCCATAAAAGTAATGAAAAGTAATGTGACAGACTTCATTTAAGGTTTCAAAAGGCCTTTGATAAGTGACTACTAAAGAATCTAAGTATTCATGAGGTAAGAGGCAAGGTATTGTCATGGATCAGAAATGGGCTAATAGACACGGGGGAAAGGAGTTATAAATGGACAGTTTTCATTGCGACAAAATGTTTAAAGTGGGGTGCCACAAAGTTCCATACTAATATTGGAGTTGTGTAATATATTTATTAACAATCTGGAAAGGTGGGTGAAGAAGGAGGTGCAATCTTTACAGATGACACAATGGTTATTTAAGTTAGTCAAGTCCAGAGAAGACTGTGAGGGACTTCAAAATGACCTTACCAGGTTAGGTGAGTGAGCAACACAATGGCAGATAAAATTCAATGTTAATAAATGCAAAGTCATGCACACTGGAGGGAAAATCTGAACTACTCACCCACCTTGCTGGGGTCTAAATTAACTGCATCAACTCAGAAAAGGGATCTAAGCATTCCTGTGCACAGTTCAGTGGAGACCTCTGATCAATGTGCAGCTGTGGTCAAAAAATTAAACAAGAGATTAGGTTGCATAAGTAAATATTAAAACATCATTATATAATTAGTATAATAACCTCATTTGGATACTGTGTGCATTATTGGTCATCCTATCTCAAAAATACTTGCAGAAAGTAGCTGATTTCAGGGAGCTCAGAAGCATGCTGAAGAAGATTGTTCAAATGATATTCTCTAAGATCCGTCCTATGCCATGAGCAAAGGAAGACAGATGGCAGACGATTCTGGATGTGAACCGTTGGCTAGGTAAGTGGTGTAGGGTGGAGGGTTTTGGTTTTGTGGATCATTGGTCCACCTTCTGTGGTGATAAGGGGCTTATAATTTGGGTGGCCTCCATATCAGTAGAAGGGGGACAAATTTTCTCAAGGACAGGCTTACTAGAGTAGTCAGGGAGGCACTAAACTAGCCTGAATAGCTAACCTGAATTTGTTCATTGCCAGTTTATATTCATTTGTTCTTGTGTCAACTTTAGCTTAGATAGTTCTTCACCCTCCCTGGTATTGAGACCAGGGGTGGGCAAACTTTTTGGGCCGAGGGCCACATCTGGGTGGGGAAATTGTATGCAGGGCCAGGGCAGGGGGTTGGGGTGCATGAGGGAGTGCGGGGTGTGGGAGGGGGTGCGGTGTGCAGGAAGGGGCTCAGGGCAAGGGATTGGGGCAGAGGAGGGGTGCGG
>QXTE01000331.1:939797-1101911 GCA_003942145.1 Platysternon megacephalum
ATATTATATTATTAATTTAATATATTTAATTAATTAACTGATAGGTCTCAAAAGGTAATTGTCAATGGGGAATTATCATGGAGCGGATGTGTTTCTAGTGGGGTCCCATAGGGATTGGTTCTTGACCCTGTGCTATTTAATATTGTTATCAATGACCTGGCGGAAAACATAAAATCATCACCGATAAAGTTTGAAGATGAAACAAAAATTGGGAGCGTGGTAAATAATGAAGAGGGAAGGTCACTGTTTCAGAGTGATCTGAATGTCTTGCTAAACTGGGTGGAAGCAAACAATATATGTTTCAATATGGCTAAATGTAAATGTATACATCTAGGAACAAAGAATATAGGCTGCACATACACAGTGGGTAACTCTATCCTGGGAAGCAGTGAATCTGAAAAGGTTTAGGCTTTGTGGTGGATAATCAGCTGAACACAAGTTCCCAGTGTGATGCTGTGAACAAAGTGGCTAACACAATCTCTGGATGCCTAAACAAGGGAATCTCGAGTAGGATTATAAAGGTTATTTTACCTCTGTGTTTGGCACTGGTGTGACCTCTGCTGGAATACTGCGGTGTACACAATTAAAGAAGGATGATGATAAATCGGAGAGGGTTTAAAGAAGAGCCATTCGAATGATTAAAGAATTAGAAAACCTGCCTTATAATGATATACTTTCAGAGCTCAATCTATTTAGCTTAAGAAAGAAAATGTTAAGGGGTGACTTGATTATAGTCTATAAGTATCTACATAGGGAACAAATATTTAATAATGGGCTCTTCAATCTAGCAGAGAAAGGTAAAATGTGATCCAATGCCTGGAAGACAAAGCTAGATCAAATCAGACTGGAAATAAAGTGTATATTATTAACTGAGAGTAATTAATCAAGAACAATGTGTGACATACTGGGGCATAATCCAGACTGGTGGGGGAGGCTGCATCACCCCTGTCCTGCAACCTTGGGTGCCTTACAATGCCTTGCTGAAGTATCTCCCACCTGGGCCATTCACAAACAGCCTCCCAGAATACAAGCCCCACCCTGAGTGTCTGTGTGTAACTGCAGCCTGCCAGCTACATCCTGGCTTTCACCAGCCTTGGTGGTGACCCCAACCCATCCCCAGTCCCAGATTTCCCCCCAGAAAAGTATTATACTAAACTGCCAAGCCCTCTTTTGGGCAGTACAAATATTTAAAGTCTGTTATTCCTCTATGCCAATATCTAAATCAGGGGTAGGCAACCTATGGCACGGGTGCCGAAGGTGGCACGCGAGCTGATTTTCAGTGGCACTCACACTGCCCGGGTCCTGGCCACCGGTCCAGGGGGCTCTGCATTTTAATTTAATTTTAAATGAAGCTTCTTAAACATTTTAAAAACCTTATTTATTTTACATACAACAATAGTTTAGTTAGATATTATAGACTTATAGAAAGAGACCTTCTAAAAAAATTAAAATGTATGACTGGCACGCGAAACCTTTAATTAGAGTGAATAACTGAAGACTCGGCACACCACTTCTGAAAGGTTGCCGACCCCTGATCTAAATCATTGATGAAGATATTGAACAGACCCAGACCCAGAACTGATCCCTATATAAGGTATATACCTCCCTTTTTTCCCTGCCTGTACTTCCTGAGCAAGCTGTATCCTTCTATACCAATATTCCAGTCATGCGTATTATCCCACCAAGTCTCTGTGATGCCAACTATGTCATAGTTATGTTTATTTACTAGCATTTTGCATTCTTCCTGCTTATTCCCCATACTTCTTGCATTAGTATACAGACAGCTAAGATACTGATTTGATTCCCCTGCCCTAGTTCTGTCTTGTCTCTTCTTTATCCCTGCTATAACAGCCCATGTTCCCCCTCAAATGCCGACCCTTCTACCAGGTCTCCATGTTTTTGACTTACCCATAGGCTTTGATCATCTGCCCCCTTTGAACCTAGTTAAAGCCCTCCTCACCAGCCAATCTGTATCCAAATATGCTCTTCCCCTTCCTCGATAGGTGGACCTCATCTCTGCTTAGCAGTCCTTCTTCCTAGAACAGCATCCCGTGGTCAAGGAAGCCGAAACCCTCCTGGCGACACCATCTTTGCAGCCAGGCATTCACCTGGATGCATCTGTCTCTGCCTGGGCCCCTACCCTTGACTGAAAGGATCAAAGAGAACACCACCTGCGCTCCCAACTCCTTCACCCTTACTCCCAGAACTTCTGATCTGCTGAGGGTGTTGAATTTGCAAGCTATCATTTTAAGAGTGGGGGTTGCTTGCAGGCTAAGGGCTCTGTAAGGAAGTGTGCTATCAGAGTCAGCTTGGAAAGAGCTAGCTTAAAGCAAGGTGGGGTGAGTTGTGCCTCCTGCCTAAGAGTATGTTTACACTGCAATTAGATACCTGCAGTTTCTTTTCTCTTTCTCTCTCTCTCTCTGTTTTTAGGGTCTTGTGTGTTATCATTCTGAATTCTAAGAAATATAGTATTATGTTGCAACCTCTCAGCAAGAATATTCATGCTTTTATCTAATTTCTCTGTGTGTGTGCTATGAACAGCTATGGTTCAAGGACTATGGACAATTTCCCAGGAATTATGGCAAGGCCTTATTTTTGACTAATTATGCCGAGACGGCCTGATGCACTAGGCAGCCTTGCTTCTTCTATCCCTGTGTGTGTACGTACAACATCATTGGGACAGAATGTCCTTCTCTGACCCACAGTCTCTCTGTTGCGTCTCCTGCTTTGTCTCTCTCTGGTTTTGGTTCTTGGTTCTGGATTCTAAGACTAAAGGTTGTGTTACACTGCAACCTGACAGCAAGAATATTTAATGTTTGTATGTGTGCTGTGAAACCTTTAAATACCTTTAAAATCTGGCCCTCACGCCTAGATTCACCAAGGGACTTAGGTACCTAACTGGCATTTGAGGCACCTATGTCCCACTTTTAGGTCCCAGTGGGATTCACAAAACCCCTGCTCAGCTGCCACAGAACCTGTAGCTGCCTAAACTCTCTCGGGGACTATGTTTTGGCAGTACAAGCTCCCACTATCACCTAGGTTTGTGCCTCTGGTCATGCGTGCTGCAATCACACTCTAAATGGCCAGAACCATATCTCCTGGCTAAGCCCCAGACTGATTCACCCACCTGTCTCACATGTGGGACCCAATCAGGTAGGCATGCTTGGAACACACTTACCACAACAGGCCCTACCGGCAAGCTTACAGAAAACAGCTGGGGGTGGAGAGGAGATGGTAGCGGACAACCTCCCTTATAACTTTAAGCCCAGTGTTTGAACCTGTTTGAATCTCCAACTGGAATTAAGACCTTACAGAGGTTTAAGGAGGCACATATTATTGTTCCTTTTTCTGTATTCTGCATCAGGTAGGGACATTCTGTATTGGGAAGAGGAGAAATAAAAGGGCAATTTTACTGAATGGATTCAGGAGGAGAACGGATTCTGGGAATTGATGTCTTGAGAGAATTAAAAGTGTTAGTTGATTTTACTAAGAGGATCCTGGGGAAACATCTCCTGGCACACCCTGGGAGCCAGTGGAGATTTCAACCAGCTTCTGGATAGCAGCATCTGAAGAACTGGAGTGGCCCCTATTGCCCCCAGAAGTTCTGGCAATTGCAGAGAAACACCANCCCCAGTGGTTCAGATACTCACACAGGATATGGGAGACCCCAGTTCAAGTGCCCCCCTGCCTGATGAGAAGAAGGGATTTGGACAGGGATCTTCCATCTTTCAGGTGAAGGTCCAAACCACTGGGCTATGTGATATGCTGGTGCAATCTTTCTTGTTGAAGCTGTTCAACTCTGTATAAATTATTAAAGAGCCATTGGATGGGGGAGAGAGAGAGAGAGAGAGAGAGAGAGAGAGAGAGAGAAATCAAACTCAAGGCTGACTCTGTAGCCTGATTGTTAAATCACTCAAGCAGGATGTGGAAAACCAAGGATCCAGTCCCCTTGAGTAGCCCCTGAATTTGTCAGTATTGCAGTCAGTCATCTTGTGTGATCAACCATTGCTAGCTGGAACCCAAACATCACATAGCTAGGAAAATCTTAGGCCCTGAGAGGCAATGCTGTGCATCTGCATGTTTGCAGCTCTGCTATCAGAATGGGAGGTTGGGACAGGGAGTTAAGGTGTCATGAAAATAGAAGGAATGTTTGGACAGCCTTGGCTTTAGGTGTCTCTGACATGTACATTTTACTATTGTTTCGACTAGAAATGCTTTTCTGATAAGAAGAATAATGATTGTTATTGGCTGTTGCTCAGGAAATTGTTAGCCTATTGGGGCTATTATGAGTTATGTGCTTTGTTTAGAGAAAAAATTATAAAAAGTTTAGTTAGAAAGTGTGCTTGAGATCAGTCCAAGGAAACTTTCCTTTGGGCAAGATTCTGACATTTAAGCTCTCCAGCAGCCAGATGGAAAGATCCCCCCCCACACTCCCACCCCCCACCCCAGAAGCATGGCTTGTTGATCCCCCAAAACCATCTCTTAACTTTAGGTAAATATAAATATTTTGAGATGTTCTGAACCTATTGCAACAGCATACATATATGTGTGTGCTTAAGATCTAATAAAAAGTAGTTTTAGGTAAAAGCACTCTTGCCTGTATCAATCATTTATCCAATGGAGGAGCTGTGCCCCCATTGATTTATTCCTGACACTTCCTGGCGAGAAACAGTTAAGTTACCATTGCTTTGGGGTCTGAAAACCCTGGGGAGCAGATTTGGGAAGCCAGTTGACAGGCGTGGTAGAGAGCAAGGGGATGATTTGTACAAATGGTTTCCTGTGCTGTGCAAGAGGGGAGGGCATTGGGCAGGGTAGCAACCTGGAATTTTCCCATGTCGTGGTCTGTGAATCAATTTACGGATATATTTCGTTACTGGGACACGGGGCCCCAGACTGGTGGCCTGGGCGAGGGGTTATGTCAGAAGGAAAGGGAACAGATTGATTTTGTACAGGAGCATGATAATGGTCTCTGGAAGCCTGGGAGCTTTACCGGCCCTGGAGTGTTCCTGTAGCTCTGTAAGTAGATGGTGGCAATGGTAACAGATAAAGAAATAGGCAAGAGTGGAGGTTCTACAGAAGGACAGAGTCAAGAAAGAAAAGGAAATAGAGGAGTTAAAGAAAGATAAAGTTGAGAAAGAAAAAGAAGCAGTTAGCCTGAAGGCTGAGTCAGACACCCTCCTGGCTCAGATAGTGGCACTGCAGAAGCAGGGGGTGTGACACTGAGTGAGAGATTACCAGGCTGGAGCAGGAAGTGTCTGGATTGAAACAGCAGACAATGGAGAGAGAAGGAACATGTTTCTACCTCCATCGGTTGGATTCTCAGGATAAGACCCAAGCAGACCACAGGGAATGTAAGAGACAAAATTGCGCTCTCAGAGCCAGGTTGGGATAGCAGAAGGGAAGAGGGGCTGAGATTTGAGGGAGACATAGTCTGGGAAGGGGAAGATGGGTCCGAGGAGGACCCCGACTTGTAACCTTATTAGGATGATGAGAGGGATGATCCCCATGAGCTTCCTTTTCCCTTGGGCTCTTCTGGGCAATCCCCAGCGCCGGCTCCAGGGTTTTTGCTGCCCCAGGCAGCAAAAAAAAAAAAAAAAAAAAAAAAAAAAGCCGCGATCGCGATCTGCGGCGGCAATTCGGCGGGAGGTCCTTCGCTCCGAGCGGGAGTGAGGGACCCTCCGCCGAATTGCCGCCGAATAGCTGGACGTGCCGCCCCTCTCCCGAGTGGCCGCCCCAAGCACCTGCTTGTTCAGCTGGTGCCTGGAGCCGGCCCTGGCAGTCCCCATATGGTGCCATGCTTGAAACACTGGAAGAGATGCAGACCCCCCTGCCCCCATGGTGAGGAAGATTGGTCCTCAAGAGGGTAATCAAGGAGGGGAAGAAAAGGTAGGGGTCAAGCCCTTTTCCCCTGACCAGGTCAGAGCCACAGGGAAATCGGTTGGCCTGCTAAACTGGAACACAGCCTTATGTTGGCTGGCAAGGATAGCTGGCACCCCCGGTCTCACTCCAGCAGATGTGGTGGCAACCCACAGTCTCCTCTAGGAGATAGGATAGGGGCTAGGGGTACGAGTTCCCAGATGCTTCAGCCCACGCAGCCCCACTTCTAGATTTGTTGTTGCTCTCTGTACTTTTTCTTGGCTTGAGTTTTCCTTTCTTCCTAAGTTCTTCTTCACATGCACAGCCCTCATTCCCTCATCCCCTTCTTCTCTTGCCCCCTCCATCCGCTTAGTCTTTGTCTTCACAACCCCTTTCCCCGCCACTTCTTTTTTTCTTGTATGTGTTTGTGTTTGGAAAGTTAAGGGTTAATGCCACAGCTGAAAGTATTTTACTGTCCTTGAAGATATGGTTGCCAAGCAATAAGGAATATTAACCCTGCTACTGATCCTAATTATTGCTTGGAAGCAGTTTTGGGAAAAGTAGTAAATTAACAACAGAAGTATCAGGCCCAAGACATAGGGGATCTGAGGCTCCGCATAAAGCAACCTTGTTTAAAGCAATAGCCCTCCCAGATAAGACTCTAAAGGAAGACGAGGGCTAAAGGGGAGAAAGAAAAGAGACAGGCCCTATAAAAGTTGGGGCAGAGCCCCCTGATCCATGGTGGGTGGAAATTTGGAGATGGCTGCTAAGGTACAAGCCATAGGAAAAGATAGATGGCTTGCCCACCCTGGAACTTTTTTTAAGGCTGGCTGCGAATGAAGGGAACACCCCGAGTGCACCTCCCATCGCCTTCCTGTAGAGAGGCTGGGTGTCCCTAGTGTCCCCCCCCACCATGTTAGTGGCACAGTTGAACACGGATGGGTGGGGGGAGGTTCACGGTTTATGTGGAAATAGGGGTATTTGGACAGAATGTGTTGTTAGATACAGGTACCAATGAGAACTATTTCAGGAGTGGGTGGGTCAGCTTTTGTGGCCTGCATCATGCGGGAGGTCAGACTAGATGATCATAATGGTCCCTTCTGACCTTAAAGTCTATGAGTCTATGAGAACCTGTTTGAATCTCCAACTGGAATTAAGACCTTACAGAGGTTTAAGGAGGCACATATTATTGTTCCTTTTTCTGTATTCTGCATCAGGTAGGGACATTCTGTATTGGGTAGGGAAGAGGAGAAATAAAAGGGCAATTTTACTGAATGGATTCAGGAGGAGAACGGATTCTGGGAATTGATGTCTTGAGAGAATTAAAAGTGTTAGTTGATTTTACTAAGAGGATCCTGGGGAAACATCTCTTGGAACACCCTGGGAGCCAGTGGAGATTTCAACCAGCTTCTGGATAGCAGCATCTGAAGAACTGGAGTGGCCCCTATTGCCCCCAGAAGTTCTGGCAATTGCAGAGAAACACCAGGAGATCTGGGCTAACCATAAAATATAATATGGTAAGATTGAGGCAGAAATCCTAGTCACAGGCCCCGATCCTCCACCCCAGAAGCAATATACGTATCCAAAGGAGGCAGAAGCCAATGTGAAAGAAACAATTGATGCTTTTAAGTCAAGGGGTTTTAGTGGAATAGTCAAGCCTCAATAAGGCTGCCCTATGGCTGGTCCTTAAAAGTGATGGCAGGACTTGGAAACTGGTAGTGGATTTTTGCCTCCTTAATCAGGTGACCCCACTGATGCCCGCTGTGATGGCTAGGTATCAGGAGGTGATGGCTTCCATTGTAGGGGGGGCCCAGTGGTTTTCAGTTTTGGATTTGGCTAATGTTTTCTTTGCTATCCCTTTACATCAGGACAGCAATTACAATTTATTTTTTAACCTTACCAAGGAAGCAGTTGTGTTTTGCCAGTGTCCCCTGGGCTGTAAAAGTGCCCATGTAGTCAAAATGTGGGATGGGATCCCTGAAAAGGACAGGGTGGTTTCTTATGTGGATGACATCTTGGTTTGCACTCAGACCAGGGAAGAGAATTTGAAGTATTGGATAGGGTGTTACAAAAAATTCAGGAAACTGGGTTTAAAGTAAACCCAAAGAAAGCACAGTTGTGATACCAACAAGTAAATTATCTTGGAGTGACTTTGGACAGGTGGGGTTGAGAGTGGAGCTGATTCTTTACCTTTCAGCTCCCACAGATATCACAACTCTCAGATTCTGGGACTGGTTAATTTCTCTTGAAATGTTATTGAGGGATTTTCAGAGAAGGCATGAATTGTTAAAGGAGGGAGCAGAATGGTACAGCCCATTTGTGCTGCAGTGGGCAACTACTGAAAGGGGGATGGGAGCTGTACTGAGTCAGAACCATGGAACAGGGCTCTGCCAGTGGCTTATGCCTCCAAAACTTTAGGAGAGGTAGAGAGAGGATTCACCCCCTGTGAAAAGGATATTTTGGTACTAGTTTGGGCTTTGCAGCAGTGGTCCTATATGGTGGGATTGTTGCCCATGTTACTGAAAACTGCTCACTCCCCAATGAAATATGCCAGCAAGATTAATAATGCTCAAGGGTCTATCCCCAGCAAGCCCTAAGTAAATTAGGGCTGATGAATTTGATGAGCCCCAAGGGGTGCTCAAAGCATAGTTAAAAGTTCAAGAGCCCCCCCCTCCCAGGGGAAAAAAAGGTGTGGGGGAGAAGACGGGTTCAGGCCCGAATGAGTCTCAGTAAAAGTTAGTTCGTTTAGCTTAAATGTTTAATGATACCTCCCACTATGCAGGGAGAGGACAAGTTTGTTTTGTTTTTTGTTTTAGATTATTAACTGTGTGGATGCTGGAAGATCTTGCAGACAATGCACTCCTGGGTACGGCTTTTGTTGGCATTTGGATTGCAGACCTGCTCCTTTGGTGGTGTGAATCCAGAACCTGTTGTGTTTGAGGTGTGGGGAGACTATCCATGGATGACCGTGGATTGTAAAGTGAACAATACCCTCCACATCACTACTGATCACAACATCCCTGGAGAACAAATCACTCTTTTAGGCCTTATGGATGGATACGATCCCACTTCAGTAAAACTGAAAGGCTTGGACTGGGACAAAGTCAATATTAGAGTGGGAATGAGTGAGGACTGGCAATGTATCATGGTTTGGGTTGCAGATGGTCTATGCTGGTGACTACAGAATCCCTACCACTTCAGTGGCAACAGCCCTGTCATGTATACAAAAGGGACTAGTGGGAGGAATTGTAGGCTACTCAGGTGGTATGGTTGTCACTGGGTGAGAACCGACAGGCTTCTATCTAATTGTAGTAAGTGTATTCATTTGTGAACTAACATCCTCAAACGGACAGCTCCAGGGGAAAAGCCAGTTCATTTTAGGCTAAAACACTCCCTTTCATTCCCAAATACTGGACACAAAGTTTTGGGAGAGGCAATACTACAAATAGTGACACCAGGAGGGGAATGAAGATTATTTTGCCCTATACTTTGGAAGCCCTGGGTCCTCAGGAAATTTATAACAGGGACAAAGGATGTTTGGATAATGAAGTGTTTACATGGTGCCTTGGTAAAATGGTTATTAATATGCAGCCCAATATGACTAGAAAATGGTCCTTCAGGGACCACATGGAGTAAAAGGTATAGAAGTGTGGATTCTGGAACCACCTGTAATTAACATTTCGGCAATAGAGCCCCACTATGAAAAGTTTGTCCAGCCATTATAATAGGGCTGTAAAAATTGAATTAATATTCATGATGTCCCCAGACCCAGCAAGGATCGAGTAAAAAGGGAGCATTTGGCATGGGGGTAGGTTTTCTTAATACCATAAATGAGGAGGTGGTTGCAAATAAAATGAATGCAGTGGGGCAATACCTAAAGGATTTAACAAGACCCCTGAGGGTATCTTTAGATCAGCTAAGCTGCATATAGAATGGGGTGGCACAGGTTTTAGAGGAATGGGAACAATCATAGGTCACTGGTGGGGGGCAGCTGGCTAGCAGGGATCCGGCCAGCAGCAGGACCCGATGGTACTGAACAATCATAGAATCTCATAGAATATCAGAGCGGCGGCGGAACTTCATGACATCACTGCATTCCTGCCAGGGTCGCAGAGCTGATGAGCACACAGTAGGTAAGTTAGTAGCGCCAGAAGGAACCGGATGTGTGATGAGTCATTGTTGTTTCCCTCGGTTTTTGTCTTAGTGCGTGTCAGATTAGTGACAAATGTATATTCGTTGTGTTTCAGTCTGTTGCTATTGGGGCAATTATGTCGGGAAAAGGACAGAAGAGAAAGGTTGATTCTGAATGTCGCATGTTTAAAGAACAATGGAGTGTGGACTATTTCGTTATCGAATCAGGTAGTAAAGCATTGTGTTTAATATGTAACGAAACTATTGCAGTGCTAAAAGAATACAACATTCGTAGACATTATGAAACCAAGCACGTGTCAAACTACTCTCAATTTATGGGAAAGCTACGTTCAGATAAATTAGAATCCATGAAACGTGGCTTATCATCACAACAGTTTATATTTAAGAAGAAGAAAACCGAGAACGAAGCTGCAACAAGAGCCAGCTTCTGAGTGACATACCTATTAGCAAAACGAGGAAAACCATTTACTGATGGTGAGCTAGTTAAAATATATATGATTCAAGCAGCCGAAGAAATATGCCCAGAAAAAGTAGATTTATTTAAGACAATTAGTCTTTCGGCTAACACAGTTGCTCGCAGAATCAAGGACATTGGCAGTAATATAATTTTCCAGCTGAATGAAAAGGCTAAGAAGTTTGAGTGGTTTTCCCTCGCACTTGACGAGTCAACCGATGTTTCCAATATTTCACAGCTGCTGTTGTTTATTCGCGGGGTCGGCAGTAATTTTGAAGTTACGGAAGAACTAGCTTCTGTGCATAGTATGCATGGAACAACCACAGGTGAAGAGATTTTCAAAGAAGTTGAAAAGTCACTTTCTCAATACAACCTGCAATGGAAACAACTGAAGTGCGCTACAACCGATGGAGGTAGAAACATGTGCGGTTCAAAAAAAGGTTTGGTTGGACAAATCTACAAAGCTTGTGAAAGTGCGGGCTGTCCCAAGCCTATGATTCTTCTTTGCATTCTTCATCAGCAAGCATTGTGCGGGAAATATTTGGATTTGTCATGTCTTATGGAACCCGTAGTTTCAACCGTGAATTTCATTCGCTCGCATGAACTTAACCATCGTCAGTTCCAAGCATTTCTGGCGGAAATAGAATCAGAATATCACGATTTGCCCTACCACACTTCAGTTCGATGGCTTAGCTGTGGAAAGGTTTTGTTGCGATTTTTCGAGCTTAGAACTGAAATTGAAATGTTCTTAAATAAAAAAAACCGACCTCTACCTTTACTCACAAACAGCGAATGGCTTTGAAAATTAGCTTTTTTCGTAGACTTGACCAAGCACATGAATGACTTCAATCTTAGACTACAAGGGGGAAACGGGCTTATCTGTGACATGTACACCCAGGTAAAAGCATTCAGGCAAAAACTAATTCTTTTCGAGTCCCAACTGATGAGGGACTGCTTTGTTCATTTTACATGTTGTGAAAAGTTCAACCAAGAAACTGAATCACGATTCCCAACTAGATTTGCACAAGAAATCATTTCTGATCTGAAACTACAGCTCCAGAAGCGTTTCTCTGACCTTGATGTGAATGCAGGAGAAATACGGATCTTCCAAAACCCATTTGATTGCCATCTCGAAAAACTGCCACCTGAACTTCAAATGGAAGTGATTGACCTACAATCCAATGACTTGTTGAAGGACAAATATAAGGAAGGAAATCTGGTAGAGTTCTATAAATGCCTGCCAAGTGTTCAATATGCTCATGTAAAAAACTTTGTCTGTGGATTAATGTCAGTGTTTGGCACTACTTATGTGTGTGAAAAAACATTTTCGATGATGAAATATGTGAAATCCAACTACAGATCGACCTTGTCTGATGAACATTTACAATCAATTTTGATGATAGGGAACACTAACCTTGAACCACAGCTAAATGCAATTTTGTCAGAAAACATCAGTACCATACTTCTCACTAATCCTAAAATAATCTTTCTTTTTTTAACGATTTTGCATATATTTAATTTTTTCACAGTCACTTTGGCCCATGAAGCCCCTTCAAAAATCTAATATGGCCCTCGTCTCATAAAGTTTGGAGACCCCTGGCTTACCTGATTGGATTGCTGACCAAATTGTTTACCTGATCAGGTTGCTGGCTGAGCTTTTTACCTGGCTGTTCTCCTCCCTTGCCAGACAAGCAGGCATCTTTTCACATGTCCCAGCACTTAAAATATACATTCTACATATTACATCCTACACCCTTATTAAAAACTGAGGCAAAATATTTGTTTAGGTGTTGGGCCATGCCTAGATTATCTTTAATGTCCACCCCATCCTCAGTGTTTAGCGGTTCCACTTCTTTTCTTGTTTTCTTTTTATTTATATGGCTATAGAATCTTTTACTATTGGTTTTGATCTCTTTTGCAAGGTCCAACTCTGCTTGGCTTTTGGTAGTTCCCACTTTCCCCCTACATTTTCTGCAGGGCTGGCCTTAGGGAATGAATACCAGGAAGGGGGAGGAATTATTTAAGTTAAGTGCCAATGTTGACACAAGAACAAATGGATATGAACATGCCATCAATAAGTTTAGACTTGAAATTAGATAATGGTTTCTAACCCTCAGAGAAGTGAAGTTCTGGAACAGCCTCTCGAGGGAAGCAGTGGGAGAAAAAACCTAACTGGCCTCAAGACTGATCTTGATAAGTTTATGGAGAGTATTGTATTGTTAAATTACATAAAAATAATGCAAATATTGAGACAGAGAAAGAAATGATTTGGGATCACATTGTCTCCTCCTCTACATGAGCAGAGGTGATTCCAAGTGGGTGGAGCTCCTCTGATGGGCATCATGGGAGGAATGCCATCTCTGTCACATTATGCAGATGCCCCTCAAAGGCAGAAGATGTTAGGGGTGTAGAAGCCAGCTATGAATTGCTACATAGATTTTTCAACAGCATTGACTCCTGCAAAATTCCCTTTATAATAATGTTTGTATGGTTTGTAACTTTCTGCCACCCTTTGTCTCTCTTGCCTATCTGGATCCTGATTCAGCACAGCACTTCTGTGCTGACCTTGAGCATGTGCTCCAGTCCCATTAATGTCAGTGAGATGTGAGTACATGCTTTAAGTTCTGTTCTGTAAAAGGCTGTTTTTCTGAATTGGGGCTTTAGACTGTAAGCTCTTTCAGGGCATGAGCCATCTCTTACTATGTGGTTGAACAGTGCCTAGCAGAAGGGGGCCTAATGTTTGGGCTCTATACGCTATTATAAAACAAATAACCATAACAGACGGTTGCTTAGGGGCCAAATATTGGGCACCAAACAAAGTGTCTACTCAGGATTGCCTCTGAAGTTGATTCAGGAATCACTGGGTGAAAATCTCTGACCTGTGTTATGCTGGAGGTCAGAGTAGATGATCAGTGTTGTCCTTTCTGTCCTTAAAAATCTAGAAATCTATGAAGTAGGCATGGTTACCTAATAGTTCCTTAGGGCATGGTGGTAGTTCACTATGATAATTCCTCTCCATGTTTTCTGTTAATGTTTATAGATTCTTATCAGAAGTTCCCCCTTCTCTCCCATCATTTAGCCAAGCTATACATATTTAGTTATTTTACTCTTTCTTCAGAAAACAATGCATCTCACTCTTAGATCAGGGTGGTTGTTCTTCTTGAAATCCTGCTGTTTTCTGAATATTTTTCTGTATATGCTGCCCAGAATGAATACAATATTCCAAATGCAGTTACCCTCATCCGTATCAAGATTGACTGTTACCTTTTCTGCTCCTTGAAGCCTTGGAATAAATAGCCCCAAACTGTGCTGGCCTTTTTGCAGCCATTTCACACTTTAAATGTACATCTCATATGGTGTCCACTCTTACCTCTAAGTCTCTTGCACTGTTCCTGCTTCTCACATATCCACCCCATTGAGTATGTGTGTTTCCAGTTATGTGTTCCCAGATGTGTTGGGCGTATTTTCCAAGCTGATGCGCATGTTTTTGTTTTCTGCTCCTGTTTCTACTAATTTTCTTATTCGTTCTTTCTCGTGACTCCTCCAAATGTATTATACATTCTACAAATTTCACTAATGCCAGATTTCATTAGACAACTCTTAACCAACTCAATTCATTGCTGAGAATAATTGGTCTTTATTGATATTTTCATATATGGAAGGCAATGTAGTCTACTGGATCATGCTGGCAGGAAGGACACTTGGGTTCTTATTCTGGCTCTGCTATTTGATAAGGCCTGGTCTACACTACACAGTTAGGTTGACATAAGACAGTTTATGTCAACCTAGTTGTACATGTGTGTACACTTAAAGTTGTGCCCCATTATGCCAACTTAATAACACCCTCTCCCCAAGTGGCATAAAGTCAGTTAATGTACTTAGGTCAACACAGTTTGAGTGTAAACACTGCATTACTTATCATAGAATCATAGAATATCAGGGTTGGAAGGGACCTCAGGAGGTCATCTAGTCCAGCCCCCTGCTCAAAGCAGGACCATCCCCAACTAAATCATCCCAGCCAGGGCTTTGTCAAGCCTGACCTTAAAAACCTCTAAGGAAGGAGATTCTACCACCTCCCTAGGTAACCCATTCCAGTGCTTACATCGACCCTAAATGTCATCCAGCAGGGGAGTGATTTCAGCCTCTTAAATTTTGCTTTCCATAATGACAATGATACCTCTGTGTGTTTTAGCTGCAACTGCTGCCATTGCGGCCTTCACACCCACAGAACATCTGAGCCAGATAAGGAGGAGAAAGAAGAGGACATGTTCAATGAGATCCTGCAAACCAGTTCTTCATCAGAGAACGAGCACAGGTCCTGGAGGATGAACATTGCAGACACCCTGAGAAGGACAAAGTGGAGCGGAGAAAGGTGCAGGACAAGGAGAGGGAGATGCATCAGGATATAATGGGGCTTCTCAGGCAGCAAACAGACATGCTGCAGATTCAACAAGCCTAAGCGTCCTTCCCTCTGCAGCCCACTGAGAACTCAATATTGGGACCATCTTATACCCCCTCAACATTCATCGTGGCATCAGGGGTTGCTGCAGTACCCCAGCCACTCCACTCTGGGGGACATTAAAGTCAACCATAGCTTCACATACTCTGACCTGTGAAAGCCACAGCTGATTTTATGTAGCTGAAATGGACAAGAATGTCCTTTCCCCGTCATAACTTCTGTTCTCTTAATTTAGTTAATTTTATTAAGTTTTTAATGTATTTGTTTTTAAATTGCCCGGGTTATGTTTTTTGTGGGTTTTGGTGGGGACTGATTTGGTTACAGAATAAAATTCTGTGATTTGAAACATACTTCATCTTTATTAGTTCAAAACATATGCGAGCCGGTGCTCATCAGCTCTGAAAGCGACCTGTTACTGCACAGTGCCACACAACTCATAAGATTATTCACAAGCAATATTAATAGATGCATTGATAATGTTCTATCCCTACATGTACAGCAATCACCACAGGATTCATATCGGGCCACAGAAGAGCAGGCCAGGTAGAGCACACTACAACCACACACACTACTCTGGTTCACTATTAAAATGGTCTTTCAAAGCCTCTCTGAGCCATATAGCTCTGCGTTGAGCTCTTCTAATAACCCTTGTAACTGGCTGTTCAAATTCAGCTGACAGCTGCTCCACCTCCACCCTGGCAGAAACTTTCCCCCTTTTGCTTCACAGCTATTATGCAGGACACAGCGGGCAGCTATACGCATTGGGATCTTTTTCTCACAGAGGTCCAATCTTGTGCGTGAATGCCAGCATCCCTTCAAACAACCAAAGGCACATTCAACTGTCATGTGGTGCCAGTAGTTGAATCCTTCCTTTATGCTGTCAAGGTGGCTGGTTTACAGCTTCATTAGCCAAGGGATAGGCTGGATTACCCAGGATCACTACTGGCATTTCAACATCACCAATGGTAATCCACCAGTCGGGGGGGAAATCTCCCTGCTTGCACTTTCTGAACAGTCATGCACCTTCCCTGACCAGCCCACATTGATGTTGGTGAAGAGTCCCGGGTGATCCACAAGCCCTTGCATAATCATGGAAAAGCAGCCCTTTCTGTTGATGTACTCTGTGGTGCCAAAATAGGGATATGTGTACTGTCTATCGTCCACCTGCAATTCGGGAACCCGATTGCTGAAAATCTATTCACTATGTTCTGCACACTGTTGAGAGTGACATTCCTGAGTAGCAGGAGGTGATTAATGGCCCTGCAAACTTGCATGACAACGGACCCTGTGGTGGTTTTCCCAACTCCAAATTGATTCCTCACTGCCTTATTTAGGCACCTGACTCCAGGAGAGGAACCATCAGCTGAGATAGGCATCTCCCTTCCTCCTGGAGTTACCTCTCGGAAGGGGCAGGGCTTAGCATTGCCTATTAGCTAGCTTAGGCAGCTCCCTCCTCAGAGTGCTGGCTTTTGTGGATTCCATTCCTGGGCACTTGTCTTTCCCCATGCGTTGTATCTGGAACCCAGGTTACCTAACGCTGAGCTGTGGGTTCCACTGGTGACAAGGTTCCTAAAAGTGAGGCATTGTAATGCCTAAGCCCCTTTGTGGATCTAGCCTCTAGTTTTTAAAGAGATTTGCTAAACTGTGCTGTGAAATTTGAATCTGGTTTCTGTGTAAATTCCCATCTGTGTGTGTACTCAGTAAGTAACTGGGCATATAAATGTTCACTTGCATGTGCAAATATGGGATTTTGTGTATGTGCCTGCAACACAACTCACTCAGTTCTAGGGTGCCTCCTCTTGGCAGTTTAGGGGATTAGCTCCTTCCAGGTCTGATGCCCTTTCTTTGCACAGGGGCCCCCCTTTCTCTCTCTGTCTGGGACTCAGCGTACTCCTTCATGACTCAGACCTGCTGCAAGGTCACGGTTGTTCTCCCCTTCTGTGGTATCAAAGTCTCATTGGACGACTGTCACAGGCAGTCTTTGGCTGGCTGGTAGGGGAACCCAGGCCTACCCACTATTCCAGGATCCAGTCCAGGGACTCTATTTCCAGTAACTATGGTCTGCTTGCATCCAGACCCTGTTGCTGTTTCCCCTGGACTCCTTCCTATTTCTCTACTCTTATCTTCTGGCCTCCTCCTCTTTCCAGTTTTATCAGCCCAAATTCCTTCCTCCCAGCAGGTGACTGCAGACTATCTAACGCTGTAGCCCCAAACACACCTCTCTTCTCCCAGGGAGAAACTACAGACTACTTTCCTTAAAGCCCCTTTACTGCCAACTTTCTGGCTTTATAACAGCCCTACCTATTCCCTCTCAGCTGGGCTCCATCTTCAATTAGCCTTTCAATCCCTGGCTCTTCCCCAAAAACAAGTTAATTGACATCATTTAACCTGCTCTGTCTTGTGTGAGGTGGACACCCTATCACAGTGCCAACTATTAGCCAAGTATTAGGTACAATTATGAGGGACCTTTGAAAATTTACTACACCTGCTACACAATTACTCTGTGTAGCAGATACAATGGACTCCAATCCAGATGAGTTAATCAAGACACCGTCACTTCAGAATCAGTAACAAATTAGAAAGATGCTACCAGTGATGGATTTGGCTTAAGAGTTTAGAGCATAGATACATGGGGATGGAGAAGTGAATATTCCTGATTCATGCAAAGGCTCGGACTGGCATGTTAGCTCCCCTATTTCTGACTCTATGGACAGTTTCCACTTCCACTGAGAATCCTACTATAGAATCATAGAAGTTTAGGGTTGGAAGAGACCTCAGGAGGTCCATCTATTCTGTCTTTTGCTTAACATTTTGTAAAACAAATCTATGGCTCCAAAGAACTGTTTTAAGGTAAAGAGCATAAAGTATTTTCTTTTCCAAAGTTTAGATTTGTCTGTTTGAGGGGTTAAGGAGCCCAGCCATGAGAATGTGAATTCAAAGCTGGTGTAAGGCAGCTGCTTCTCCAAGAAGTGTGACAACTTTTAATTAAATGAAAGTTTATTTCAGTATTTCAAAATTAGTCCCATAGTGTGATATGTTTTGGGAAGCTGGACCAAAAATACATAGTGTGTGGTGAAGGACTGTCTCTTCATTATGTCAGGTGGCAAAGAGAGAAAATAGCAGCACCTGCCTTCACTTTTGCATTCAATGATTACTAGGACTAGAAGCCAACAGCAAAGGAATATTTTTTGCTTATGTTTAATCCAGGTTAATGCTATACATTTTTAAATACATGTTTTGGAGTTTACTCTATCATGCAGTCCCTGTGATGGAATGACTCTGGCCTTGTTGTCTCCTGCTGCACTGCGGCTCCAAAGGCAGATTAGGTAGGGCAGAGCACTGGAAGAGAGAAAATGAGAGATAGTTCAGGACCTGGTTTGTTCTAGTATGAGGCAGGAAAATATTTCACCTCTTAGAGATGTAGTGACTGAGAACACCGGCAGACCAGGGCACTGTTTCTAACACAAACATTACAGATGGTTATCACTAGCATGGACTGTCCCTGCAATGGTTCAATAGCTCCACACTACAACTCTCGGCTTTGTACAATTATTGCACTGGATCCCCACACAGCTGAAGAAAGAAACTATATGCTTCGTCCAGCCATCTCTGCTTCGGCTGCCGTGGTGCAGCAAATAAGGAAAGGAAGGGAAGGGGTATAACCAGAGAGCAGCCCACAGCTGGTGGCTGGTCCCATAGGTACTGTTACCAGCTGGTGGGGTTTAGAGTAGCCCCTAGAGTAGCCACATGGTGAGGCTCTGACTGGTGTAAAAGTGGTCAGAGAATCAGGGAGCCATAATCAGCTTCCCAACATTCCCCCCATCTCTTCTGTGCCCAGCTGAAACTGGGCACAGAAGAGACTCTAGGCCTCAAGTATTACACTATACTAGTGCATTACACACAAAACAATACATTAAAAGAACATTAAGGTTGCAAAATCAGTCAGAAGATAGGCAATGCCAGAATTAACGTTGTGGGTAGAAGTCCTGTTGAAAAAATGTATGTGATTACGTAATTAAAGACTGTGTCATAATGCATATAGGCTGTGCAGGCAACCTTAATTCTGGCATTTCTTACCCTTTGAGTGCTTGACTTTGCAAACTTAATAATGTTCTCTTAATTTTTGGTGTAATTACCTAGTTTTAAAAAAAAGCAAACTGAAAAACCAGAAATTCCATCATGTAGCATCATATGGACATTAACATGGGTCATTAGCAGGACTGGAACCTTTAGATCCACTGCACAGAGCTCTGATGAGCTAATGGAGTAACTAATAGAATTAGTAGACTGTAATCGTCTATGTGGACCAGCTCTTGAGGGGGATGGGACACTTTGCCAGTGTGTTTCACTGATATTTGCTGAGAGCAGAGAAACGGAGAGACTCGGGAATCTTGGATTCCATTCCAGGCTCTGAAGGGGAATGTTCTCCAATGGGCACAGACTGTTCTGTCCATTTTCCCCAAGCTTGAGGCCTTCTGCCCCTTCCCCTCCAACTCGCCCCTGTCCAAGTCCCATCTCTTTCCCACTACTGGCCCCTTGTCCCAGTCATATTCCTGTCACCTAGTCAGTCCCAGTCTCCACTCCTCAGAATCCTCATCCCAGCCTCACTCTTCTTGCCCAGCCAGTCCTAGTCTCCCCCTATGGACTCCCTGTCCCAGTCTCCTCCCCTCCATCCCAGTGTTTACCCCATTCTTCCACTTCCAGTCTCTTTGCCCAGCCAGTCCCAGTTCTCCTCCCAGCTCCTCTTCTGAAGCATCTCTCTCCCTGCCCCACCTCCAGTCATCCCCACATTCACACTCCCCATCCCCACTGGCTCCCAGTCCCAGTCTCTCTCCCAATGTTCTTTTTCCAGTGTTTGTGTCCCTTCCTATCTGACTCTTTCTCCCAGTCTCTTTGCTGAGCAAATCCCAATTCTCCCCCCACAACCTGGCTCCTTGTCAGATCTGTCTCCTCCCTCACTTCCCTCTGTACCACAGGTTCCCAGTCCCAGTCTCCTTTTTACAGTCCTCCCTTCCCCTTCCTATTTTCTCATCCTATTTTAGTTTCCCAACCACCCACTGGTTCCTAGGCCTTGCCCAATTTCTCTCTCTGGGTCCAAGTCCCAGTCTCCCTGCCCAATCATTCCCAATGTCCTCTGTGTCCCAGATCCTAGTACCAGTCTTCTTGCCCAGCCAGTCTCAGTTTCCCCATAGCTCCCAGTCCCAGCTTCTCTCTGGCTCCCCACCAATCTCTAGTTCCAGTCTCCCTTCACTGTACCCCAGCTCCTTGTTCCAGTCTACACCCCTCACACCCACCAGGTCTGGCTCTTGTCTTCTCTGCTTTTGATTCAGGCAGCTTCCACATTGCCTCGGCATCAGCAGGCAGGGCATTGGGAGCATACGAGAGACAGTCTGCATACATAAGAGCATAAGAATAGCCATACTGGGTCAGACCAATGGTCCATCTACCCCAGTACCCTGTGTTCTGGCAGTGGCCAATACCAGATGCTTCAGAGGGAATGAACAGAGCAGGGCAATTATTGAGTGATCCATCCCCTGTCATCCATTCACAGCATCTGGTAGTCAGAGGCATGGGGTTGCATCCCTGACCATCTTGGATAATAGCCATTCACGGACTTATCTTCCATGAACTTATCTAATTCTTTTTTGAACCCACTTATACTTTTGAACTTCACAACATCCCCTGGCAATGAGTTCCACAGGTTGACCATGTGTTATGTGATAGTGCTTCCTTTGGTTTGTTTTAAACCTACTGCCTAATCATTTCATTTGGTGACCCGTCATTTGGGGTAAATAACACTTCCTTATTCACTTTCTCCATACCATTCATTATTTGATAGACCTCTGTCATATCGCCCCTCAGGCATCTCTTTTCCAAGCTGAAAAGTCCCAGTCTTTTTAATCTCTCCTCATATGGAAGCTATTTCATACCATTAATCATTTTTGTTGCCCTTCTCTGTACCTTTTCCAATTCTAAAATATCTTTTTGGAGATGGGGGGACCAGAACTGCACAAGAGGTGGGTGTACAATGGCTTAATATAGTGGCATTATATTTTCAATCTTATAATCTATCCCTTTCCTCATGGTGCCTAACATTCTGTTAGCTTTTTTGACTGCTGCTGCACAGTAAGCAGATGTTTTAAGAGAACTATTGATGCTCTTTTTCTTGATCTGGTAACTGCTCATTTAAACCTCATCATTTTATATATATAATTGGGATTGTGTTTTGCAATGTGCATTGCTTTGCATTTATCAACATTGAATTTTATCTGCCATTTTGTTGCCCAGTCACCCAGTTTTGTGAGATCCCTTTGTAACGCTTCACAGTCTGCTTTGGACTTAACTATCTTAAGTAATTTTGTATCACCTGCAAACTTTGCTACCTCACTGTTTTCCCTTTTTTCCCAGAACATTTATGAATACAGGTCTGTCTCATCTTACGCGCATTTAACATGCGCGATTTCGGCTTTGCGTGGTCGGCAAAAAAAAAGAGAAAAATAGCAATTTATGTACTGTTCCTGTAGTGCGGGCAATTCCGCACGCCATTAAACTCAATGGGATTTTGACTATACACGGTTTTCGCTTTACGCGCTAACCGCGGAACGTAACCCCCGCGTAAGATGAGACAGACCTGTATGTTGAACAGCACTGGTCCCAGTACAGATCCCTGGGGGACCCCACTATTTATCTCTCTCCACTGTAGAAACAGGCCATTTATTCCTAACCTTTGTTTCCTGTCTTTTAACCAGTTACTGATCCATGAGTAGACCTTCCCTTTTATCCCATTACTGCTTGCTTCGCTTAAGAGCCTTTGGAGAAACTTGCAGACTGCTAAAGGCACAGAAGAGAGACACTGCCTCAGAGAGTGAGGAGTTTGAGGATAGAAACAGGGGTACTTAGCTGTCTTAGATTTAGAATGAGAATAACGAAATCAAAGCTCTTTTAAGACATAATGTCCTGATGCAGTAGTAAAAATTCCAAGGTAAATAATCACAAAGAATGTGAGAGGTGATTGGTTACTTGAAACACCAAATAACAGCTCAGAAGGGAATTACATCAGCTTTTTCAGGAATGGGGGAGGAAAAAGTTCAAAGGCTGAGACTTTTATTGGAAGAAAGACAGAGTGCACTTCCATGGATTCAAGAGGCACCAGTAATCTAAAACTGTGGGTGATTGTAGTGAAGGAAAAACCTAAATGAAAAAAAGAATCTGGAAAAACTATCAGCCTCATCTTGATGGTAAATCTAGACAAAAGACTTAATAGGAAAAGCAGCATGATTTTAACACTTTACAAAAATTAAATAACTAAAAAGGAGATATAGTTATCTATTGGCTAAAAGGCAGGTAAAATCCCTGCTATTTTACTAAATAATCTGAAAATTTAAATTTGTTATAAAATGTTTTTGTAAATTGGTGTACTGGCATGATCCATGCACATCAATCCCACTGTGTGTGTGTGTGTGTGTGTGTGTGTCCATGTAATCACATGAGCCTAAATTTAAAAAAGGGGCTCTATTAATTAATCCAAATTTTAAGTAAAAACATTGAAAAGAAAGTGCAATAAATCTATGGAATTAAATGCAGTTAAAAGCTTAAAGAAATACTTTTCTAAAACCCTTAGTAAAGTAAAGTAATAAGTACACATATAAAATGTTTTAAGAATATGGGTTACTAGTTAAAGGTTCCTGGGTTAACATGTTAATAAATATAGAATCATAGAAATGTAGGACTGGAAGGGACCTCGACAGATCATCTAGTTCAGTCCCCTGCACTGAGGCAGGAGTAAGTTGGGTTTTTCTTAACCATTTGCTTAATTGTTTTGTTTCAGTCATTCAAGAAAAACATCTTTGGCTTCTGGCTGAATTTCAGTTAAAGTGCTTCAGGTTTTTTTAGGCATCAACTCTTCACTGCAGTCAGCTTGTATGTCTTTCTCCTCACTGACTAACCCTGATAACCTCTTCTATATTGTTTGTTTTTATATGTTGTGTACATTCTGTGTCCTGTGACCATTTTTATTTTTATTTGGGGTTTTATTTTTGTTGCAACAAACACAAACTAATTTTGCACATAATTATATAAAAATGTTTGTGTTTTTCTGTGATATCAACTTTTTTTTTAAATTAAAGCTAAAAAGACCTCTCAATTTTTTTTTAGGTTGTAATAAGTTTATAAGATACAAGGTTATTTTGTTATATTTTATTTTATACATTGTAAGCACCTTTGATTTTAAGCAATCAAATCTTTTCTTTTAATAATCGGTGTTTATAAATGCAAAAGTGTATAATGTCAATTCCTCTGGCAAAAGGGATAGAGGAATGATGCTGGCTCTGGTAAAGGCTAAATCATCCCTGGATGTGGAGTGGAACAAAAAAAGGCTGACCTATCAGCTCAGGCCCTGTCAGTGCTGTTAAGATACAGTGGAAGGATTTTGAGTTGGCAGGCCTGCAGAAATGAGACACCACCGTCCAAAAACTTGTTGGAGGTGCAGAACCCTCACAACAGAAGGGGACCCCACTGAGGATAATACAGTTCCCCTGGGGAGAAAATGTATGGATGGCTCAAGCCTCAGAGGCATGGGTGTGGATTATCCCTAAAGAGCTGCAATCTGCATTTATATACATATATCATAAACTGCCTACTGGAGGGCATCGGGGAACTGAAAACACAGCAAATAGGTTGGTTGCTACAGATGAGGCAAGTCGTTAAACATTATATTGAGAACTGTTTGGTATGTGCCCAAACTAATCCAGGGTCTACAAAAAACAAGGCCAAATTAGGATATCAACAAACAGAAGGACCTTGGGTTAGGTTGCAAATTGACTATCTTGGACTATTACCTAAAACTAGTATGGTTATGTTAGAACAAGTCTTTACCAGATGGGGGTTCCCCTGGGTAATAGACTCAGATCAAAGGACACCCCTTGCAACCTAGTTAGGAAGGTCCTTATAGTATTGTGGGGAAAAAACAGCCTGACTGTGTACGTGGTGTGCATTGATAAAGGAAAGCAGATGTGGGACAAATGGCTACACATTAATCAGGTGAAAATGTTTAAAGGGGAAGCAGGATACTGCTATTATTGATATTTTACAGAATGGGTTTGTTACTAGAATACTTTTTGTCTGTGGGACTATGGATTTGGATCATGCAAACGGAACCAAATGAAACAAACAATCTGGAACTCCCAGCCTACAGACTCTGCAAACTTAGCACAGACTACAACTACAAGTGGGCGGTCAGATGAAACCCAGGACAACAGGAATTCCAATGCCTGCTATGTATGAACTTGGTATTAAGGAGACTCAATGTGGTCAAAGGGCTAGACCAGGGGTAGGCAACCTATGGCACGCGTATCGAAGGCGGCACGCGAGCTGATTTTCAGTGGCACTCACACTGCCCGGGTCCTGGCCACCGGTCCGGGGGGCTCTGCATTTTAATATAATTTTAAATGAAGCTTCTTAAACATTTTAAAAACCTTATTTACTTTACATACAACAATAGTTTAGTTATATATTATAGACTTATAGAAAGAGACCTTATAAAAACGTTAAAATGTATGACTGGCACCCGAAAACTTAAATGAGAGTGAATAAATGAAGACTCGGCACAGCACCGCTGAAAGGTTGCCAACCCCTGGGCTAGACAGATGCATTTGGCTACAATTACACTAGAGACACTGGTAAAATTGACTTGAAAGTACCATACGCCTACTCTGAAGGAGGAGTTACAATAATAAATACGCATAATATTTCTAAGGCACTAAATCAGTGGTTTTCAAACTGCGGGTTGCGATTCAGTACTGGGTTGTGGAATGTAAGGTATTGGGTTGCAGTGGCTCTGGTCAGAACCGCTGACCGGGCCATTAAAAGTCCCATAGGCGGTGCTGCTTGGCTAAGGCAGGCTAGTGACATCCTGCTGTGCCCCGGAAGTGGCCAGCAGCAGGTCCGGCTCCTGGGGGGGGGGGGGNGAATGTGTATATATATGATATAACTGGAATATGTTTTATGCTACATATGCCATGTAACAAATCTATCTAAAGGTTATGATCTACTGAATACATTCCTCTTATTTGTATGCATGTACCATTTTTGTACTTGAAGTTAGGAATATTGGCTGTATACTTGCTTGATAGCCTTAGTAAAGCATTTGGTCAGCTTCTTGAGAAAGGAATGTGCAAATTAAGTGCCCAATCAAGAACCACTTCAGCCGACAATGAACTCGAAGATGCCAATCCACATCAGAGCTTTCCCAGGAATGTGGCTTGGCTGGTAAGAAACTCAGTCATGCATGGACATGTGACTTGCCCATGTGACTCCAAAACACCATCTTGGAGCTAGACTTTGCATAGGAGAGAGGAGGGGGTCTCCACCCATAAGAGAACCCTCCATTTTGTCTTCAGCTGACTAAAGAGAGAGCCTCTCCACCCCCAAGGACACTTGAAAGAGACTGGAACAAAGGACAGTAACTACAGGGGGTATGAGTGATTGCTGGACCCAGACTAGAAGGAGACTAGTCTGTAAAAGGAAGCTTACTGGAACTGGTGAGGTTTTATCTGTATTCAGTTTTCTTAGACATAGACTTGCGTGTTCTATTTTATTTTACTTGGTAATTCACTTTGTTCTGTCTGTCACTACTTGGAACCACTTAAATCCTACTTTCTGTATTTAATAAAATCACTTTTTACTTATTAATTAACCCAGAGTATATATTAAATACCGGGGGGGGGCAAACAGCTGTGTTATAGAGGGTGAACAATTTATGAGTTTATTAAGCTTTATACAGGGTAAAACGGATTTATTTGGGGTTTAGACCCCATTGGGAGTTGGGCATCTGAGTGTTAACGACAGGAACACTTCTGTAAGTTGCTTTCAGTTAAGTCTGCAGCTTTGGGGCACGTGATTTGGACCCTGGGTCTGTGCTGGAGCAGACAGGCGTGTCTGGCTCAACAAGACAGGGTGCTGGAGTCCCAGGCTGGCAGGGAAAGCAGGGGCAGAAGTAGTCTTGGCACATCAGTTGGCAGTTCCCAAGGGGGTTTCTGTGATCCAACCCGTCACAGTATGTACATATTTATGAGACTTAAAGAAGTTTCTAAAGACCTGGAGGCAGGGAAAGTGCCAGATCTTGTCACTGACAAGCAAATATTAAATTGATATAAGGATGAGACACAAGTGTTAAAGGAAGCTTATGTCCACCTTGAGTTGGCTACGGTAGTTATGCTAACTCCTAACTGCAGGCCTCTTAGAGGGGCCATGCAGGTTTATGTCTCTCTACCACTAACTAAAAAGAGAAATATCCACAAAACCCGAATGTGTGGCCCTTGGTGCAAGTTCTAGAGGACTCTGTCTTTAGGGAAGGACCAAGACACCTCAGGTACTGGTAAGGCACTTTCATGGCTGGTGGTAGGTAGCTACTGTAGATTGCTACATGGAGAAGCACATGAGATTGGTTTACCAGTGTGATGCCCTCGGGGCCATGCAACCAAGCTGGGGCGTAGTAATGATGAGACGGAACCCTCAGAGAGGGCTCATCTTGTGTGCCCAGTACGGCTGAGTGTCTGAAATAGACCAGGACCAGGTATGTGGGAAATGGAGGTTACACAGCAAACAAAATACAATTATGGAGGGAACGTGTATCCAATTGACCAATGGAATTGATGTTTTACCCCTGAATTTGAAATCATGACTGGACAAGTCAAAGAGATCCCTGTACCTAAATTTGTAAACTTAAATTTTGAATTAACATTTTGGGTTGTAGAATGAAGTTGTATCACCTTTGGCAGAAGGAGTATAAAGTAGCTCAGTGAGAGAGACAGGCTCCTCAAGGGGGAAACTAATAAAATTGGTCCTTTAGCTGTATCTGTTTTTACATATCTTTTATATTATGTGATTCACATTTAACCTTCGTTGTTGCTCATTTTGTTGCTCTACTTATTACTGAATTATTCAAAATTATACTAACCAGTAAATTATACTATGGTTTCTGGTAAAGCAAACTGGTCTACAAATATGATACAGTTCTTGTCCCTAGTGAAGTAATGTATATTCTGTAAGTAATTTGCTGTAATTTGTATTAAATACTAAATAAGTGCTTTTAACTAAGTGATTACTCACTAATTTCTTTTAATATTTAAATATTATTGTGAATGATGTCTATTACTATTTACAGAACAGAAAAAATACTGTCCTTGAGAAATTAAACGATGAATGTTAAGCAACTGTAATTAATTTACTTCTTTGTGTGCTGCTTTGCACCACGTCATGACCTGCAGGATGAAGGCTGTATAATTTAATCCAAAGCCCATTGAGCATAACAGCACTATGCTCCCTGCTGGATACAATGCAAGGTCTTCAAACAAACTTTTCCATGAAGCTGTTCAACGATGACGTATACAAGATTTTTGCACCCACTTGAGTTTCTACCATTACCTGAACAGTTTTGTTTGAGTAAAGATGAAAGCTTTTTGGGCCAGGACCAGTGTAGTCATAGATCCCAAGGCCAGAAGGGACCATTATGATCATCTAGTCTGACCTCCTGTATAGCCCAGGACACAGAACCTCCCCCAAAACATCCAATCTTGATTTCAAATGTGCCAGTGATGCAGACTCCACCATGATTTTTAGTTAATTGTTCCAGAAGTTAATTATTCTCATTGTTAAAAACGTATGGCTTATTTCCAGTCTGAAATGGTCTCTGAATATGTTTGTAAAAGGCCAAGCTCACTGTTGGTCTTCAGAAAATAATAATTGTTCAGTTGGTAAAAATTGTCCTGGTGTCTAGAGCTGTTTTGGTTGTTGTTTTGGTTGTTTGGGGTTTGTAAATGTTACCTTTTAAAATGTAGTCCGTTAGCAATGTAGGGACCTTCTCGTTATCCTCCTTCATTGCAAAAAGAACTGGAAAAAGAGGAAACAATCATGAGAATGACCCTTGAAAGGCAGAAGAATGTTATGGCTTCAGCCACACACCAATGCCTGGCTTTCAGCCAGGGCCTAGAAATTGTTCAGTAAAACCAGGGACCTTATACTCCCACCACAGGACACAAGGAATTGCCAGTTCAATTAATGGGAGTTTCTGATATCTATCAGGTGTGTGGGTGTGGAAGAGGGCTATGTGTAAGCATGCATATGTGCATGTGTATGAACAGGGACCCTATTGTGCTGTGAAATCGTACAAACAGTTGATACTGTGAAAATATACAGAATAAAAATTAAAGAACTCCCAGAAGTTTCCAGAGCTGCTGCCCAGAATCAGTACCACATTCTCTCTCTCTCTCTCATTTAATTAATTAATTACTTTAAGTTCCTGAGTAATAAGACAGGATGGTAATGCTGATCCTGGGGGCACAATAGGGAATAATTTGCAATGTTCTGCAGACATGTTATCTTGGGCTGTGATCTCATTAGATTTTTCAATACAAGCCCTGTTGGGCTAGATTTCCAGGACACCCTAGGGTGCTGCTGGAAGTAATGTTGAGGTAGTGAGTGGCAATCGCCTCTCTTGGAGCCCGGTTCTAAACTCAGGTACAGTGGTATAAATCGGAGCAATTCCATGAAGAGCAGTGGGATTATTCCAGATTTACACTAGTGTAATTGAGACTGTAATCTATCTGAGAACGACTATTAAATCAATATCCCATCATGGTGTTAGGGTCACTGGGCTGTGTAGAAGCTGACTGCTTTAAGGAAACACTTAATAGCAAGTTCTTGACTCATTAAAGTTCAAAAGTCATTCAAGAGCATAGCTGTAAACCTAGTAAATCCCAGGCAATTCTAACACTTGGCCACAATAAACTCTTTTGTAGTTTAAAGTGGACATGAGATTCCTCTTCACTTTCTGTAGTGCTGCTAGTCATTGTTAAATAGCTTCCACCATAGGTGCTGGAACTAAGGGTGCTGCAGCACCCCTTGGCTTGAAGCGGTTTCCATCATATCCAGGGGTTACAGTTTGGTTCAATGGCTCCCAGCACCTGCGTTATACAAATTGTTCCAGCCCTCCTGGCATCCACATTCCACTTCAGTAGGGAATGATTCCTCTATTGCAGCAGACGTGCCAGTGCATGCTATTGTTGAGGTTGTAATGCTCCTTTCATAGCAAACATTCTTTTGGGGCTGAAGTTTTTCATGCTTGCTCTCAGCACAAGGGTGATTTTGTGTGTGTGTGTGTTAGAATCATAGAATATCAGGGTTGGAAGGGACCTCAGGAGGTCATCTAGTCCAACCCCCTGCTCAAAGCAGGACCAATCCCCAACTAAATCATCCCAGCCAGGGCTTTGTCAAGCCTGACCTTAAAAACCTCTAAGGAAGGAGATTCCACCACCTCCCTAGGTAACCCAGTCCAGTGCTTCACCACCCTCCTAGTGAAAAAGTTTTTCCTAATATCCAACCTAAACCTCCCCCACTGCAACTTGAGACCATTACTCCTTGTTCTGTCATCTGGTACCACTGAGAACAGTCTAGATCCATCCTCTTTGGAACCCCCTTTCAGGTAGTTGAAAGCAGCTATCAAATCCCCCCTCATTCTTCTCTTCTGCAGACTAAACAATCCCAGTTCCCTCAGCCTCTCCTCATAACTCATGTGCTCCAGCCCCCTAATCATTTTTGTTGCCCTCCGCTGGACTCTTTCCAATTTTTCCACATCCTTCTTGTAGTGTGGGGCCCAAAACTGGACACAGTACTCCAGGTGAGGCCTCACCAATGTCGAATAGAGGGGAACGATCACGTCCCTCGATCTGCTGGCAATGCCCCTACTTATACAGCCCAAAATGCCGTTAGCCTTCTTGGCAACAAGGGCACACTGTTGACTCATATCCAGCTTCTCGTCCACCGTAACCCCTAGGTCCTTTTCTGCAGAACTGCTGCCTAGCCACTCGGTCCCTAGTCTGTAACAGTGCATGGGATTCTTCCGTCCTAAGTGCAGGACTCTGCACTTGTCCTTGTTGAACCTCATCAGGTTTCTTTTGGCCCAATCCTCTAATTTGTCTAGGTCCCTCTGTATCCTATCCCTACCCTCCAGCGTATCTACCACTCCTCCCAGTTTAGTGTCATCTGCAAATTTGCTGAGAGTGCAGTCCACGCCATCCTCCAGATCATTAATGAAGATATTGAACAAAACCGGCCCCAGGACCGACCCTTGGGGCACTCCGCTTGAAACCGGCTGCCAACTAGACATGGAGCCGTTGATCACTACCCGTTGAGCCCGACGATCTAACCAGCTTTCTATCCACCTTATAGTCCATTCATCCAGACCATACTTCTTTATTTTGATGGCAAGAATACTGTGGGAGACCGTATCAAAAGCTTTGCTAAAGTCAAAGAATAACANACCATACTTCTTTATCTTGATGGCAAGAATACTGTGGGAGACCGTATCAAAAGCTTTGCTAAAGTCAAAGAATAACACATCCACAGCTTTCCCCTCATCCACAGACCCAGTTATCTCCTCATAGAAGGCAATTAGGTTAGTCAGGCATGACTTGCCCTTGGTGAATCCATGCTGACTGTTCCTGATCACTTTCCTGTCCTCTAAGTGCTTCAGAATTGATTCCTTGAGGACCTGCTCCATGATTTTTCCAGGGACTGAGGTGAGGCTGACTGGCCTGTAGTTCCCCGGATCCTCCTTCTTCCCTTTTTTAAAGATGGGCACTACATTAGCCTTTTTCCAAAACTGGCTCTGCTACTGATTGTCTTCCTACACCTGTGCATTGTGCACCCAGTAAATCTATGCGAATACATCCTCTTATATTGTTGTATCATCCTCCCTCGTCCTGCCCACTTGTCTGCCTCATCTATCTATTACATCTTGTCTAGAGCTCGGTGAATAACTGGTTTTTTTGGCTTACTGGCAGTTCCAAATTTAAAAAAAAAAAAAGGTTTGGGCCAAACTAAATAGTCACTGATTGGGGAGCCCCAGAAATAGGTGGCATTTTGGAGAGTACCACCATTTATTCTTTTATTCAGCCCGGAAGGACTCAAGCCTAAGGTGCCTAACAGAGCCGAGAAGGGCATCTGCTCTCCAAAGAAAGGAATCCAGACATAAGGAGCTGGGTGAGGCTTCCAAGCCTGAGAAGCCCAGTGGAGTTCATTGGCAAATCTGAACGCCAGCAAGGGGAGCTCAGCCCAAGGAATCCATCAGCTCGATTCATCGGGAGTCTGAGGAGGCCAGAGGGGAGACCTGATCATATTTTTAACATCTATACAGCTGCCATGAGTGGCAACCAACTTAAGTTGTGCAAATCTTCATTTGTGGGCAGAGTCTGAATGAGTTCCACAACTTCCTTGTTTAATTCAGCTCTTCAGTGTGATCACCTGGTGAATTGGTTAAATGAGCACCTCGGGTTAATGGTGAGCATCTGGGGAGTGGTTTGGTGTGTGCACTCAGGAAGGAATAGTTTAGGGGGATGCCTGGGAAGCTGTTTAATGTGAACATTCAGAGAAGGGCAGTTTAGGGGGAGCACTCATGGAAAGGTGTTAAGTGAATGCTTGGAGAGAGCACCTGGTAGGATCGTCACTCATCTTCACATTCATGGGCCAGTCCTCTAAATGTGAAGCATAGCCCTGGCTCCCTCAGCATTGTTAAAGTATTGATTTTTAGCAGTCTCAGGGAGAATGTATGTGAAAGACATACAAAAGGCTGGGGGCCACGAAAACAGGAGTGCAATTCTCACCACTACCACATGTTATATTTCTGTGAACTTTCTGACCCTTTGAAACAAGGCTTCACACACACCTCACTTAGGTAGGGAGACAGGTATAATTTCCCCCCATTTTACAGATCCGGTAAGGTAATTATACAAGACTACCTCTCACAGAGCTGGGAGTAGAACTCAGGTCTCTAAGATAGCCAGTGCAAGTCTCATCCACTGAGCCATACTGCATTTCAGAATGATTGTGCCAAATCTATGTACAGTATTTGGTTATCTTGTCTGGAAGTTACATTTGAACCATTAGACCACATTCCACTCTGAGAGTCAAAAATAAAGCGCAGGTATGATGATTCTCAACACTCTACTGTTGTCTAGCAATTAGCATGCAACATCCTCCCTCTAGTGGTTGGTTCACATAGAAGATTTTAAAAGTGACATCTGCTACCACTTATTCCTTTACCTCACGAAATAGAGATCCCTAATCTAAATATGAAGGTACTGAATAGAGCTGGTTAGAAGAAGGAATTTCCATCTCCGGGGAAATTCCAAAGCATTGAAATCTGTTTTTGTTCTGAATCAGAACAAAAAAATCAAAATTTCAAACTTTCTCATGTAATAGACATTACAAAATTAATTCAGAAACATTGAAATGTTTAACTTTTCTTAAATATATAATATTAGAATATTAGAATGTAATATAATATATAAAGATAAAAAACTACCATCCAGACTGGGAAATTCGAGAAGTGTGCTGCTTGCCTGGAGCTAGAATTCAGGATGTGACGGAGTGTCTGCCGAGACTGATCAAGCCCTCGGACCGCTACCCCTTCCTACTTCTCCATGTGGGCAACAATGATATTGCCAAGAATGAGCTTGAGCAGGTCAATGCAGACTACGTGGCTCTGCGAAGATGGATAAAGGAGTTTGAGGTGCAAGTCGTGTTCTCGTCCATCCTCCCTGTTGAAGGAAGAGGCTCAGGTAGGGACCATCGAATTGTGGAGGTAAATGCATGGTTACACAGGTGTCGGAGAGAGGGCTTTGGATTCTTCAACCAAGGGATGTTGTTCCAGGAAGAGGGATTGTTAGGAAGAGATGGGATCCACCTAACAAATAGAGGGAAGAGCATCTTTGCAGGCAGGCTGGCTAACCTAGTGAGGAGGGCTTTAAACTAGGTTCGCCGGGGGATGCAGACCTAAGCCCTGAGGTAAGTGGGATACTGGGAGGAAACACAAGGAGGAGGATGCAACAGGGGAGGCCTCCTGATTCATACTGAGAAAGTAGGGCAATCGGCTAATTATCTTAGGTGCTGGTACACAAATGCAAGAAGCCTGGGAAACAAGCAGGAAGAATTGGAAGTCCTGGCACAGTCAAGGAATTATGATGTGATTAGAATAACAGAGACTTGGTGGGGTAACTCACATGACTGGAGCACTGTCATGGGTGGGTATCAACTGTTCAGGAAGGACAGGCAGGGGAGAAAAGGTGGAGGAGTTGCACTGTATGTAAGAGAGCAGTATGATTGCTCAGAGCTCCAGTATGAAACTGGAGAAAAGCCTGTTGAGAATCTTTGGGTTAAGTTTAGAGGCGAGAGCAACAAGGGTGGTGTTGTGGTGGGCATCTGCTATAGACCACCAGACCAGGAGGATGAGGTAGATGAGGCTTTCCTTGGACAACTAACAGAAGTTTCCAGTTCACAGGCCCTTATTCTCTTGGGAGACTTCAATCTCCCTGACATCTGCTGGGAGAGCAATACAGCAGTGCACAGACAATCCAGGAAAGTTTTGGAGAGTGTTGGGGACAACTTCCGGGTGCAAGTGCTGGAGGAACTCACTAGGGCTGTGCTCCTCTTGACCTGCTGCTCACAAACAGGGAAGAATTGGAAGGGAAAGTAGAAGTGGGTGGCAACCTGGGCAGCAGTGACCATGAGATGGTCGAGTTCAGGATCCTGACAAAAGGAAGAAAGGAGAGCAGCAGAATACGGACCCTGGACTTCAGAAAAGCAGACTTTGACTCCCTCAGGGAACTGATGGGCAGGATCCCCTAGGAAGCTAAAATGCAGGGGAAAGGAGTCCAGGAGAGCTGGCTGTATTTTTAAAAGCCTTGTTGAGGGTGCAGGATGGTCAGATAGATGCTTTTTGCTAACCCAGTGAAAAATCCACACAGATTTGGCCAAATTAAAAACCCAGAATGTCATCATTTGCATATGCTCAGTAGCACTTGTACAGACTTGAAGCTAAAACTTGAAAAATCCATCTACTCTGAGCATGGTGCCCAGCTTCATAGAGCCTGCCTACGACAAGGACGCCATCTGTACTTCAGATTGGTTCCCAGACATGATGATCCTCCTGGGTCACTCTGAAGCAGACAGGACACACAAAAATGTTCTTCCTCTACTCTCCATTGCCCCAGGTTTCGTTCTGAAGGTTTAGAGTTCAAACCCTGCTGATGATATGTGCAATGGCTGTTACTGTTGCATATGACAGAATTTGTTTAAAAAAATGTTATTTAGGTTGTGAAGTCAAGCACTTAAACGTTAGAAAATGCTAGATCTAAGAGTCTCCATGCAACTTTAATTTGCCTCCCACGTGCATATGCATTATGATACAGTCATTAATTACAAAGTCACATGTTACTTTTTCCACAGGATCCCTATCTCATTAGTTTCAGAAGATGGACTGTACTCAGAAAATAAATCTGGATTATGTAAGAAGGCTCTTATCTGTAGCAGGAATCCTGCCTTAATCGCTATCTGTATCAGTTCCCACCCATAAAACGGGGATAACAATAGCGCCCTATCTTGCAGTGGTGGTGTGAAGATAAATTCATCATGTTTGTGAAGCTCTGAGATACTGTTATAATGAGAACTACAGAGATGCCCATGAAGAAATAAATAATGGTTTTATAAGAACAATAATTCACACACCATCCACTGAAAGTTGCAGGGTTCCATGGAACAAATAGTTTGTGGTCATGTAATTACAGGCGTTATCATTACACGTATGCTCAAGGGGCATTAAGGTTGCACAAGCCTTAATTCTGGCATTTAATAACTTTAGAGTGCTTGATTTTTTAACTTGATTTCTAGGGATCCCTTGCTCTTAAATTAATACTTCTCTCTGTGGCTCTGGGCATTGCTAATGGGCTACAGCGCCTCCCACCTGTTAATCACCACTTTGATTTAGACAAGCTTGGCAAGGACTAAATGTTGTTGCTACCTAATGGATGTTTGATGGACCTATGGGAGGGGAGTAGCTCCAGTTCCTTCATCACAAACTCACTACCACCTTGCACTAATTGACAGACTCAGCAGCGGCTAAGAGTTGCATGAGCCAATGAGAGAGACCTACTCTTATTTTGAAAAGGAAGCACCTCACTATTGGTCAGGAGTGCTTTATCATGGCCAGTCAGGGAGGGATTCCCTAGGTAGCTGCTAAACCAGAGGATGAGCACCTGGTATGTGGTTTAGGGTGAAAGCAGGGCAGATTATGGTAAAACAAGCTGATACCTGGCTTCTGGGCATGGTATGATAACAGAATCTAAACTTTCATTTTTAAAAAAAATTATATTTCTAATTTTCATGGTTGTGCAGGAGGGGCCTAGGAGGGCCACACAGAGATGGGCCTGGGGTACACACTGGCTACCTGGCCCTGAGGTTGAGTTCCTGTCCAGGTTTTCTATAAACATCCCTAGTGTTTCAGTTAACTGCTTTTAATTTAAATTAACACAAATAAATATGTAAAGTAATACAACAAATTTTAAAAAATCCCCAATCCAATTTCCCTATCTGGTTTAATCAGAATATAAAGTTACTTGATAGCAACTAGATTTCTCTGACTAGATTGCCCTTGCCGACCCACAATGTAGGAGTCATGTACTGTGCTTGCCAGCCACAGTGTAAATGGAAAGCTATAAAGCACACTAACATTTGGAACTGAGGGTATAAAATCTTCACTTCGGACTCCAGTTTCACTTTGTCTCAACATAAGCTAATTTAAACATTCTGAAGAAGACGGGAGGATGAAAAGGGCAGTGTGGAAATGCAGTGCCAATATTATGACAGAATATGCCCCTGAGTTCACGTCCTACACTCTATTATAATAATGTTTGTACAAGGTATGTCTTGTGAGATATCATTTAAAACTCATCATTTGCTAATCAATACTATCAGGGCAAAATGCACACAGCAGCGTTGTATGTGAAGTTATAAACATAAAATGAGATCATGACTAAAGTATGTTTTCCAGAGAAGCTGGGGAGTGGCCAAACCAGTTCCTCAGAAATAAAGTGCAAGCTGATGCCTCAGCCAGAGGTAAACAAAGCTGAGTGGCCATTCTGTGGCAGGAAAGGGGGTGGGGCAAAAATCTTGGGGTAACAAGTTGTGTGCATATTATTCCCTTAAAGGAATAAGAGACTCAATATATTTATATAGTCCAGGAGAGGGCTGGGCAGTGCAGGTTGTCATTTCTGGGGGGAAATTCAGGACTGGGGGTGTACAGGGCTCACCCCATGGTAGTCTTTAAGACTGGAGAGAACCAAGGTGTGGCTGGCTGGCTGCAGCACACAGACCTGGCTGGGATGACTTACATGCTGGAGGCTGCAGCAGCAAGGCAGTGTAAAGGGCACCCCAGGTTACAGGGCAGGGCTGACACAGCTACTCATCGGTCTGGCTTGCATCCTGGTATGTCACAAATGTATACAGAGAAATCCAGTCACTTGTAAGTAAACTTCCTTTCTCCTCTGTGACGTTTACTCTGCAGGTCACACAGCAGGGACTAGCAAGCAATGGCAAACCTCGCCATTGGAGGACTGGAAAGATCTAATTAAACAAAGACTGAAACACTATTTCCCCCAAATTGAGCACGTGGTTAGACTTCTGATTTGGAGTAATAAAATGTGAATATCTCTCTGAAGAGAATGCTGATGTTCTCCAATCATACCTTCCTAAGCAAAATCAAGAACATAATGAGAACCAAGCTGCAAGAACATGTACCATTGACATTAGCAGAATTAAAAGCTGACTACGGCACAGACAGAGTATGGATGGTACCTCCAGGGTAGATTGGCAGAGGCCCTGGAGGTTTTTCGCCTTCCTCCGCAGCATGGGGCAGAGGTCGCTTGCTAGAGGATTCTCTGCAACTTGAAGTCTTTAAATCATGATTTGGGGACTTCAACAGCTGAGTCAAGGGAGAGAATTATTCCAGGAGTGGGTGGGTCGGCTTTTGTGGCCTGCATCATGCGGGAGGTCAGACTAGATGATCATAATGGTCCCTTCTGACCTTAAAGTCTATGAGTCTATGAGTAACTACCTCTTACGACCGTGGACAGAACCCAAATCTCAGTAGTAACGCTGCTCAACCTCTCTGCCACCTTTCACAGGATTGGGCCCAACGTGCTGGCAACTTGCGTACAAGAGCTGGCTGGAGTGGACAGTGCAGCACTATGATGGTTTTATTCATTCCAGGATTCAGGAAGGGTCAGGGGCCAGCTGCTTCTTAGGCCTCAAAGCCCTCCTATAGAGAAAAATTCTGCCTCCCCCTCTTCCTTAGTATTTATGGCAGATCTTCAGAAGAGCTTCTCCCCCTTTGTCAGCAATACAGGTTTCATAGCCAGTATGTGCTCTATTGCCTACAATAGCCTGACGACCCAGATTCACAACTTCTTCTGGACCCAGCAGTGATTAAATAACGTTGATGGGAAGTAAGTAATGTACTGAGAACCTAGCCAAGACATGGATTACACCATCCATCAAAGGCAGCTATTCTCAGTTTGTCAAGATAGTACAAAGTCTTAGAGTTCATTCAATATGCTTAGATAGAAACAGTGGCAAGAAATATCTCTAGCATGTCAGGACATTATTCCGCTTATCTCAGAGGCGGTACTATTCCCAGTGATCCATGAGTTCCTCACCTCCAAGCTGGACTATTGTAACTCACGTTATCTGGGGCAGAAGGTGGAGACAACACACAAACTTCAGATTGTGCAGAGTGCAGCAGCTGCCTCATTAGCCGGAAAACCCACCAAGAACACACCACACTGTGTTTTCTAAGTGCCAATTCAAGGAACTGGTTTTAATCTTTAAGATGCTCAAAGCATTGGGGGCTGGCTATAACATCCACTCCATTACAGATCTCAAAGTCGCAATACTCCTACAAAAAAACTTCAAAAACAGACTCCAACGAGAAACTGCAGAATTGGAATTAATTTGCAAACTAGCAGAGGTGAAAGTAAGCCGGTACGGCCCGGTACGGAGTACCGGTAAAAAAAGGTGCAGTAGTGTACCGGCAAATAAGTGGAGCATTCAGTACGGGCTTACTTTCACCTCTTTTGGCTGCATAACAAAAAGTTCAAACTCAAAGCTAATAAAAGCTTGGAAAGGGAAAACTCACCGTCACATTTGTTTGTTGTTTCTCTCCCTCTCCTCCTCCAGCCAGGCTGCCCTACGCTGCGTTCCCCGACCCTCCCACTCAGCAGGGGCTGCAGGGGCTCCCCTCTAGCTTGTAGCAGGGAGCAGGGGGACTGGCTGAGGGAGAAGCCTCCCCAGGTAGCCTGCTGCCTGCATAGGAACAGTTTAAATTTAGCTGTTCACCCCGCGGTCTGAACCACTGGATTAAGGGCTATTTCTGGCATCCTTGTTAATTTCACTGGGGTTGTTGCTGGGAGCGGGGGAGGGTGTGTGTGTGAGACCAAGGCAGGGCCAGAATACAATAGGCATTTGACTGCACAGCTTAAATCCAGAGCTAATAAAAGCCAGTGGAAGGGTCAAAACTCACTGTGACATCGGTTTCTCTCCTCCCTCCTCCTCCAGCCAGGCTGCCCACAAGGCTAGGCTCCCTGTTCCCCCGACCCCCCCCCCCCCCCCACTCAGCAGGGGCTGCAGGGGCTCCCCTCTAGCTTGTAGCGGGGAGCAGGGGGACTGGCTGAGGGAGAAGCCTCCCCAGGTAGCCTGCTGCCTGCATAGGAACAGTTTAAATTTAGCTATTCACTCCGCAGTCTGAACCTGGATTAGGGGCTATTTCTGGCATCTTTGTTAATTTCACTCACGGTTGTTGGGTGTGTGTGGGGGGTGTGACCAAAGACAGGCCAGTTCTTTTCTGCCCCCTGGATGAGGCGATCTTCAATAATATAATACACAAAAACGACAATCAAAATCAGGAACCATTTCCAAGTTCAAATCTATCCCATTCCCTCCCCAGCAGAGGATCATGGTTCTGATGTCCAAACTGCTTGCAGATCCTCTTTGAAATGTTACTGTTTAAAACAAAACAAAACATGGAGAACACGGTGGGAAGATGTGTTCTGCTGATCGGGGTTGATTTTGGGCAAAGCAATTTTGGTAAAACAACTAAAGATTCACAGGGAAAGCAAATAGCCCGATAGACAAAACCACAAAGGGACTGGAGGGGAAAACTGGATATTCAGGGAAATTATTGTGCCTCTTTTGAAAGAAATAGTAGTTTTCATTCCACCCTCTTTATATATAGAATTAAACACCTGAAATGTCCTTAGGACATAGGGGCTCAGATCTCTTTTTGTTTTGTCTGCTGCGGTGTCCTGCAGAGTGTGGAGGCTGAAATTGACAAAACTTTCTCTAAGAAGTATCTTGTATATTTCATGGCGGCTATTCTAGTTGTCCTTCATTCACCCCTGCCTTCCCCTACTACTAGCCACCCATTGGTGTGCCCCCTGCACACTTTTATGTGCCTGGGAGGGAGATTAAACAATCCTTGATATCTGACTTGCTAGGAAATAGGGAGCGTCTAGGGAAAGCGGGGCACTGGCGGGCATGGCGCAGTGGCTGGCTGTGGTTTTTGCCTTGGTTACTTACTCCTTGGCAGACCCAACCCAGCAGCACCTGCTGGCTCTCTGCGACAGACTGCAGCTGCATTGTTTGTGACACATTCATACACATACATACTGTATTTATTGCTGTCTTTGTGCAAGCAAGCGGCTACCCATTGCAGCGGCCAGGCACTTTCTCCAGGCGTGCAGCCCGGGGGGAGGGCGCCAGTGCCCTTTTGAGGGGTGGGGGGACAGGGGAGACAGTGTTTCTGCAGCTAACACCTCAGGAACTTCTGCAAGAGGCAAGGTCTGGCTGGGTACTGTCAGTGCATCTGTGGACACCCAGCTTTTGGGTTGCTGCTTAATGGTGTCCACAGGAAAACTTCCAGCCTTAGCAGCTGCTACTCTGCCAGGTTGCAGGAGGGAGCCACCTGGGAGGCAGGGGAGGAGACAGAGGTCCGGGGGGCATGCAGCAGCAACAACACAAGCGATAGGGGGTGGCAGGTGGGGGCTGCAGCTCCAAGAGGAGCCACTACCCACAGCAAAGCCTCCCCAGTCCCCGGCTCAGTCCTGGCACGTGGAAGGTGTGAGTTGGCTAGCCAATGGGGGCAAGAAAGGGGCATCCCTGGGAAGGACTAGATGGAGCAAAGCATCCTTATAGAAACTCCCACATTGGGCCATACAGCTGATCTCCCTGTTCTCGTGCCATGCCTCGAGATGAATGTGCTGCACGTCTGCCCTTTCCAAGCCACAATTTCACATATGGGGGCATGGGATTCCACTGAGTATAAGGAGGTCCCACACATGAAATGAATAGCAAGTCCGCCACATGACGAGTGGTAAGTGCAGTCTGTTTCACTGTAATGATGTTGTTCATCGCACTGAAGCCTCGTTCGCAGTCAGCGTTGCTTGCAGCAAGGGTGTCCACTGCAAGGACGAGTTTTTTAAGTTTACCAGGAATGTTTTTTCCTCCAGAAGCCTTGAATTCAATAAATCCCAAGTGTGTTGCCTGTTGATTGATTCTCAGTTGATCAGCCAATGCTCTTATTTCCTTTTCTCCAAAGTGGGGATTCTCTGGATTCTCTTGCCACTTTTCAGGATTCAAAACTGACAAATTGTTAATTAAGTTCTTATAATTGGAAGCCCTTTCTTCACGTGTGCTTTGATCGGCTTTGTTTGAGTCAGTTGTGAAGAGTTTTGTCCTCATGTTGTCAATGACTGCTTGAATGAATTGAGATGAGTTGATTCTGGGGCTTTTTCCAGCACCGTTTAATTTGCTGTTTTTGAACATCATGGATTGTTCAGCCTTCTGAGCTTCTTCAGAGTGAATTCCTGGGTCTGTTTTTAGACTTTTGATTCTCTTGATGTATATTTGCATTAGGTTGTCTGCTTTTGGAATGGTCATGTCTCGTTCTTGTAACATCTCGGACAAGTTCTTCAGTTCTGTCAGCACATCCAGCATTAACGAAAGGTTTCTGATGAAATTTAGAGAACACAGCTTTGAGTGTAGTCCTTGAAATGTAATACATTCGCTTCCAACTCTTGACAGGTCTTGTGAGGCCGTCTTGAAGTGTTTTGCCAAAGCAGGGTATGTTTGCCACACTGCATTGACTGCTCTCCATGTTGACGCCACTCACCTTAAATTGAATACTTTGCCAACTTTTTGAAGTACAATGTGTAATTCATTGGCATGAGCACTCAGTTCAAGTTTTTTGGTGATTGACTGTACAAGGAATATAATGCATCCAGAAAAGCCTTAAAGTCATTTGTACCTCCGGTGACTTCTAAAGCTTCATCAACAGCAAGTTCCAGTCTATGATTGAGGCAATGCCATAATATCACATTAGGAAAGTCCATTTGTAGTAGTTTTCCAACACCAGCTTTGACTCCTAACATCACATTTGCACCGTCACTACAAAAGCTGATCATCACTTCCAATAATAGTTCTTTAGTGAACCCACAACGCAGCAAGCATTTCAAAATTTCCCCTTTAATGGCTGCTGCTGTTGCGCTTTGCAGCTCTATCAAGTCCAGAGGAAATGTAAACAGCCTCATAATTCCATCTATACTGGCTTTCAAAAAAATGATGAGAGTTGAGTTTCCAGCGAGAGTAGTCGATTCATCCACAAGTACTGTAATTTTTGCCTTATTGTCGATGATTTTGTTGACAATTCTCTTTTTCATTTCAGTGGCTATATGATTGATTATATCTACACAAACTGTTCTACTATGCAACAAACGCCCCATTTCAATTCCGTTGATTTGCTGTAGGTCAATGAGGCTCTCGTGGTCACTGAGTGGTCGATTTGTTTTGGCAATGTAGTAGGCTGTTCGGAAAACACGAGCAGTGGTTTCAAATGCTGCTTCTTCACTTTTAGCATTCAGATTAAGAAGAGTTTCTTTTTTAGCCATGGCTTGAATTTTTTCAGCCTCCATGTGAGCTGCAGATTTCTTATGTTCATTTATTTTTTTGCGAAGGGAGGACAGCTCTGTCTTTTTATTCTTTCCCACTTTCACGTACGAGGATATTTCACAAGAGGCCCACTTTGGAGAGATGTTAACCCCGCTTGCAGAATGAAGCTTCAAATCTGAAACGTCATGACATACTGTGCACCCAAGTTTACCGCCCGAAGCAAAAAGCCAGTAGTTTTTCTTTTTGAACTCCTCAAATGGCATTTTTGACCACACAGCAGGGTATGGTGGTGGAGTATCAGCTTTTTTACAGGGCAATTCAGAAGTTTCATTTGTCTCCTCTCTTTGTGGTGGCTGCAGCTCATCACATGACAAAGATGTAAAAGTGTCAGCATTTTTTCCCTGTGGATGACTAGTTACAGGTTCTTCATTTGTTGCTGTTCTTTTTGACTGACAATCCCCCATTTCCTCACTTTTACGTTTAAACATACCTGTTAGGGTCTGTTGAACATGTATCTTCTTAGGCTGCATTTTTTCCCCCACTTACTGTTCTCCTGCTGTTAATAGCGCGCCTGACAAGACTTGACCAATAAGAAGCAAGCCCGCGCAATTACCATGTGGCAGTATGCCACTCAAAAGCTAACTTTGGAACATCCACATGAATGTCTTCTTGTGAAAACAACATATTCTTGTCTTCCTTGACAGATCTAAATCTACTCTGATCCAGGTGTGTTCTAAATGTATATGTACAGTATGGATGGATCTCTCAAAAAAGATAGCTCTTCACTGTCGGAATTGGACCAACAGCCCCCCAGGAGCAAGATGCCATTAAGCAGCACGCATTAAGCAGAAGTTCTTGAGGTGTTAGCTGCAAGGGTGCAGGGGGCACAGCAATGTGTGGCTATTAGTAGAGGAAGGCAGGGGTGAATGAAGGACAACTAGAATAGCCGCCATGAAATATACAAGATACTTAGAGAAAGTTTTGTCAATTTCAGCCTCCGTACTCTGCAGGACACCGACAAAACAGAAAGAGATCTGAGCCTCTATGTCCTAAGGACATTTCAGGTGTTTAATTCAATATATAAAGAGGGTGGAATGAAAACTACTATTTCTTTCAAAGGAGGCTGTGACGGACTCAGGCCAGAAGGATATAAGAGGGTAATGGAAGGCAGGTAGATCAGCCTCAGAATGAGCAGGTCCCTGTTCCCTGGATAGCCAAACAAGGGCTACTCCAGGCCAATCAAAACACCTGACGCCAATTTAACCAGTTAAGGTCGTTAGGCTAATGCCAGCACCTGACCTCAATTAACTGACAGAGGGTCAGTTAAGGCTGTTAGGCTTATGGAGACAGTTGGAACCAGTTAAGGTCCCACTTATACTGCTTTAAAAGCTCTCCTTTCCAGGTCTCTCAAGAGGAGCCCAGGTGAAAGGAGCTGGAGGAGAGGAAGCATTGCTGAACCCTGAGGTAAGGGTGAGGCTTGGAAAAGGGGACCACGGGGAAGTGGCCCAGAGAGTCGAAGCAGCGTCAGTGGAGGAGGGAAGCCACCAACAGCTGCTATCATTAGGGTCCCTGGGCTGGAACCCGGAGTAGAGGGCGGGCCCAGGTTCCCCCCTTTCCCCTCCCCCCATGATCTACAGAGATCCCTTGGAGAGGGGAAACAGACTTCGATACAGGCAGGAGACCAAACTGTGCCTACAGAGCTCTAAGGAGCAACAGAGACTGTGGATATTCCACCTTCCCACCTCCCATACCGGCCTGTGATGAATGTAGCTCAATAAGCTGTGACCTTTGCCGCCATACTGGGAAAAGGAGGTCACATTGAGGGCCGTAGCGAGCTTCTGAGGCCACTGTATCCACCAGGAAGCGCGGGACCCACCAATACAGGGTCGGAGCTTTGTCACAAGGGACAATAATTTCCCTGAATATCCAGTTTTCCCCTCCAATCCCTTTGTGGTTTTGGCTATCGGGCTATTTGCTTTCCCTGTGAATCTTTAGTTGTTTTACCAAAACTGCTTTGCCCAAAATCAACCCCGATCAGCAGAACACATCTTCCCACCATGTTCTCCATGTTTTGTTTGTTTTTTAAACAGTAACATTTCAAAGAGGATCTGCAAGCAGTTTGGACATCAGAACCATGATCCTCTGCTGGGGAAGGAATAGGATAGATTTGAACCTGGAAATGGTTCCTGATTTTGATTGTATTTTTTGTGTATTATATTATTGAAGATCGCCTCATCCAGGGGGCAGAAAAGAACTGCCCCGGCTTTGGTCACACACACCCTCCCCCAACAACCGTGAGTGAAATTAACAAGGATGCCAGAAATAGCCCCAAATCCCGTGGTTCAGACCGCGGAGTGAACAGCTCAATTTAAACTGTTCCTATGCAGGCAGCAGGCTACCTGGGGAGGCTTCTCCCTCAGCCAGTCTCCCTGCTCCCCGCTACAAGCTAGAGGGGAGCCCCTGCAGCCCCTGCTGAGTGTGGGGGTCGGGGGAACGTGGAGCCTAGCCGCGTCGGGCAGCCTGGCTGGAGGAGGAGGAGGGAGGACCAGGAGAAAAATGTGACAGTGAGTTTTCAGTTTTTCAGGCTTATTCCAATAGTAAAGTTTTATTACAGACAGTACTGGTAGTAGTAATAGCAGCTTTATTTTCTATATCTAAGTTATGCAATGGGTGGGATCCATGAAGTATGTAGGAGAGGTGGGTTGCTTGTGTTTGGACTGTATGGNGTTTTTGCTGATACAGACTAACATGGCTACCACTCTGAAACCTGTCACCATTGAGATAGTTATGTACCTCAGCGATAATGCAGCTAACAGCACCAGGATGAATCTCATGAGAACTGGAGATCAGGTGTTCATGACTGTAGAACAACCAGCTAAAAGAGTTAAGAACTGAGTTGAAACCCAACAATTTCAGAGCATGTTGCAAGACTCACCTCCATGCAATAACCATAGATGAGGAATTAAATCAACAAAAATTCAGAGAGAGAGCGAGACAGAGAGAGGAGATGACAGGCCTAGGAGAGTTGAAGAGCAGAGTCCACTGTGAGCAACTCTATGTTAGGGGTGCGCTAATGAAATGTGCTGATGATACAAAGCTGGGAGCATCGTCAACACTGAGGAGGACCGGAACCTCATACAGAAAGTTCTGGATGATCTTGAAGATGGGAGTGACAGAAATGGGATGAAAGTCAGTTGTTCAAATTGCAAGGCCAGGCACTTAGGGTCTAATAATAAGAATTTCTGCTACAAGTTGGATGCTCATCAGTTAGAAATGACAGAGGAGGAAAGATACCTGGGTGTGTTGGTCAATCACAAGATGACAATGTGCCCACCAGTTTGATGCACCTGCAAAAAAGGCAAATGCGATCCTAGAATGTATCAGGTGAGGCATTTCCAGCAGAGATAAAGATGCACTAATGCCATTGTTCAAGACACTGCTAAAACTTCATTTGGGCATAATGTGTGCAATTCTGGTCACCTATGTTCAAGAAAGATGAATTCAAACAGGAACCAAAACGGAGCAGAACTACTGGGCTTATCAGGGAAGGCCTATCTTATGAGAGGAGACTGAGAAGAGCTAGCAAAAGGAAGGTTATCCCTATGGAAACTTTTAAAAAATATATATTATATCTAGGTTTTTTGTTTCTACTGGTGGCGCACATCCACACATTACCTCCATATTGGTGAACATAACAAAATTCATTCTGCACATGGATGAAAAAAATTAGAGGGAACATTGCTGGTGACTGCCATGGAGCTGAAGTGTGTATGCTCAGAGACAGCTAAGGAACTTTTACTGCAACAATGTAGGCACCAAGTATGTTTAGGCACGCACAGGGTCCGACTACAGCTGAGCAGGGCTTTGTGAATCCCAGTGGAGCCTGATCCTGGGATTTAGGCACCTAAAGTGGCAGTTAGGTTCCTAAGTCTCTTTGGGAATGTAGCCCCATATGTGCACAAACTTCTATGCTTTATCACACAGTAGTTGTGCAGGTTTGTACGGTGTTGTAAGGTTCTAGGCCTGTTAAACTCATTCCACCATAGAGGGAATGTCCTCCATTTAGAAGTCAAGGTATACAGTTCCCTTAGGGGTTGTGTACCTATCTGAATGGTCTACCCTTAGAGGCTAATAGAACCAGTTTGGTTTTGTATGGCTGAGAGGAAAAATACTGTTCTATCAACAATCCTCCGTCTATGTCCTTGATACAGTGACTAAATGTTCTCTTTCTGGCTTTGTCACCAGTGGTCATGGTGGTTTATGGGTCTCTCTCCCTACCTTACTCCCTCCCTCCCTCTGATATTTTTATATATCAGAGCTGATTAATTGTAACAGAAGAAGCAGGAAGGAAGATGGCTAGAGCACATGTGGCAGAAGTCTCATTCTGACCTTATTCAATTGTAACATATTATTACATATTATATATGTAATATTCCTCAGGATTTATTTTACTGTTAGACATAAAGAAAGAGGAAGAACACATAGCACAGAAGTACAACCTTCTCTATCTTTTTCCAGGGTCTTAAAAAACAAGCACTAATCTAACTACCAAGAAGGAAATAAAACTAATAGAAAAAGCAAATAACAATACATTATATTCTAACAGTTAGCACTAATCCTACATTGATTCAAGGCACAAGGGGGTGGTTCCTCCCCAAAGTGGTTGACAGCAAGAGAGGAACTGAGAGATGATTAAGGGGCAGTGTCTTTCATACCTTTGGTTTTTTATTTGTTTTGGATTATAGGGGCTGTGTGCTCTCCCTAGCAGTTTTTACTGCTATGAATGGGTCTGTGGCTTGCAAAGCATGGCATGTATCTCCTGCAGTGGGGATCTGCAGAGGCAATTTCATGAAAGAATTGTGTGTGTAAGCAGAGTCAGGATGAGCTCTACCCTGACATCTGGTGGTGAATTATGGCGAGGGTGGAAAAGAACTTCAGGGGCTGATCTTGTTTGCATAGGCACACCCACTCCGCCTAGCATGAACCTACAGCAGCCCAAAATGGTAACTTTGGCTGTTGTAGGATCCCCAGTTTCTCTGTTATTGGGGCAGGAAGCATAAAGTGTTGTTACCATGGTTATGTGAATCAAGGCCAGTGGAACTGTTTTATGACAGAGGGACTCACCATCAACTAAGTAGCACTTGCTAGACAAGGGACATGGATTCCAAAACCCAGTGAATTGAGAGAGGTTGGGAATAGGTATTTGTACCTGATGGGCCAGGCCCCTGCCCCACCCCTTTTGAGGGTCTGAAGCACCAATTGCATCTTTTCTTCTCCACTGTTGAATGTTAGAGCTAACTTTGATTCCATTAGGAGTCTAGTTACAGACTGCTGAGCTGAATTTACTTTGAGCCAATGGTGTATTAGCACTGGGGCTCCCCTACTATAAGCTGAACAAATAACCAGGGAGGAGTATAAAAGTATTGCTCAGGCATGCAGGTGTGAAATTAGGAAGGCCAAATCACACTTGGAGTTGCAGCTAGCCGGAGATGTTAGGAGTAACAAGAAGGGTTTCTTTAGGTATGTTAGCAACAAGAAGAAAGTCAAGGAAAGTGTGGGCCCCTTGCTGAATGAGGGAGGGAACCTAGTGACAGAGGATGTGGAGAAAGCTAGTGTACTAAATGCTTTTTTTGCCTCTGTCTTCACAGACAAGGTCAGCTCCCAGACAGCTGCACTCTGCAGCACGGTATGGGGAGGAGGTGACCAGCTCTCTGTGGAGAAAGTAGTAGTTCGGGACTATTTAGGAAAGCTGGACGAGCACAAGTCCATGGGGCCGGATGCGCTGCATCCGAGGGTGCTAAAGGAGTTGGCCGATGAGATTGCGGAGCCATTGGCCATTATCTTTGAAAAATCATGGCGATCGGGGGAGGTCCCGGACGACTGGAAAAAAGCTAATGTAGTGCCCATCTTTAAGAAAGGGAAGAAGGAAGATCCAGGGAACTACAGGCCAGTTAGTCTCACCTCAGTCCCTGGAAAAATCATGGAACAGGTCCTCAAGGAATCAATCCTGAACCACTTAAAGGAGGGGAAAGTGATCAGGAACAGTCAGCATGGATTCACCAAGGGCAAGTCATGCCTGACTAACCTAATTGCCTTCTATGATAAGATAACCGGCTCTGTGGATGAGGGGAAAGCAGTGGATGTGCTATTTCTGGACTTTAGCAAAGCTTTTGATACAGTCTCCCACAGTATTCTTGCCAGCAAGTTAAAGAAGTATGGGCTGGATGAATGGACGGTAAGGTGGATAGAAAACTGGCTAGATGGTCGGGCTCAACGGGTAGTGATCAATGGTTCCTTGTCTAGTTGGCAGCCGGTATCAAGTGGAGTGCCCCAAGGGTCGGTGCTGGGGCCGGTTTTATTCAATATCTTCATTAACGATCTGGAAGATGGTGTGGACTGCACCCTTAGCAAGTTTGCAGATGACACTAAACTGGGAGGAGTGGTTGATACGCTGGAGGGTAGGGATAGGATACAGAGGGACCTAGACAAATTAGAGGATTGGGCCAAAAGAAATATGATGAGGTTCAACAAGGACAAGTGCAGAGTCCTGCATTTAGGACGAAAGAATCCCATGCACTGCTATAGACTAGGGACCGAATGGCTGGGCAGCAGTTCTGCAGAAAAGGACCTAGGGGTTACGGTGGACGAAAAGCTGAATATGAGTCAACAGTGTGCCCTTGTTGCCAAGAAGGCTAATGGCATTTTGGGTTGTATAAGTAGGGGCATTTCCAGCAGATCGAGGGATGTGATCATTCCCCTCTACTCAGCACTGGTGAGGCCTCATTTGGAGTACTGTGTCCAGTTTTGGGCCCCACACTACAAGAAGGATGTGGATAAATTGGAGAGAGTCCAGCGGAGGGCAACAAAAATGATTAGGGGGCTGGAGCACATGACTTACGAGGAGAGGCTGAGGGAACTGGGATTGTTTAGTCTGCAGAAGAGAAGAATGAGGGGCGATTTGATAGCTGCTTTCAACTACCTGAAAGGGGGTTCCAAAGAGGATGGATCTAGACTGTTCTCAGTGATAGAAGATGACAGAACAAGGAGTAATGGTCTCAAGTTGCAGAGGGGGAGGTTTAGGTTGGACATTAGGAAAAACTTTTTCACTAGTAGGGTGGTGAAGAACTGGAATGGGTTACCTAGGGAGGTAGTGGAATCTCCTTACTTAGAGGTTTTTAAGGTCAGGCTTGACAAAGCCCTGGCTGGGCTGATTTAGTTGGGTTTGGTCCTGCTTTGAGCAGGGGGTTGGACTAGATGACCTCCTGAGGTCCCTTCCAACCCTGAGATTCTATGATTCTAAGCTGAAATCACTGAGTGCTGTGTTAACTAGTGGGGGAGCCTGAAGCTATATTGCTAAGCAGCTGGTGGAGTGGAGCAGTTTGCGGAGTAGCTAACGGAGCAGTTTGTGGGACGGTTGGCGTTGGCCACGGAACGGTGAGCAGAGCAGTTTCCAAAGCGGCTGGCAGAGCGGAGCAGTTTGTAGGACGGTTGGCGTGGCCCACAGAACAGCGAGTGGAGCAGTTTGCGGGACGGTTGGCGCGGCCTGCGGGACAGCGAGCGGAGCGGAGCACAAAGTAAAACTCACGGACAGCTCACGGGACGGATAGTGGAGTGGAGCGGCTCGTGGTGAAGGTGGCAGCAGAACCCCAAGGAGAAGTGGGGCAGTTGGCCTCGGACCACATAAGGTGCCCCTTAACACCCTGCGTACCCTTTCCCCCCCTTCCACCCAGGCTGTGGGGGGTAAAAACTCTGCAGCTCTGGGGCTGCACTGACCAAGGACAGAGACTCTTGGGTTGTTGGACTCAAGAGACTTTAGAAGTGTTGGACTTTGGGGTGATCTTTTGGATTGTTGGACTTAAGACCCTGAGTGGAAAAGGATTCTGCAAACCTTACTTGGGGGGTGGGTCTTTTGCTCATGGTTTGTATTATGAATCCTGTTTGTGGTGTTTCCCCAACATAATGCCGCATTGTTTCCCGCCTTTATTAAAAGGATTTTGCTACACTCAGACTCCGTGCTTGCGAGAGGGGAAGTATTGCCTCTTAGAGGTGCCCGGGGGGTGGTATGAAATTGTCCCAGGTCACTGGGTGGGGGCTCGAGCCGGGTTTGCATTGTGTTATTGAAACGGAACCCCTAGATACTGAACCCGGCCCTTGTTGCTGCCAACTCAGATGGGCAGAAGGGTTACATGCGCAAGATAACCACAACAGCTGAACCAATTTTGTTCAGACTTATCTTGTTTTGTAAATCTCGGTGAGTTCTCAGGAAAAAGCAAAATTGTCTGTTTCCTGGTAGTTTTGAATGTACTGGCATCGAAAGTCTGCATGCACTGTAGTGTTTGTTGTTAGGTTCTTATTTCTCTCACTTTTGAGTGATGAGTGTATATGTGCATAGTTAAAGAGTGGATTGGATGTGTTTGATCAAAAGCAGTTTTAACTGTTGAGGAGATGTGAGCACTTTAGTTGGATCTAATTGTTAGAGGGCTTTTAAAGTCCAACAATCTCACAAAAACATTTAGACCAACATTTTCAAGAGCAGCCAGTAAACTCTGAGTTCCTCAATTTAAATTAAAGGACTGCACAATTTATGCTAATAATCCTGGAATTTTTTGTGAACTAAAGAACTTTACAAGTTGTAATTGTTTATCTATTTATTTATTATACTGGAGCACACAGAAGCTGCCACCAAGATCAGAGCCTCATTGTATTAGACAGTGTACAAACAGGGGCCCTTATCTTACAAAGACTTAATACATGCATCTATCTTACAGTGTGTAAAGTGAAGCATATAAGTAAAGATTTGCAGGACCAGGGCCATAGAGCAAGAGACAGTCCCTTCCCCTAAAGAACTCACAATCTAAATAGACAGGGCAGACATGGAGTGGGACAAAGAATATAATATGCAAGCAAAGTGAATGGAGTCATAGTTTACAAATGTCATGTTAGTTCTGCATTTTTTTTTTATTAATTTTTGGATGGGTTTTCTTTTCTATCTATATTCAATGAAGGCAGGAAGAGGTTTACTAAAAGGAAAAATAAGGGAAGGGAGAAGAGAGGGGGGCATGGAGGATAGCTTGAGTGAGACGGTAGTGAAGAGACTTGAGGGAGCTGGAGAGAGATGCCAGAGGGTAGAGCCAGAGCCAATCAGTAGAAGAAAGAACATGTCTAATGTAGAAAGCATATTCTCATGACATCATCAATGTCCCATGGTGCCTGCTGCTGAAACTGCTTTTGTAGCTGCTCCAGCTGGCTTGAGTCACTGTGCCCTGGAGTTTCTCTTTTCCCTGAGCCTACAGGGGTAGGGGCTGGAAAGGGCCTAGTCAGGGCCGGCTCCAGGTTTTTGCCGTCCCAAGCCAAAAAAAAAAAGCCGGAGTGCCGCCGCCGAAGCAAAATAAATAAATAAATAAAAATGCCACCCCTTGAAAAGTGCCACCCCAAGCACATACTTGGAATGCTGGTGCCTAGAGCCGGCCCTGGGCCTAGTGTCCCTAGAAGGGGGTTTCCCTTGCACAGTTCTCAGTTAGGCCTCGTCACCTTGCCACATCCACACACTCTGATGCTGCTGAAAATGCGACTGGTAGCTTAGCAGTTTACTCTCTCGAATCATTGAGAACTGTCTGGCATTGCTGCTGAAGAGAGGATGGTTGTCAGACTGTGTAGTGGGGCGGCTCCCCCACTCCAGCGGAAAAAGGGTTAAAGTCAGCCCTGGGAGAAGGTTGTGGCTGAGAGCTGCTAAGCTGGGCTGATTGGGGAAGCAGCTGCAGCTGGGCCATGCCCCAATCAGACCACAGCTGGCCTGTATAAAAAGGCTGTGAATCAGAGGCTAAAGAGGCCCAGCCTGGAGCTCCCCTGCTCCTCTGGCTCTCCCCAGCCCTGCTTCACTCGCAGGACCCTTTCCTGCCACACCTACCATAGTGCTCCCTGTCTGTGCCTCTGCATGGCCTCCTGGTGGCAGTGTGGGACTACCAGTCATCCCAGGCTCCGCAGATCTTGGTTCTAGTCTTGGGCTACGTCTACACTACCCGCCCGGATCGGCGGGTAGAAATCGATATAGCGGGGATCGATGTATCGCGTCTCGTCTGGACGCGATACATCGATCCCCGAACGCGCTCCCATCGACTCCGTAACTCCAGCAGGGCGAGCGGAGTTCGCGGAGTCGACGGGGGAGCCGCGGCCGTCGATCCCGCGCTCCGAGGACGCGAGGTAAGCGCGGGTAAATCGAAATAGGATACTTCGACTTCAGCTACGCTATTCTCGTAGCTGAAGTCGCGTATCTTATTTCGATCCCCGCCCCTAGTGTGGACCAGCCCTTGGGGTTCTTACACTGGTCCCAGTATGTCCATTGCGGGGGACCCACATAGGAGGGGGAGTGGCAGGCAGGGTTGGTTCCATCACCCTTGATGACAAGTGTGATCTTCCCTGTGACTGAACAGATATGTTGGAGAACTCTGAAAGAGACCAACTGGAAGTCTCCTTCATCCTCCTCAATATCATCCAATGGAGGAGCACCCACAGAAAAGGATGGAGAGTCCTGTTCTACCTGACGATGGGGACCCATGGTACTGACAGACACCTGGTACCCATAAGAAGTGAGGATTCCAGTTTTGTCCATTACAGACAGGACCATAGTTTATTAGAACTATTGCACCAGAAGTGGAGCACCCATAGGGCAGTACTCAAAGAAGAACACGTATTTCTGTTTTCAGTCTCTTCTTACAAGTAAAGGAATGAAGGAGAGCAGCTTGAAAAAAATCATATGAAAAATTTTACTTTTCAGGGAAAAATTGAAGCAAAACATTTTTGTCTGAAAACTTGTAGTTTGAAACTGAAAATTTAAATTTGGAAATGCCATCATGGTGCCTCTTGGAGTCTTAATTTTGGGTGCCTCATTCTCTCCATGGCTGGTCTACATCTCCCATGATTCACCACAATTTCCCTAGAATTAAGTTTCTAACCTCAAAATATGCTGTGTACTAGAAATAAAATATGGACAATCTACAAAATGGTTGCCACGGGCAATATATATATCACACAGAGTTTGATGCCAAATCGTTTACAAATGACAGGTTGATTTTGAGTGTCTGAACTTGGGCAACCAAATTTGGGATACCCCAAATCAGTGGCTGCTTTGACAAATTGGGCCTGAATGATTTGTGGGTTCTCAAATTGACCGACTGGGTGATCTTGGACAAGTCATGTCATGTCCCTGTGACCATCTGTAAAACACGGGTTGTAATACTTCCCAATCTGTAGGTGCTGGAACTTGGGGTGCTGTTAGAGGTGCTGGCTATAAGTGGTTTCCATTATATACAGGGTTTACAGTTTGGTTCGATGGCTCTCAGCACCCTCCCTATAAAATTTGTTCCAGCACCTCTGTTGCAAGCCGGAGGTTTCAATCAGTAATGTTTGTAAAGCCCTTGGAATTCCTTTGATGGGAAGACAAAGTACGGTATACTATATTATAGAGTGGTCAGATTCACTTTTGTTTTCTGTAACTTTCACTTCCTGTTTTCACTGCATGTGTTCAAGTTTCATCTTTCAGTGATTCTTGTTAATCTTTCTGTCCACTTGGCATTCGGGGGGGGAGGGGCACACATGACAGATATTAATCATGTTGCTAATGCGCTGCTGGAAAGCTCTCTGGGACCATGGTGATGTGGGCGGGACAAGAATCTGTAGTGAACAGAATAGAAAAGCCCTTAATTCAGGAGACTGTGAACGTAGGGTTGGTTGTTCTTCAAAGAACACTGGGAGAGATGTCTTCTATCTCAATAAAAATAATTTCTTAAATAGAACATATGTTTGCATCACAACCTGATGCAATTTTACACACTAATTAATTATGCAAAAAAGATTTTATCCGTGGTAACCTTTCTGGAAAGTTTTTTGGTACTAGAGACAAGCAGTTCTTGACACTGCTCACAAACTGTCACTTATACAGAAATTGTATAAAACAGCCATTCATAGCACTTCATTCCTTTCAGAAGAACAGGAGCCAGTGTTTGCTTCATTTAATACAATACCCAGTTGCCATGGAGACACAGAAGGAACCGAAGGAGTTTCCCAGAATGTACCAGGCTTGTCACAACATATCAGCCTTTTATTTTCCGTTCTAAGTTAGAGTTAGGAGCTAAATTCATTAACTAATAGACGTTGAATGTTTATGAAATACATTTTAACTTAGAAAATGTTCTTGCACGTGCTGATTTTCCAGTATAGAAAGCTGGAAGTTAATTGCCAGCAAAAAAAAAGTGTAATAGTTTGAAATCAGATAAATAAGGAAGAAGAATATTATTTGTTTGTAGGAATTTGAAAAACACCCTCTCCCTGTGCTATCCTGAAAGAACACAGCCTTTCTTGCCTTTTCCTGTTTTGGCTAATGTCTCATTCAGCTCCGCTCTGAACATATGAGCCTGCAAATGAAACCCAGTGCACATGATTGTCATGAAATGTATAAAGTTCTTCAAATAGAGCTTCAGTCCCACATTTGGGATGTCTAGCTCAGAACCAAGCTCAGCAGAGTCAAAATGATAGAGGGTCTAATATCCTGCTGAATTTCACAATTCCTTCTACACCTAAAGGGCCCTACCACTGACAGACCCTAAAATGATACCCTAAAATGGCGTTCTGATATCATATGTATGGCAAACCCAGGAACTTACTGTTTGTCAGCATCTGCAGATCTTCCACAGAGGGAGGTGACCCTTTCTTCTCATATGGAATAACCGTGTTCAAATACTAGAAAGGAATGACATGTACCATTATTCTCTTGCCATTGCAAGGCAAGCTAATGTGATGGTCCCAATTAAACACCCTCTCCCACACATACTAGGGTCTCATTGAAACTCCCTTTCCCGTAGACACTAGGGTCCCACCAGAAAGCCCTGTCCCAAACATACCAGCACCTCACTAGAACCCTCTCTCCAATGCACACTAGGATTCTACTGGAATGCCTGGTCCCACACACTCTAGGGCCCCAATGTAATGCCCTGTCCCATACATGTTAGGGATGCCATTGGAACCATCCTGTTCCACAGATCCTTTCCCCAAAGCACCTCCAGCTGCTAGGAGTCTCTGTGGCTGTGCATATACTACGAGCAGGATAGGAAGGTGATGGAGAGGAGCTCCAACCCTCTTCACCTTAGAAGATATGCAAGAGAGGAACTCTCCTGCTGCAGACCTCCTAATGTCTGCAGCAAATGAATGGCTTTGCTGAGGACCTTACAGGACACCTTACAGGTATACAGCAGCTAAGACAATGGCTCCATGAGTCCATGTAGTGTACAGTGAATAAGGCAAGGTCTTCTGTCCTTGCTGCAGTCTATGATGCAGTGAAAATCACTTATGCACTCTCAGCCTGGCCTGGGGATAATCTACTGCACAGATACTTGATTTTCATAATTGAAAAGCAATTTCTACCAACACAGCCAAAGGCAATGGAGGCTGTGCCCCTTTTCAACTCTTTTGGCTGTAATGGCTGATCAAACAAAGACATTGCAAACACTTCTTTTGTAATAGGGCAAGTATTTTATGTTTGGTTGTTTCTTACTCAACTTACCCTTAAAAATAGTTGAAAACTTTTGTTCAGATTTTCCATATAAAATAATCGCATGGCAAAGACTGAGACTGGAAGATTTTGGCCCCAAATCTGAACATTTTGGAAAGTGATACTCAGCCAAATTAATGATCAACATTACCCAAAAGAGCCACACTAGTGTGAATTCCTTGTTTCATTTACTATAGTACCATTCGTATGTAAATAGTATGACAGAGGAAATATTTCGCTTTTATATTACATATTATTCTCACGGCAAATAAGTTAATAACTTAGTGCAAGTTGATAACTTAATTGGTTAATAACCTAGTAAAAGCACGGTGATTGGTTAATGATTAAATCACACAGTGTTTTAACAGAACATGCTACAAAGAGCCACAGGAGAGACATTAAAGAGCCACTTGCGGCTCGCAAGCCGCAGTCTGAGTATTAGGGTGATACTCAGCCCTATTCATGGGCCAGCAGTAGGTGTAGGTCCCACTACCCTGCCACTTAAACCTTATTTTGAGGGCTTCCGTGGGACTTAAGTGGTGCCATGCTGGCCCCTGCACAGGTATGAGGTGTCAGGTGGGGCCTAGGTCTTTGGCTGCCCCCAGGGTGTGGATGTAGACTGAGGCCTTATGCCAGTCCCTGCAGAAGAGTATGGGGTTATGGGGCCTGGGCCTGTACAGGGGTAGGAGTCTAGGCCTTATGCCAGTTCTTGCACAGTTAGGTGGAACCTAAGCTTCTTGCTTGGCCCTGCACAGGGGTGAGGGTTTAGGTGATGCCTCTGCCTCAGGCTGGTCCCCTGCACAGGGCTCAATTTCACCATATGTGACTGAAGAGCAAGGATGAGGATGGAAATTGTTACGCAGTCATTTATTATAATTTGTTACTGATTTTTTCAGGCTTCCTAGTGCCCTGGGGCTCAGACTTCCACCTTCCCTTCAGCCTGACCACTTTTAGCTGAGGTTTCTGGCCTAGTAGCACTTTCAGCTCCCATTTTTTTTATTACCAAATCTAACACTGGGGATCAATATATGGAGATATACCTATCTCATAGAGCTGGAAGGGTCCCTGAAGGGTCATCGAGTCCAGCCCCCTGCCTTCACTAGCAGGACCAATTTTGCCCCAGATCCCTAAGTGGCCCCCTCAAGGATTGAACTTACAACCCTGGGTTTAGCAGGCCAATGCTCAAACCACTGAGCTATCCCTCCCCCCAAGTGTCCCCATAATAATTGGTGTGAATTGGTACTGTACAAAAAGGGCAGCTGGTCTCATGAGATGGGCTGGGGAGGAACCTGCTTCTCCCCAGCTTACCCTTCATTTCTCTCCTCTTCCATCCAGCTTCCCCCAGCTCCCCACCTAAGTCTGGTCGCTTAAATCTTGAAATTAAACTAGGAATTGTAACAAAGCTTCTTTTATGCTTCTCAGCACTGTGCGGTGATGCTTCCCCTGAGAAGCCCTAGTTTTGGCACCCCTACTGCAGAAAGGCTTATAATAATAATAATATATGGAGATATACCTATCTCATAGAGCTAGAAGGGACCCCCAAGGGTCATCGAGTCCAGCCCCCTGCCTTCACTAGCAGGACCAATTTTGCCCCAGATCCCTAAGTGGCCCCCTCAAGGATTGAACTCACAACCCTGGGTTTAGCAGGCCAATGCTCAAACCACTGAGCTATCCCTCCCCCCAGTTTCAACCAGTTCAATCAGCAATCTTAGGAAAGTGGCTCGTTGTTTGGAATAGTGTTTCATGTAAGCGCTGAAGTCGGAGTTGCATCAAGACTACAAGTTTAGAGTAAGTTTGTGGCTGTCCTTATATGTTCATGCAGGATAATGCATGGGCTACCTACATCATGCTTTACAGAGCTTGGGGGACAGCAGCCTCCATGGGGATTCTACTGCCCTTCCCACGCAGGAATGGGCAAGTGGCAGAGGAGTGGGTTGACGGCTGAGCTGATGTGATGGCTGACACATTGGGGACCTCCTCAGCTAAATGCATGAGCTGCTACGGTGCTCCAACCAAGACTCTGTCAGTAGGGGCTGTAACAACTCACATCCTCTATGACTCAGATCACAGGGGCATGTGTAACACACACCAACCACACGGTTACCCTGACATGGAGGGGCAAGCAATTTGTATCAAGTAAAAGGCTGGCACAAATTACTTCTACCCTGGAGCAAGCGGGAACCCGGCACTGAATCATGACTCTGTCTTACAGATAGGTGTCTGGTCTGCTCCTAAGGCAGTGAGCTTTAAATGTAAAACAATAAAGGCAAAGCTAAAGTGTTTAAGCCTAAATTAAATGGACTGTGTTTTACCCAACAATGTTAATTAAAAATTTAAGCATATCATAGAAGATTAGGGTTGGAAGAGACCTCAGGAGGTCATCTAGTCCAACCCCCTGCTCAGAGCAGGACCAACCCCAACTAAATCATCCCAGCCAGGGCTTTGTTAAGATGGGCCTTAAAAACCTCTAAGGATGGAGATTCCACCACCTCCCTAGGTAACCCATTCCAGTGCTTCACCACCCTCCTAGTGAAATAGTTTCTCCTAATATCCAACCTAGACCTCCCCCACTGCAACTTGAGACTATTGCTCCTTGTTCTGTCATCTGCCACCACTGAGAACAGCTGAGCTCCATCCTCTTTGGAACCCCACTTCAGGTAGTTGAAGGCTGCTATCAAATCCCCCCTCACTCTTCTTTTCTGCAGACTAAATAAGCCCAGTTCCCTCAGCCTCTCCTCGTAAGTCATGTGCCCCAGCCCCCTAATCCTTTTTGTTGCCCTCCACTGGACTCTTTCCAATTTTAACCATCTAGGGAATTAATTTAGAAAAACAATGGTAAAAACCCAGTCATTGTTACTGTGTGAAGTACTCACAAGTTAGGAAAGGCCATAATCTTAACCCTGCCCCCTAGTGTGCATGCATCTTTATGACACAGTCATTCATCACATGATCATGCACTATTATTTCTGCCTCACTCCTGCCTCTTTCTATATGCAGGGTGAATGGTGCACAGTGAATGAGCAGCACTCATGTGGAATCACACCTCATTTTGGGTCAAGCTCTAGGAAAATGTGTCTCCTCCAACGTGAAAAGTGGCAGGAGGGAATGTTTTATGAAGAAACCTCCACAAGGATTCTTTTTCAGAAAGTACCCCATAGCATGCCATTGGAGGGAATGGGATCTGGCACTCCAGGGTAGATGCCAATAAGCACACCCTGAAATGTGGTGGATAGATTGGGTACCATATGGACCACCAGCTTGGCCAGGGCCATCTGCATGGAGGTCTTATGTCCTTTCACTGGATCTAACCCTTGTGCTGCCTGGGGAGGGTTTCACAGATCCATCCAACATATGCTACCAGAGATCTTCAACCCCTAACACCAGCCTGGAGCCTCCTGGGGCCCCACAAGAGAGCCACAGAAGATTTAAACCAGCCTAAAGGTGTACTAATTTTCTGGATAACTTCTCTGGAGCCTGGAAGGAGACATATTGTAATGCCATAGCACAAGGAGCTCTTGAAGAGATCACAGAGGATTTAGGAAATAAGAACCACTATAGTTTTTGATGGTTTAGATTATTTCAGAACTAAAATGTGCTCATAATGGAGGACATAGTCTGAGTCAGTTCACTAAGCACTGGAGAGAGACAGGAAAGCACTGCAAATCTTCTAATGTTGAAATGAAGGGCTGAGCCAAGGAGCACAGCAAACAGGAGTGAGCCCTGAGATGAGCACTATGTAGTTTCTTTATTCCAAATGTCTTTTCCTCACACTCTTATTTCTTTCAGAATTCCAGACAGAGCAGTTTGAATTACTCCGTACAGATAATATTGGCCATGATTTATATCCATTTTTGGTTACTGAATCCTTCTTTAAAAAGGTCATTATTCATAAGCATTCACCAAATACTCTGGATGAATTATTTTCAGACTATTGACTAGTCACAAACTGTTCATTTCAACTATTTGCCCTTTGTTTTATGTGGTTGGTCATCTAAATCACACAGTATTGTTTCTGCTTCCTGTTTGGATGAGTGAAACTTTTTAAAAAGAAGAATGACTAGTGCCTAGTGGATAATGAATCACAAACTTTCTGACATGACTTTTCAGATGAGCAGTCCTTCATACTAAATTGTGTGGAAAAATTTAGGATTTGCCCACAATTTCTAAAATACCTGATATTCTAAAATATTCAGTGCCTGAATACTCATGAAAAATGGAAACCATGAGGCCAAAAGTCATCTCAAACCAAACTCAGGACTTTTATTTGCTAAAATATTTGTAAATCAATTGGTTTAATATCAGCCAACTCGGTTCAAAACCTAGCTTTCTTCTTCAAATGAATTAGTAGAAATGTTTTTGTTTATTCAGAAGAAATGACATGCATCCACTCCTGTGAGTACCTGGTCTATGCAGAGGACTTTACACACACCTGTTTATCAGTTGCTGAGTTTCCAAATGTCTGCCGAATACCAGTCTGCAAGATATTAGAGATTCCTTCCATACTGAATCGCTGCATAGAAGAGAAAAGCATCTGATTTACGCAGTGCTAGAAGAGTAGGCAGAGGTACTGCCTAGTGTGGCATGCAGTGTTTACAACATTTTAATATTTTATCATTTCTAATGAATGCCCTCACTAAAAGATCAGTTTTTTTTCTTCTCAGTAACAGAATGCTGTTCTTTGCAGCATAGTCTGAGAAGTGGCTAGGTTAGAACATTGTGGCATTAGCACCATCCATCAACTCCTTGTGTGTCTCATCATCCAACTAATGTGTCATTTTACCTTCCCTTCTTTTTATGTTTATTGGTTTTTCAATGTCCCTGTGATCCCCTGGGCCAGAGAGAGAAAGGGATAGAGGGTGAGAACAACTTTGTGGACACACACAGGCAACTGAACCTGCATCTCCCATATCCCAGCTGAGTGCTCCAGCCCCTGGGCTACAAGTTATAAAGTGGGCAGCACCACCTTCTCTTCCGCTTGCTAAAATGGCATAGGCACCTAACTCCAGGTGATTTCATAGCTGAGAATCGCAAGCACAGATAGACACCTAGATTAGCCTCAACTTAGGTGCTTATCTCCATGAGCACACACTCCTCTGATCAGCATCTCCCATCGGCTAGCTTAGGTGGGAAGCCTTCTAGCATGCTGACCTTTGTGAATTGCTGTATAATCTCTTCCCATTCATTGTATAGGAGCCTAGGCTTGCCAACTCAGGCTTTGTGAAGTACAGTGATTTTGGAGTCACCTAAAAGTTAGGTGCTGTGATGCTCAGCATCACAATGCCGAACTTCTTCTGTGATTCCAGCCCTGTTTGCTTTAGAGAAGAGATGAGTAAGAGGGGATACAATAAAGCTTTACAAATCTATGAATGGTCCAAGGAAGGCAGATTGGGCACTTCTATTTCCCATGACGCAAGAACAATGGGACACAAGAATGAAACTTAAAGGTGACAAATTTAAAACTTGTAAAAGGAAACACAATCCAAAGGTTGGAAGCTGAAGCTAGACAAATTCAAACTGGAAATAACGTGTACATTTTTAACAGTGAGGATAATTAATCACTGGAACAATTTACCAAGGGGCATACTAGATTCTCCACTACTAACAACTTTTAAATCATATTTGAATGTTTTTCTAAAAGCTGCTCTAGGAATTATTTTGGGGAAGTTCTATGGCCTGTGTTATACTAGATGATAACTAGTCTGTATTAGACTAGATAATCACAATGGTCCCTTCTGGCTTTGGAATCTATGAAATATATTTTTACACAATGCACAATTAACCTGTGGAATACATCGTCACAAGATATCACTGACATCAAAAGACTAGCAGAGTTCAAAAAAGGACTGGGCATTCATATACATAGCAAGAACAATCAGAGTTGCAATAGATAAGGTTAAAAATGAGAGTTTATAAATCCTCATATTTCAGGGTATAAGTTGACATCTAACTGAGTGGTCAGGAATGAACTTACCCCTTTGTGCAGGTTATTCCATAAGTACCTATTTTGGGGTGTATTGCACCTCTTTCGGAAGAAGCTGGTACTAGCTACTATTAGAGGGAGGATATAGAACTACTTTGACTATTGGTCTGATGCAGTTTGGCAATGCCTTTGTTTCTGTATTCTGCAGTCTAAGGCCATGTCTACACGACAAACTTTGATAGATGCAAGTTATGTCAGCGAGGGCCACATCGGGGTTGCAAAACTGTATGGAGGGCTGGGTAGGGAAGGCTGTGCCTCCCCAAACAGCCTGGACCCCACCCCCTATCTGCCCCCTCCTACTTCCCGCCCCCTGACTGCCCCCCTCAGAACCCCTGACCCATCCAACCCCCCTGCTACTTGTCCCCTGACTGCCTCCTTCCAGGACCCCCCCGCCCCTAACCACCGTCCGGGACCCTGCCCCCCTGTCCCCTGACTGCCCTGACCCCTATCCACACCCCCACCCCCTGACAGGCCCCCCCCAGGACTCCCACGCCTATCCAACTGCCCCCTTTTCCCTGTCCCCTGACTGCCCCCCGGGACCCCCTGCCCCTTATCCAACCTCCCTGCCCCCTTACCATGCCGCTCAGAGCAGGAGGAGCTCGCAGCCCCGCCACCCGGCTGGAGCCAGCCACACCGCTGTGCAGAGCGCTGGCGGCACAGCGACCTGAGGCTGCGGGGGGGCAGACAGCAGGGGAGGGGCTAGCCTCCCCGGCCGGGAGCTCAAGGCCTGGGCAGGATGGTCCCATGGGCCGGATGTGGCCCACAGGCTGCAGTTCGCCCACCTCTGCTCTAGAAACTTGCAATGCTGGATTGCTGCCTGTCAGCGGGAAATCATTCTGGAGTTGGAAAATCCACAGTGGGGGGAGTTGTCATACAGTTGTGTAGGGCCATTAATCATGTCCTGCTATGCAGGACTGCAACTCTCAGGCTATGTCTACCCTGGCAATTGAATGACAAAACTTGTGTCTTTTAGAGGTGTTAAACCCCCTGCCCCGAAAGACAAAAGTTTTGCTGCGGCAAGTGCCAGTGTGAACAGCTCGTTGTCGGCAGGAGCACTCTCCTGCCGACAATGCAAATGCCACTCACTGGGGGGTAGAAGTTTTTGTCGCCGGAAGAGCCGACAAACAGCAGCTACCCTGCATGACTTTTAGCGGCACAGCTTTGGTGACACCGCCATGTCGCTAAAAGCTGTGTAGTGTAGACATAGCCTCAGCAATGTGCAGAACATAGTGGACTGATTTGCAACAGGTCGGTTCCTGAGCTGTGGTGGAGCAATAGACAACACACACATCCCTGTTTTCCTATAGCATACATCAACAGAAAGGGCTACTTTTCTATGGTTATGCAAGACTTGGTGGATCTCCAGGGATGCTTCACCAATATTAGTGTGAGCTGGTCAGGGAAGGTGCATGACGCTGTGATCTTTAAGAACACAGGACTGTTCAGAAAGCTGCAAAAAGGGACATTCTTTCCCAACCAGCAGATTACCATTGGTAATGCTGAAATGCCAGTAGTGATCCTGGGGGACCAAGCCTACACCTTGCTCCCCAGGTCATGAAGGCCACCTTGAGAGCAACAAAAGATTCAACGACCAGCTCAGCAGGTGCAGAATAAAATTTGAATGTGCTTTTGGTAGATTGAAGGGATGTTGGCGTAGTTTACTCACAAGACTGAATCTCAATGAGAAAAATATCCCAATGGTTCTAGCAGCCTGTTGTCCCCTGCATAATATCTATAAGGCAAAGGGAGAAAAGTTGCCACTAGGGTGAAGCACAAAAGAGGCAGACACAAGGGCCATTACAAGAGCCCAACATGGAGCTATGCAGTTGCAGGAGGCTTTGAAAGAGCACTTTAAAGGTCAGTCACACTAATGTGCTGTGCTGGACTTTTCTCTGGCCTCGAAGGTTTGTGGGCTGTTAGGAATTGTGCAGTATGTGGTGTGCGTTTGTGTGTGTAACACTGTCTTATAATAAACCTATGAATGCTTGTGTTTTGCTGTACATTTATAACATTACACTCTTTCACTCAAACGACGAATTAAGCAGTGCTTGCTGTGCATTTACACACACTACTGGGCATTTTCTTGAACCTATGAGTTGTCGGGTGCCATACACTTACAAGTACTGGGTGCTTTGAGTACTTCTATACATTCTCCAATATGTGTGATGAACTAGTAAAGATGAATTTGTCTTCAAAAATAGAATTTTATTGACGGGTGAAAGCAGTGAAAAAATGTGCACCTAAAAAAGGACAACACAATACAAATTTCAAACATAAATTAACTGAACAGAACTTTAAATTTAAAAAGGCAGCAAAGATTTAGAAAGGCAGCTGCTAGGTGTCATTTCAGTGCACAAATGCAGTCCATTTTAGCTACACATACAGCAGCCGTGCCTCTCGTAGGTCAATGCTGTATGTGAAGCTGCAGTTGTCCTTACTGCCTGCTAGCGTGGAGTGGTGGGGTACGTATGCAACCCATGGTGCCAAGTGGATTGTTGCGGGGTGTAGGAAGATGCCACTATGGAGGTCTCCAGGAATTGCAAAAGGGTGGCAAATCCATGATTGTTGGACCTTTAGGTCAACTAGAGTTTGCAGCAAATGTGTTTGCTACCCGAGAAGCCCCATTATGTCCTGGTGCATCTCCCTCTCCTTTTCCTGAGGAGATTCTTGGGGCTTTCTCCATTTTCCCCTGTTCTTTCTATCCCTCTCCATGCCTTCTGCCATTGGCCAGCCAGGTCATAGACTCATAGACTCATAGACTTTAAGGTCAGAAGGGACCATTATGATCATCTCGTCTAACCTCCGGCATGATGCAGGCCACAAAAGCCGCCCCGCCCACCCCTGGAATAATTCTCTCCCTCGACTCAGCTGTTGGAGTCCTCAAATCATGATTTACAGACTTCAAGTTGCAGAGAATCCTCCAGCAAGCGACCCCCTGCCCCATGCTTCAGAGGAAGGCGAAAAACCTCCAGGGCCTCTGCCAATCTACCCTGGAGGAAAATTCCTTCCCGACCCCAAATATGGCGATCAGCTGAACCCCGAGCATGCGGGGTCCTTTGTCTGCGTTCCAATTCAGCACTGGCTTGTAGGGTCTCCTCTTCTTTCTCCTTCACATCAGAGTCAGGTGTTCCGTGGGTATGAAGAGGGTACCCCTCAAGACCTCAACAGCAGCAGCTATAGATAAAACAGACATGTATCATTGTATTTACAGTCACAACAACAAGTGAAATATAAGGTTCAAAATTGCCTTCCCTCATTCCCATAAAAAAAGTTAATAAGTCATGCTTCTTGACACTTCAGCTGTGGAGCACCTCTGCATAGTACAGCTCTCCATCCCAGCCATAGTGAATATCATCTGAGTGGTCACATGGGGGGGGGGGGGGGGGGGGGGGANTTTCAGTTGCTGAAACAATTTGGTCCCTATTTTTATGGGTATAAGTATAGGGCATTGGCACTGAAAATTGGCACTGTTTTCCACAGGCTGGGGTGATTTTTGTTGAAATCACACTCCTGAGGGTAACAAAGGCACAGAGAACACAGCTGCTGTTGGTGTCCTGAAGCCACCTGGGCCCATATGCCACTAGTTTACTGCAATGGTGTCAGCTGAACTTATTGCAGAGTAGTGTGGGAAAATGTCCTACCATGAAGGAAGGAAGAAAGAAGGCAGCCCTCCCTAGAAACCTGTGGGAGAGGACTGCAGAGTACGTCCATGAAAGTGTCATCAAAATCTCTCAGGGGGACAGAAGGGACATTCCTATGTGCATCAACAAATTGCTTTGCACACCCCATTCTGGGAATGAGCAGATATCAATCCGACCTGTACTGCTACTTCTTCTCATATGCATAAGACAATGAAAAGTTGATACATATGTCTTTGGTAACTTAGGATGGCCCAGGCCCATCTTTACATTTAAACAGTGTAAGGGAAAATGCATGCACACACTTACCCGAGTTTCCTTCTCCTGGATCGGGCTCATCCGTGCCTGGCTGGTGAGACCAGCTAGACTGCAGTGGAGTCTTAAACAGGTCCTGGATTGCAGTGTAGCTGGACCCTCCCACCATGTGTTCTTTCTCCTCCTCCTTGCTGTTCAAGCAGGGTTCTGTGTGTTGGGCTCCACCGAGGTATCCACAGTGGGCTGCTGGGTGCTGGTGGGGGGTCTCTGGCAAGTATGGCATGCAGCTTGTCATAAAAGTGGCAGGTCTGTGGCTCAGCACCAAATTGAGTGTTGTGGTATGCCCCCCTCAATTCCTTAATTTCCACATGGCACAGCTGCTGATCTCTGTTACACCCCTTTTGCCCGCATCCCCTGTGCAAACTGTTCATAGATGTCCATATTTCTACGACTACTCCTTAGCTGTGCCTCTTCTCCCCACAGGCCCAGTTGATCCAATACCTCCTGTCTACTGCAGGCAGGAGTACGTCTGGAGCATGTAGCCGGCATGGTTGGTTGGGCAGCTGCACACAACAAGGGAGAGCTTCTAGGTGTGCTTGCCAAGCTGGGCAATCAGTCTTTCATAAATACACAGGGTGTTTTTAAGGGCGGGAGGAGGCTTCCAGTCTCTGTGACCCCCGGGCTGTGGAGTTTGCAATTGTGACCAGAGTGGTCAGTGTTGGGCATTGTGGGACAGCTGCTGGAGGTCTGTTACAGCTGACATAGGTCACACAGTGTCTACACTCACACTGCATTGATCAGTCTGTCAACAATGACTCATTTCTGTTTGGGGAGGTGGTTTTGCTGGGTGCTTATGTCGGCGGGACACAAATTTGAGTGCAGACACATGCACAAACAAATCAACAAAAGGTGACTTATGTCAACCTAACTTTGTAGTGTAGACCAGGCCTGAGAAGCAGTGGTATTAATGCAAGTTTTTAGACATTTGGAGAACACTGGGTGTGAATTCTCATGATTTCTTTGAGATCAGCATATTTTTTAGCTGCAGTTATTCTGATTAAGTAGCTTTGGTTACCTGTGAATATAAACCAGTAGAGTCTCTGTGAAAGTGTGAAAAGTTCTCATGCATGGAAACCACCAGTGTGGAAATTATTTTAATAGGGACTATTAAGGCTGAGTTGCTTGCTGTTAGAGCCTCCATTCTTCTGGGGGGGGAAGGTTGCTTTTACTTTAAATCGATACATTTATCTAAATTAAATAAACTGAAGATTACTTCCGATTATTATGAGTGCCAATTTCATACCTCTCTCTTTAAAGACATAGCTTCCCCTGCTCTCCAGAATGGGTATGATCACCCCTATCCACTCTTTGCAATGTCTCACTGCATGTGGGGATTTCTCACATACCTTGAGAGGCATTTGGGTGCCCCTTTCTATTCGGCTACTCTGCAGACTCAGTCCTTTCTCTTTCCTCCTCCTTTTCATCAGCTCTCTGTGCTCTTTTTGCTTGTTCTGGACCTCGATCAGCACTGTGATGAAGGAGTTCTTCACCTCTTTCTCGAACTCCAGCTCATCTCGACGAGCCAGCTGCTGCACCAGCTCTTCTGAGTAGTCACGGATGGCACCCTCCACGTGATCCAGCAGCTCGGCCAACTCAGACACTGACATCTGTTCCAAACCTTCACAATCAGAAGAGGGACACATTCATTTAAAAATACTGGATGCAAATGGGTAATATCGGCCAGAGATTGTATGTCTTGTGAGTGGAATGTCAGAAAAGCTCAACCAGTGCCCCAGAGACATGGCACTTTTAAGCCTGGCTGCTTAAATTATGATTCATGTTCATTGGTACAAAACTGCTAAATTAAGTACATCACTTTATAAGACTATACAACCTGCCAGTTTCCAGAAGAATTACTTCAGCCAAATTTCATTAGGCTGAGGTAGCACCAAACTAAGCAGGGTTGGTCCTGCTCAGACCTTCTATGAAAAGCCAGGGTACTGCAGGAAATGGAGTTGGTGGTGCAGTAGGAAACATTTTGGGCGAGGTGCTTATATGCCACATAAGTCCAACATTTAGGTGCCAGTGAGATCCTCAAACCCACACTCAGCTGCCTCCTAACTCTGTAGGCACCTAAAATCTGTAGGTCCATAAAACCCTACCAGGAAGCATGCACAGTCTAGGCACCTTCATACTTATCTCATGCCTAAGCCCCAGTGGAATCCTCATCTAGGTGTACCCACACCTATCTTTCCTGAGGGGCCCAATTTGGTCGGAGTTCTCAGAGCCCACTTAATCACATAAAATGGCCACCAGAGGAGGAGGTGGTGCCACCCTTATGACCTTTAGATCAGTGACTACTGCATTCACCCAGGATGTGGGAGACTCATATTCAATTCCCCCTCTCTGCCACATGGGGGGAAGGTATTTGCACTTGGGTGTCCCCCATTCTTGGGAAAGGGCCCTAACTACTGGGCTACATGAAATTCTACAGGGGGGCGCGCTCAGTCTCTTCTGAGGAAGCTGTTCCACTGGGTAGAAATAATTATGCATTGGACAAGATTAACAGAGGGAGAATGATTCTACTGCCCAGTGATTAGGGAAATCATCTGGGAGATTCACAGTACAGGCACTGAGGCAGGGCGACTATGTAATTGTTTATATACAGGGTAAGAGCTCCAACAGAATATCCCACACCTGGTGGTTAGGGCATTCTTCCGGAAGGGGTAAAACCTACATTCATGTCCTTGCTCCACATCAGGTAGAAGGAGGAACTGAACCTGGTTGGCAAACTAGGCAATAACTGCATTATTCTTTGTAAATAAGTGGGGTATTACCTCATCTGAATGCATAGGTAGCTCAGAAGGGGGGTTGTTAAAGAGCCCAGTAAAGGTAAATCAGCAACAGAGCTTAGAGAATATTGTGGCCATTACTGGGAGATGATACTTCCAGGTGCCAGAAAAGTTACCAGGTTTTGGTTTGTCCAGGCTGAGACCCTAAAAGATCAAAAGCCCCAGATGGGTTTAAAAGGTGCCGCTGGCAGATAAGGAGGGGGCAAGCAGCCAGCTCAGCTCTGCTGGAGTTTGATAGAGAGACAGCAAGTCAGCCTGCTGGAGGCTGACACAGAGATTGATTGTGAGTCAGGGTCTGCAGCAAGCAAGCTGTAACTTGGTGCCCAGTAAGAATAGGGGACACCAAGGCAAAGTCATATCTATGTAAGGGCTTGAGGGGCGTGCCAAGCATAGGTAAGACAATATGTGTATAGGTCTCTGTTATTTTTAAATCAACTTCTCGAAGCTCCATGTACCATTTGGGCAAAATAAAGCATCCTTTGTTCTGGAGAAGCTGCTTCTGTGTCACTGAGCACAGACCCCCAAAGGAGAAGTCTGGCAGGGTCCATGCCCAGTCGGACTTGCTGGATAACACAGCTGGTGCCCTAGGAGGTGTAACCCAGAGACCCAGTCAGAGAGGGGCTGGATTGCTGGATCCCACTCCAGAGAGAAACAGAGGCCAGAGCCTGCCACTTGAAAGGGGTGTCCTTGGGGAAGTGGAAGAGGGTCTCAGAAAGGGCAGCCTATAATTAGGTCTCCCACATCTGGCTCAGTGCTCTGTCACTGGGCTAAAAGTTATAAGAGGGGCACCACTTCCTCTTCCTTGTGAGAAAGGGGTTAGATACCTAACTCCAGGAGAGGGTTCACAGCTGTGAATCCTGAACGGAGAGAGTGCCTCCCTCTAACCTGGATTTAGGTGCCTAACTCCTTTGGGGTGGTGGGTCTTAGGCCACACCCCTCTCCTCAGCATTTCCTATTGGCTAGTTTAGGGAGCTCCTGGCTCAGATCCCATTCTTAGGCACCTCTCTCTCCACATGCATTGTACAGGGAGCCTGGGCACCTAACTCGGGGCTGTGGACTCCATTGGGTGGCAAGGCATCTAAAAGCTAGGCAGTGCAATGATGAGTGTTGTGACACCAACATCCTTTTGCCCCAGCAGTCAGTATGGAAGCAATATTCCCCCAGGCAGTAGGGGGCTTCAGGCACTGGGGGAGCCAGCTTTCAGATAAGATGTAAAACCTGCTGTGCTGACCACTTGCAGTTATTAAAAATCCCATGGCACTTTTGCAAAGAATAGATGTTAAAACTGATCTCTTGGCCAAAACAATGCCTAAATACTATAGTTAATACCTGAGAATGGCTAGATAGAAATGCCAATTTGGGTAATTAAATTGGTTCTTTGACATTCCCCCTGTAATTTCCACTTGATATAAATTCATTCTAATTCCTGCTGGAAAATGTTGTGCGAAGTGGCTGCGCGCTGTTAAAAAGATATTTTTTCTGCATTTCAGAGACAACTGCATTTCAGTAGTGGATGAAGTAACACGTGTGTGTGTGTGTACATGTGTGTGTGTACATGTGTGTGTGTGTGTGTGTGTGTGTGTGTGTAAGTAAAAGTTTGTAAGGTGCTTTGGTATCCTTCTGAATCAAAAGAACAGTGGGTAAATTTTTCAAAAGCACTTAGGGGCTAGATCTAGAAAAGAAGTTATGTGTTGCAAACACCTAACTCCTATGCAGGCCTCCCATATAATGCCTGGGAAGAGTTTGGCATCTAAGAATGAGATCTTCAGCCACCACTAAGCTGAGTATACAGCCAGCTAAGCTAGCCAGCAGCAAAATGTGGAGCAAAGGGGTGGGGTTTAGAGCCCAGATTCACAGCGGTATTTAGGCATCTATCTCTGCTGAGGATTCTCAGCTATAAACACTCTTCTAGAGTTAGGCACCTATGCCAAGGCAGCAGCATGTCATTAGAAAGCACAGATACCCAGTAGTCAGAACACTCTCCTGGTGTTTGGGACACCCCAGTTCAAACACCGGCTTTGCAGCAGGGACTTGAGGCTAGACTTCTACCACCCAGCTGAGGGCCCTCACCACAGTGCCATTGTGAAAGGGAGATGTTGGCCCCTTACTGAAATTTAGTGGGGGGGTTGGTTGACCCTCTCTCAGTTCCTAAAAAAAAAGGGAAGGGCCAATGAGAAATCAGACTGATAGTCCCCAGGGCCAATAGGGAGAGGCCAGTGTTCCAGCCAATGAGGGAGTCAGGAGCCAGGGGGGCCCGTCCTCCATGTGAGCAGCAGCTGCCTAAGCCAGAGTAGGGCAGAGCTAAGAGGAGAGCGGCAGCCTGAGCTGAGCTGGAAGCAGAGCAGCATGGAGCCAGAGGATGTATAGCTGAGCTGGAGCCAAGAGGGCCAGAGCTGGGCTAGAAGCAGAGCAGCAGCACTGAGCCAGAGGAAGGGGAGCAGGAGCTGGAGCAATGGAGCAATGCAGTCCAGCCACGCCAACAGTGAGCCAGGGCTGAGTTGCAGGACCGGAGCCTGGATAGTGATGCTGGCCATGCCTCGAGTAACACTACAGCAGAATGTGGTGAGCAACTAGGGAGAGCAAGGGGGGACTGTGGGCAGAGGGCCCAGTGCTGGGAGATGTCACCAGACAAGAGGGCCTTGAAAGTCGGACTCAGAGGAGGGACATGACCCAGACAGGCTGGTACTGTGGAGAAGAGTCCTGCCCCCTAGACTCCAGGATAAGGGCATGTGGACATTACCAGAGCAGGTGTCCTACCCCTGGTATCACCACAGCACAGTCAGGGCGTGGGAGGGAAATCTGGGACGTGTGAGGAGCAGCCTAAATTGTTCTTACATCCCAGAGACAGCTGTTTGTGGTATCCCCAGGCCCATACAGCAGGGTTACTTGTTTCCTTTAACCTTTCCCATTTTTCCCTTCTTTTTTACAGCTGTTTAATAAATTGTATTTGGTCTGAACTATATATAATAATCAGTAGGTCAGAGAAGCATCTGGTGCAGAGAGAGTACATGGAGTAGGGACACCCTAGCCCCTGTCCTAAGTAGCCACAACAAGACTGGGGTTAAGACCGCCAGGAATCCTGGGTCCAGCCTTGTTGGGGCTATGAGGACTCTACCACTCACAAGAGTGGAAGGGGAGTCCTTGAGGTCAGGCAGGCCTCTAGGTAAAGGGAGCAAGGACTCAGATCCTTTTGCTAGCCGTTTCCACCAGGGTAGTACATAAGCCAGGAAAGTTCCCCACAATAGTGGGACCAACCCCCACTTACAATTGTATATGCTGGGCTGACTTTCTCTCAATCTCTCCTGTTGAAGCAATAATTATATATTCATTGGGTGAGAGAAAGAAAGTGAGAGATTAACTCGATATTCTGGTGGTTAGGGCACTCATGGGAGATGTGGGAGAATCAGGTTCATGTCCCTGGTCTACTAAATGTTCAATTATTTACACAAAGTGAAACAGCTCCAGCAGGAGAGATTGAGGCACTATACCTATAGAATATGCAGTAGCCTAGTGGTTAGGGTCCTTTACTAGTGAAAGGGATCTAGGTTCAGTTTCTTGCTTTAGAACAGGGGGTTTGAATCTGACTCCTGCATAAGTACCCCACACAGGGCCCCAAGTAATCCTGACCAGTTTACCTCAATCTCAGAGGTAGCTAGAAAGGTACCTGGAATTTACCTCACCATTCTGAGGAAAGACTTGTTTAATACAGAGCAATAATCACGTATATGGATGAGGTTCAAGTCTCCAGAGGCTGAGTATATTTCAATACATTTTTATTTTCAGTCTGTTTTTAATGGCCTGTAAGAATATCGCTTAAATATGATAACATGCTGTGTAGGACAGGATGTATGTAATATGCAGCAACACATCACATTGCTATGTGCACGGGCTTCATCTCACACACCATGTCCAATTAAAGTTCTCAGTCCTGATTTTCAAAGCCCTGAATGGAATTGGCCCTACTTATCTGAAAGACACCCTCTCTCTCCCTGCATGATTGTAACCTTCCCTAACAGCTACATTGCAGTGCAATAACAAAACTGTGACCACTTGTGGAGGCTTGTGGCTGTGGCAGACAGAATTTTCACCACAGCTGGACCAAGGAACTCACTGCCAGCTGAAATAACAATGACCATGGACATTGATGACATCAGAGCTAATTGCAAACCTCCCTCTTTGCCTAAGCTTTCTCACTCACCCCCCTCTATATTTAAAAAGCAACCCCCCACACCTAACTCTTGGTCTCTCATCAGCCAGGAAGAAGGGCAATATCATGGTTGTAGTTTTCTACTCTTGGGAAGTGCTTAGTTACTATAGTGACTGTACTGAAAAACTGGCTAGACAGATGGTTTGTTTGACATAAAGGATGTAGCCCTGGTTGTGGAAAATACATTTTTCTAATGGCCAAAGTGCACTCTCTTTTTTAACTTTCCTCTTTCTCGAAAATTGATGAACTGGTGTTTACTCAACGTTATACAAAAAAAATCACCCACCCTCATGCAGAGACAGGACATGAGCAATTCTAGCCCTAAAGCTGGAAGCCATAGAAATCAGGAGGTTAGAGGGGTGACTCTTCAGGAGCCTCAATTATAGGGGTTACAACAGCTCCAGCTATAACAAATATAAAGTTATAACAACATTGTGAAAGAGCCCAAGTCTCCCAATGGTAAATCTAATGGAACAATTACAGTAATTAAACAATAAGGATTCAAAACCTAAGCAGACCTAAAGCCAGGCACAATCAGTGATTTGGGATATCAACAAATGAACCACATAGTTGCTGCCTTGCACAGCCTGAGACTGGCTCTCTGCTTTCAACACAATGTTATCTGAAGGGGTTGGCAGGGGACTACATTGGGGTGAGAAGGGGCTGCATCATACAGGGATTTAGGAAGAGCTAGCTAAATCAATTCTCAAGACTTATAGGCAACTCAGACCTTATCCCTTTGTGGGAACCAACCTCAGTATCATAGAATCATAGAAGAGTAGGGTTGGAAGAGACCTCAGGAGGACTCTAGTCCAACCCCCTGCTCAAAGCAGGACTAATCCCCAACTAAATCATCCCAGCCAGGGCTTTGTCGAGCCAGGCCTTAAGCAATGAGACCATTGCTTCTTGTTCTGTCATCTGCCACCACTGAGAACAGCCGAGCTCCATCCTCTTTGGAACCCCCCTTCAGGTAGTTGAAGGCTGCTATCAAATCCCCCCCTCACTCTTCTCTTCTGCAGACTAAATTAGCTCAATTCCCACAGCCTCTCCTCGTAAGCCATGTGCCCCAGACCCCTAATCATATCAGTTGTCCTCCGCTGGACTCTTTCCAATTTGTCCACATCCTTTCTGTAGTGGAGGGCCCAAAATTGGACGCAATACTCCAGATGTGACCTCACCAGTGCTGAACAGAGGGGAATAATCACTGCGTTCGATCTGCTGGCAATGCTCCTACTAATGCAGCCCAACATACCGTTAGCCTTCTTGGCAACACTGTTGACTCATATCCAGCTTGTCGTCCACTGTAATCCCCAGGTCCTTTTCTGCAGAACTGCTGCTTAGCGAGTTGGTCCCCAGCCTGTAGCAGTGCATGGGATTCTTCCATCCTAAGTGCAGGACTCTGCATTTGTCCTTGTTGAACCTCATCTTTTGGCCCAATCCTCCAATTTGTCTAGGTCACTCTGGACCCTACCCCTACCCACCAGTGTATCTACTGCTCCCCCCAGCTTAGTGTCATCCGCGAACTTGGTAAGGGTGAAATCCATCCCATCATCCAGATCATTAATGAAGATGTTGAACAAAACTGGCCCCAGGACCGACCCCTGGGGCACTCCACTTGATACTGGCTGCCAACTAGACATCGAGCCGTTGATCACTACCCATTGAGCCCGACGACCTAGCCAGCTTTCTGTCCACCTTATAGTCCATTCATCCAATCCATACTTTTTTAACTTGCTTGTAAGAATACTGTGGGAGACCGTATCAAAAGCTCTGCTAAAGTCAAGATATATCACCTCCACCGCTTTCCCCATATCCACAGAGCCAGTTACCTCACCATAGAAGGCAATCAGGTTGGTCAGGCATGACTTGCCCTTGGTGAATCCATGTTGACTGTTCCTGATCACCAAGTGCTTCAAAATGGATTCCTTGAGGACCTGCTCCATGATTTTGCCGGGGACTGAAGTAAGGTCTGTAGTTCCCCGGGTTCTCTTTCTTCCCTTTTTTAAAATATGGGCACTATAGTTGCCTTTTTTCAATCATCTGGGACCTCCCGCAAATGCCACAAATTTTCAAAGATAATGGCCAATGGCTCTGCAATCACATCAGCCAACTCCCTCAGCACCCTTGGTTGCATTAGATCTGGACCCATGGACTTGTGCACATCCATCTTTTCTAATTAGTCCTGAACCACTTCTTTCTCCACAGAGGGCTGGTCGCCTTCTCCCCATACTGTGCTGCCCAGTGCAGTAGTCTGGGAGCTGACCTTGTTCGTGAAACAGAGGCAAAAAAAGCATTGAGTACATTAGCTTTTTCCACATAGTCTGTCACTAGGTTGCCTCCTCCATTCAGCAAGGGGCCCACACTTTCCCTGACCTTCTTCTTGTTGCTAACATACCTGTAGAAACCGTTTTTGTTACTCTTAACATCCCTTGCTAGCTGCAGCTCCAATTGTGATTTGGCCTTCCTGATTTCACTCCTGCATGCCTGAGCAATATTTTTATACTCTTCCCTGGTCATTTGTCCAAGCTTCCACTTCTTGTAAGCTTCTTTTTTGTGTTTAAGATCAGCAAGGATTTCACTGTTAAGCCAAGCTGGTCGCCTGCCATGTTTACTATTGTTTCTACACATCAAGATGGTTTGTTCCTGCAACCTCAATAAAGATTCTTTAAAATACAGTCAGCTCTCCTGGACTCCTTTCCCCCTCATGTTATTCTCCCAGGGGATCCTGCCCATCAGTTCCCTGAAGGAGTCAAATCTGCTTTTCTGAAGTCCAGGGTCCGTATTCTGCTGCTCTCCTTTCTTCCTTTTGTCAGGATCCTGAACTCGACCATCTCATGGTCACTGCTTCCCAGGTTCCCATCCACTTTTGCTTCCCCTACTAATTCTTCCCTGTTTGTGAGCANAACACTTCCTGGATTGTCTGTGCACTGCTGTATTGTTCTCCCAGCAGATATCCGGGTGATTGAAGTCCCCCATGAGAACCAGGGCCTGTGATCTAGTAACTTCTGTTAGTTGCCTGAAGAAAGCCTAGGCCCCCTCATCCCCCTGGTCTGGTGGTCTACAGCAGACTCCCACCACGACATCACCCTTGTTTCTCACACTTCTACATTTAATCCAGAGACTCTCAGGTTTTTCTGCAGTTTCATACTGGAGCTCAGGACAGTCATACTGCTCTCTTACATACAGTGCAACTCCCCCACCTTTTCTGCCCTGCCTGTCCTTCCTGAACAGTTTATATCCATCCATGACAGTGCTCCAGTCATGTGAGTTACCCCACCAAGTCTCTGTTATTCCAATCACATCATAATTCTTTGACGGTGCCAGCAGGGCCGGCGCAACCCATTAGGCGACCTAGGCGGTCGCCTAGGGCGCGGCTATTTTGGGGGCGCCGGCGCCGCGGCCGCCCGTTCAAATTTGGGGGTGGGACCTTCCGCCGCCGCTGTTGGGGGTGGCATTTCGGGGGTGGGACCTTCCGCCGCCTAGGGCGCTGGAAGAGCTGGCGCCGCTACTGGGTGCCAGGACTTCCAGTTCTCCCTGCTTGTTTCCCAGGCTTCTTGCATTTGTGTATAGGCACTTTAGATAACTCGCTGATCATCCTGCTTTCTCAGTATGAGGCAGGAGTCCTCCCCTATTGCGCTCTCCTGCTCGTGCTTCCTCCTGGTATCCCAGTAACCAAACTCTATCTTAGCAGATCTATCTAGCACACTCAACAATAGAATTATAGGGAGAGGTCCATGCAATATGGATGACATTTATTCAAACAAGACTTAAAATACCTTGTATTATAACAACACCAACTGTGAGAACTGAATAGTATCCTAGTGAAAACATGAACAATCTCAACTTTCCTAAGCCCCAAACTGAAGTCTCCCTCTGCCCTTCCCACATGTCCTCACCTTCATAGGACCAATTGTTGTTAAAGGTTTGTGTCAAAATCTGCATCTCCTGCAACAGGACTGAATCAGCCTGAGAGGACGTTTCTCCTCCATCATCTTCCTCCAAGATCTCCTCTTCCTCTTCAGGATCTGGGGAATTCTGCATCATCTCCTCAATTTCTTCAATTACCTGATAAGATAATATGAATGTCAGTCACTGAATTGTATTCTAATGACCGAGAGCTGGATTCAGCACTAACAAATCATTGCTGATACTATGTAAATACCACGCTTTCAGAACAATAGCTGGAGAGCTTCTGCATTTAGTGCTATAAAAGGTATTAACTGCATTTTAAACTTCAGATAATACTGTGTAAATAATTATCAGCAATATTTGTGAACATATAAGTATGGTATGCAAGCAGACCAGGGTATCCTTCAGAATATGGAAATGCAGCCCAAGAGAAGCCAATCATAAGAAACATAAACCAAAACTGTCAAACTTTCAGAAGTGCTCAGCACCCAGCAGTCCCATGGGAGTCACTGGAATTAGGAGAGCTCAGCACCTTTGGTAACCAGGCCACTTATTTAGATGTCTAAATATGGATTTAGGTGATAGAACTTAAAACACCTAAATTTGAACATTTTGACCTAAAAATATAGCAGATAAAACATAATGTGGAAATTAACAAGGCAAATTAAAATGATTTAAGTATGTCAGAAGCAGAAAGCCTGTGAGAGAACTAGCGAGTCTTTTGGATTATAAGGGAGTTAAAGGGAGCAACTAAAGCACATAAGCAAATTGCTGACAAGCTGAATGATTTTTGAATCAGTCTTCATCAGAGGATGATGGGGAAATACCTGACTTGGAGACTGAGTTTTCAGAAGAAGAGGTGATGAATCAAACTGATACACTAAAGAGTCCCCAGGGCAAGTTCCTACAGCCAAAAGGTCTGCAGGAACTTAAGACTGAAGGCACTGGGCTGATAGCAAAATATGCAATCTTTCATTAAAAACAGAAGTCTGTTTGAGGATGGGAGAGTAGCAACTGTGGTGCCAGTATATTAAAAAATGCACTACAGGTAAGCCTGGGATTACAGAGCAGTGAGCCTTACTTCATTAAAACTGGCTAAAACAACAATTGAAGACAGAGCTATAAACACAGAAAAGGTTATGACATTGCAAGATCAACCCCTGCCTTCACTAGCAGTGATGCCAGCCTCGATTGCCACATATCCACTTTCCTGCAAGCATGTGTCTGCTGTGTCCTAGGTTTCCCTTACAAATGGGAAAAGTTCCCAGACAAACTCCCTAAAGCCACTACCTTGTATTCAAGTCTCTCCTCAAAATTCATCTCTTCCATAATACCTACTGTAAACTGCAACCTGTTAATGGCTGGGCAGGTGGAGAGCTGTGCTCACTGCTGCTGACCAGCTGAGAGCATGCACATCCCACTGTATTTACTATCTTGTTGCCCCCACCCCACCTCTGTCAGTTTGTCTCATCCATCTCTGTGTCTTGTCTTTTGGACTGTAAGCTCTTTGGGACAGGGATTGTCATTTACTGTATGTTTGTACAGCACCTAGCACAAACTTTGAGGTGCTGTATCAATATAAATATTTACTACTAATACTAAGAATAATAATTGGCCAAACTTGCAAAAGCCTTACACTCAGCTCAATGGCATTTCTGTGTCTGTCTGTAATGAGATCATTTTTAAATGCTGCATCCAATCAATTCCAAAATTTCAGAGAATATTCTAGGCATCTTCAATGGCCAGAATTATGTGGAAAATCAGAAAACAGAAAGGGGAAAAAATGAGGGACACATGAACTGTAAACTCTACCACCTATCATGATTAATAGACACAAATCCTAGTCTTGTAACTATAGCTAGTAAATGGGCAGACTTTTATGTGGATAGTCGGCCTGGATTTTATAGAAAACCTAATATGGATGGAACGGGTTCAGAACCAAATCAAGACCCATCCCCAGAGGGGAGGGAGGCCACTTCCAAGAAGCCCCGGGATAGGTGGGGAAAAGCAATGTTCCATCTGTGGCCAGCTGGGTCACTTGGCCTGAGATTGCCCACTCCACCAAGGAGGCCCAGTGCAGTGCTGGATCCCGACCTCACAGAGTGACTGACTCTTTGCACACAACCAGTCTGTAACGTTCATGCTGAACCATTCACACCTCAAACCACTGCCTTCATGTCATGCTGCTCTCTCATGGGTGCAGATCCATCAGATCACCAGTGGGCCCAGGTGGTAGTTAATAGGGAGACAGTCACTGCATGGAGAGATACTGGGACTGTTAAGACTAATTATACTCCATGTCTTGAAACCGTATCAAATGCGCCCAGGGTGTGAAATGTGGGTTAAAATTTCCTGGTGTAAAAGTCTTCACTCTGCCTACAGCTCAGATTTCTATACAGACCCAGGAAGGGTCAGGGGTGCTGTGTATAAGGGTATTGTCAGATATTCCACATTCTTTGTTTTTGGGAAATGATATTTTGGCTTTGAAAGCAGAAGGGGTAAAACAGGTCAGTCTCCATTAGCTCCAGACCTGTAAGGGACTGTGTTAGACAAAATGCAAATGGTAGAGAAGGGGGGATATCCTCCCCCCCCCCTCCTCCCCAGTATCCAAGAGGAATCAAGTTACCTTCCCAGAGTATGCAGACAAATGCCTGAGGGAAGAGGGGGAGGGGACTGCCTCCTGCTCCAGGGGAAGGACAGGACCTACTGACTTGAAGGGAAATTCTCTGAGTTCTAGAGCCCATGCCAGCAAAATAAGCCCTCTGCCTACCTTTACCAGGGAACCAGAAACAGTACAGAGCATGGTAATGAAGGGATACTGAGGCAGCTCTGGTGCACTGCCAAATCTATGCCATCCACCCAAAGGTGGGAAATTCCCAAATAAAGTGTATGACAGATGCTTGCAATGTTACCCAGGGTTTTCAAAACCCAAAGCAGTGCTAACTTAACTGATTCACTACAGGCGGTGTCAGGAATAAATCATAGAATCATAGAATATCAGGGTTGGAAGGGACCACAGCAGGTCATCTAGTCCAACCCCCTGCTCAAAGCAGGACCTAATCCCAATTAAATCATCACAGCCAGGGCTTTGTCAAGCCTGACCTTAAAAACCTCTAAGGAAGGAGATTCCACCACCTCCCTAGGTAACCCATTCCAGTGCTTCACCACCCTCCTAGTGAAAAAGTTTTTCCTAATATCCAATCTAAACCTCCCCCACTGCAACTTGAGACCATTACTCCTTGTTCTGTCATCTGGTACCACTGTGAACAGTCTAGATCCATCCTCTTTGGAACCCCCTTTCAGGTAGTTGAAAGCAGCTATCAAATCCCCCCTCATTCTTCTCTTCTGCAGACTAAACAATCCCAGTTCCCTCAGCCTCTCCTCATAACTCATGTGCTCCAGCCCCCTAATCATTTTTGTTGCCCTCCGCTGGACTCTTTCCAATTTTTCCACATCCTTCTTGTAGTGTGGGGCCCAAAACTGGACACAGTACTCCAGGTGAGGCCTCACCAATGTCGAATAGAGGGGAACGATCACGTCCCTCGATCTGCTGGCAATGCCCCTACTTATACAGCCCAAAATGCCGTTAGCCTTCTTGGCAACAAGGGCACACTGTTGACTCATATCCAGCTTCTCGTCCACCGTAACCCCTAGGTCCTTTTCTGCAGAACTGCTGCCTAGCCACTCGGTCCCTAGTCTGTAACAGTGCATGGGATTCTTCCGTCCTAAGTGCAGGACTCTGCACTTTTTGTCCTTGTTGAACCTCAGGTTTCTTTTGGCTCAATCCTCTAATTTGTCTAGGTCCCTCTGTATCCTATCCCTACCCTCCAGCGTATCTACCACTCCTCCCAGTTTAGTGTCATCTGCAAATTTGCTGAGAGTGCAGTCCACGCCATCCTCCAGATCATTAATGAAGATATTGAACAAAACCGGCCCCAGGACCGACCCTTGGGGCACTCCNTGAACCTCATCAGGTTTCTTTTGGCCCAATCCTCTAATTTGTCTAGGTCCCTCTGTATCCTATCCCTACCCTCCAGCGTATCTACCACTCCTCCCAGTTTAGTGTCATCTGCAAATTTGCTGAGAGTGCAGTCCACGCCATCCTCCAGATCATTAATGAAGATATTGAACAAAACCGGCCCCAGGACCGACCCTTGGGGCACTCCACTTGAAACCGGCTGCCAACTAGACATGGAGCCATTGATCACTACCCGTTGAGCCCGACGATCTAGCCAGCTTTCTATCCACCTTATAGTCCATTCATCTAGCCCATACTTCTTTATCTTGCCGGCAAGAATACTGTGGGAGACTGTTTCAAAAGCTTTGCTAAAGTCAAGGAATAACACATCCACTGCTTTCCCCTCATCCACAGACCCAGTTATCTCCTCATAGAAGGCAATTAGGTTAGTCAGGCATGACTTGCCCTTGGTGAATCCATGCTGACTGTTCCTGATCACTTTCCTCTCCTCTAAGTGCTTCAGAATTGGGAATCAATGGGAATACACTTCCGGATGATAAAAAATTGAAACAAATAAGCATGTTTTTCTCTAAAACTACTATTTATTAGATTTAAGCACACACAGACATAAGCAATAGGTTTAGGACATCCCAAATAATTACCTAAAGTCTGAGATGGTACTGAGTAATTAGCAGCAGGTCAACAATGGCTAGTCGCTTCCCAGTGGGCAAGTAGGGTGTCAGGAAGAGGCTGTCAGGATAGCTACAGAGAACTTCTCCAAAGTGCCCTCTATTATCTAGTCTTTTTATAACTAACTTTTACAAAACACACAGCTCATAGTGACCCCTACTGGGTCATCACTTCTCCTAACCTTCAATGAACTACTTATCAATAAATCATTCCTAACATTCTTAGTCAGAATAACCTCCTATATCAAAGGCACCCAAACTCAAGGTTCCCATCCACTTCTTTTCTTTCAGTCTCATAATTTGTTGACTCTTCTCTCCCCTTCTCCCCTTCAGATTTGCAGAAACTGCAAACCTGGGCTAGTATTCGACCTTGTCTCCAAAAGCCCTGCTTGTCCAAATGATCCCATAACGATGTGGTGTTCTATTTTATTAATTCATGGTGGCTGAATGCACAGAACATGTCTGCAATTAGCTCAGTTAAAATTTGGGGTAACACTCTCCTCAATTCCAGGGTCACAGGGAGAGGAGGGGAAACTTCTTCCCACAGTCTCTGATGGGCTGTGAAAATGTAAAAGACCCTGAGCCAGGTTGGAGAGGGAATTCTGCTCACCTTGGCTCAGTGTGTGGGGAACAAAAGGCCACCCCAGTGGGGTAGGGGATCGATACTCCTCCACCTCACCCCAGAGAAGCTGAGGTTAAACCACTGGAGTCCCCAAGCCCCAACCTCTGGGGATGTGGGGCAGAAAATGGAATTTGACTATGGGGTTTAAGGAATTTCTCCTGCTGTGAACCCTCTGCTGTTAACCACTTCAGAGGGAGGCAAGGTGCTCTACATGATTTCTCTCTTTGGTCCAAGGAATTGCTCGTGTATTACTTCCAGGGAGGCTGGGGAACCCTGGAGGGACAAAGGAACATCATACACATGCCCTAGAAACCAGGTGGGAGGTAGATCAGGTCTCAAGTTCACACCCAAGTGATTTTGGGTAATAAGGGTAAGCAGCGGCATGTGACAGCTCTGCCTGATAGATTCTAAAGAGAAAAATGATACTGGATAGTTGTCAAATGAGAGGATGTGTGCTGGCTTGCTAGCAGAATGTTTATTACCTGAATAGTTGAAATGTGAAAGTACGAAAGGTCCTGGCAGAAATGCCATCCAGGAAATAAACCAATGGGTTCCTCTAGGCTGCTGGTCAAGAGCCCTAGTTACACTCACTTCTTTACATGGAGATGTGACAGATATGGCAATTTCCTTCCTATCCTTGAGAGACCTGATTGAATTAAGTTTAAGTATCTTCGGGCTCCATTGTTTTAAATTAATAGTTTATGTATAGGGCTCCGTGTCTGTCACGGAGGTTGCGGAAGTCATGGATTCCGTGACTTTCTGCAACCTCTGTGACTTCTGCAGGGGCCAGTGTGGCTGACCCAGGGCCGCCCAAGCAGCTGACTCCGGAGCCAGCTGCTCAGGTGGCCCCCAGAACAGCCCCAGGAACAGCCACACCAGCTGCTGTTCTGGCGACCCAGGCAGCAGTCCCCGGAGGGCAAAACTCCGGTTTAGGACATTCAAGTGTAGTGCAAAGGATCTACCTACACCTGGCCTATACCCAGACACTGAGCGTACTCCACACAAACTACTACAGAATTGCAAAATGTTACAACCACTCTTTTCCTGAGGATTCCTTCTGAGACATTGTCTTAACTTACCCCTCACTAAGCTCCAGAGACCAATGTCATGTATACCACCAGACTGCCGATAAGCCCCATGATAAGAAATCATCTGTTCACCACTATTGACACAATTTACAGAACTCTGCATTGAAATGAGGTATCTATGATGACTCAAGGAAGGTACACACACACCTCTACTCATATCACCATTACAGCTCTTCCAACATGCTCCAACTAATCCCTCCACTATTCAATACAGCTATACCTAACACAGTTATATAGCTGGCATCCATGCAGATAAATGCTACAATTCAAATCTGTGGAACACAACACAGACAATGGCACATTCTCTTAGTCATTCTTTATGTCTACTTACGAGGGCACCACCTTCCATGAACCATCGCCAGTGGCTATTACCAGCTCCAGAAGGGCGCAGTTAAGTTTTCATTGTAGTGGTGGCATATGTCCTGGTTTCAGAAGTTTAAGTTTGTGTTACATTAACTCTTCATGTCCTGTTTTACAGAACTTTGAGTGTAGCTGAACTCAACATTCTGGAAGGGCATGAGACATCACTGGGCAAGCTTAACTCCAGGCAACCTTAATGAAGTTTTTGGGCAGTTACTACCAGACTAGAAGAATCTCTGGCCTGACCCAGAATGACACTTTCTATGTTCCCGAGTATCAATCAAGGAATCACTTGTTAACAGAATATAGAACATATACACTATCCTAGGCAATTAACAAATGAAACATTTCTATCTAGTCATTTACAACTATCATTTTTTTAAGATGCCTATCGTCTTGCTATTTAATCACTGGCAAAGGAGCTGTGATCTGCTGTCTTATATAGAGAAAGCAGTTTACATTTTAATTAAAAAAGAAAAAGGTTGATGTAATAATAGAGAATTAAAATGAAAATATTAAGACAATCACCAAAAAAAACCCAGTTAAACCCCAAACCACTTGCATCCAATCAAGATTACCCTGCAAATATTATTGGAGAAAAAGAGGGGAATATTTATTTATGTTATGTATTTTCTTTTCCCACTCTCAGACGTGGTGATTATTGTTAGACTCTCAGCACCTGGATGGGAAAGCCATTCCACAAAGAAGTAATCATTTGCCTGTCTCCTTCTGGTTGCCATTTAATTCACTGAACCATATTCTTTCTTGTATTCTACCTCCTTTGCATCATTCTGGCTGTGCAAAGAGGCCAAAAACTTCCCACATCGCCCCAGAGACTGGGTTCAGACAGTTATTTTAGTGACACTGAAGAGCTGATGGGGTACCTGTACTCAGATCAGGACGTGTTGATAGTAATACATTTCTTTCCAGTAATGCTTAATTTTATAATGCACTACACCATTTGATTTTGAGATGGACTATCCCTACAACCCCACTGTAGAATCTGGGAGGGTAGGATTTAGGAAAAAACCCAAAGTAGTTCATGCTCCTGCTACGAAAGCTGTTTTCCAGCCTTTCATCCAGTGATGAACCCATTTAGTTGCAGATTCTTTTCTCTTAAGAAGCTGTGACTAACCCTCAGCACAGAGAGAGAGAGAGAGTGTGTGTGTGTGTGTGTGTGTGTGTGTGTGTGTGTGTGTGTGTGTGTGTGTGTGTGTGTGTGTGTGTGTGTGTGTGTATAAGACAGAGAGAGAGACTCCCAGGCAAGTTGCACATGAAAGTGGGAGTGTAAAGCCTGGGGTGTGATAGGCAGAAAGTAACATTGCTGACTACAATCAAAGGGTTTGGGATTAGAGCTGGGTAAATGGATTTTTTGGTTCCCGGGTAATTTTGAAAAATCAAAAACAGTTTTGTTTCAGGTTCAATCAAAACCAACATATCTCAAAATGTTTCAGAATCAAAAAGTGAAAAGTTTGAGTCAAAATGAAACATTTGTTTCAGGAAAGGAAACAAAGACGAGAGTCACAAAACTGTAGAGGAGGAGCAGGTGGCAGTATTGCCTTTGTTATAAGCTTTAGCCCAGAGGTTAGGGTACTCACTGGGGATGAGGGTGAGGCAGCCTCAGTTGCCCTCTATCTAATGACTGTGGATGATGATGAATAAGAAAATGACTCTGCAGCCTGGTACCTAGGCAACTGACATGGGAGACTCTCCACTGACTATTTAATTACGGTATATATAAGCAGCGGCATGTCTACCCTCCGGCTACTATGCAGAGGCACGGCCAGGCGGCTCTGCACACTGTCCCATCTGCAGGCATCGCCCCTGCAGCTCCTATTGGCCGCAGTTGCCGGCCAATGGAAGCTGCGGGGGCGGCGCTTGGGGCGGGGGCAGCATGCGGAGCCCCCTGGTTGCCCCATGCCTAAGAGCCTGTAGCGGGGCAGTAACCCCGCTCCGGCCCTGAAGGGCTTAAAACAGCCCTGGGAGAGGGCTGTGGTAGGGGAAAACCTGGGCTGGGCCATGCCCCAATCAGGTCGCAGCTGGCCCTTATAAGAGGGCAGTGGCCTGGGGAGCAGTCAGTCTCTCTCTGCTTTCAGAGAGAGAAGGGCCTGGCTGCTGGGAAGCTCAGGGTACCTAGAGTGAAGCAGGGCTGGGGAAAGGCCAGAGAGGCTGGGGAGCTCCAGGCTGGCAACTCCCCAGGCTGCAGGGCCTTGTCCAAGGCCCCATAGAGTTACTGGTTTGCAGAGAAAGACAGCAGGTCCAAAAAAACCCTTGCCTGTGATGAGTGGCTGACACTGCAGTCTGCCCCAGGGAGCGGGGGCTAGTTGGTGACTGGCAGTAGCCTACGACCTAGGCAAGGTGGGGATAGGGGTTGGGGGTTCCATGGGGAGGGGAGACCCTAAGAGTGAGGGGTTACTGCCAGGGGCAGCACCCCAGATAACAGGGCACCAGAGTCCAGGGAGGGATGCGGGGGCCCAGCGGCAGTGGGACACTGGCCTGCAGAGGGTGCTCCAAGGCTGGAAAACAAGCTAATTCCCTGGACACCAGCACGAGGCGCCGCTGGGGTAAGTCCCACATCGCTACAGAGCCAGAGGGGGGACATGCTGCTGCTTCCGGGAGCTGTGCGGAGCCGAGACACATGTGGAGCGGGGCAAACCCCAGACCCCGCTCCCCGGCAGGTGCTCGAGGGCCGGATTAAAACATCTGAAGGGCCGGTTGTTGCCTCTAGGCCATAGTTTGCCCACCCCTGGCTTAGATAGTTGGTCCCCAGCCTGTAGCAGTGCATGGGATTCTTCATCTGCCACCGCTGAGAACAGCCTAGCTCCATCCTCTTTGGAACCCCCCTTGAGGTAGCTGAAGGCTGCTATCAAATCCCCCCTCACTCTTCTCTTCTGCAGACCAAATAACCCCAGTTCCCTCAGCCTCTCCTCGTAAGTCATGTGCCCCAGCCCCCTAATCATTTTCGTTGCCCTCCGCTGGACTCTCTCCAATTTGTCCACATCCCTTCTGTAGTGGGGGGACCAAAACTGGACGCAATACTCCAGGTGTGGCCTCACCAGTGCCGAATAGAGGGGAATAATCACTTCCCTCGATCTGCTGGCAATGCTCCTACTAATACAGCCCAATATGCCGTTGGCCTTCTTGGCAACAAGGGCCCTCTGCTGACTCATATCCAGCTTCTTGTCCACTGTAATCCCCAGGTCCTTTTCTGCAGAACTGCTGCTTAGCCAGTCGGTCCCCAGCCTGTAGCGGTGCATGGGATTCTTCCTTCCTAAGTGCAGGACTCTGCACTTGTCCTTGTTGAACCTCATCAGATTTCTTTTGGCCCAATCCTCCAATTGACCCTATCCCTACTCTCCAGCATATCTAACTCTCCCCCCAGCTTAGTGTCATCTGCGAACTTGCTGAGGGTGCAATCCATCCCATCATCCAGATAATTAATGAATATGGTGAACAAAACCGGCCCCAGGACCGACCCTTGGGACACTCTGCTTGATACCGGCTGCCAACTAGATATGGAGCCGTTGATTAGTACCCTTTGAGCCTGACGATCTAGCCAGCTTTCTATCCACCTTATAGTTCATTTGGCAAGAATATAGTGGGAGACCATATCAAAAGCTTTGCTAAAGTCAAGGTACATCATGTCCACCGCTTTCCCCACATCCACAGAGCCAGTTATCTCATCATAGAAGGCAATCATGTTGGTCAGGCATGACTTGTCCTTGGTGAATCCAAGTTGACTGTTCCTGATCACCTTCCTCTCCTCCAAGTGCTTCAAAATGGATTCCATGAGTACCTGCTCCATGATTTTTCCGGGGACTGAGGTGAGGCTGACTGGTCTATAGTTCCCCAGATTCTCCTTCTTCCCTTTTTTAAAGGTGGGCACTATATTTGCCTTTTCCAAATCATCTGGGACCTCCCCTGATAGCCACAAGTTTTCAAAGATAATGGCCAATGGCTCTGCAATCACATCAGCCAACTCCCTCAGCATCCTTGGATGCATTGCATCCAGCCTGATGGACTTGTGCATGTCAGCTTTTCTAAATAGTTCTTAACCTGTCCTTTTTCCACTGAGGGCTGCTCACCTGCTTTCCATACTGTGTTGCGCAGTGCAGCAGTCTGGGAGCTGACCTTGTCTGTGAAGACTGAAGCAAAAAAAGCATTGAGTACTTCAGCTTTTTCCACATCATCTGTCACTGCCTCCCCCACTCAGCAAGGGTCCCACACTTTCCCTGACCTTTTTCTTGTTGCTAACATACCTGTAGAAACCTCTCTTGTTACTCTTAACATCCCTTGCTAGCTGCAACTCCAATTGTGATTTGGCCTTCCTGATTACACCCCTGCATACTCGAGCAATATTTTTATACTCCTCCCATGTCATCTGTCCGAGTTTCCACTACTTGTAAGCTTCCTTTTTGTGTTTAAGATCACCAAAGACTTCTCTGTTAAGCCAAGATGGTCGCCTGCCATATTTGCTATTCTTTCTGCACATTGGGATGGTTTGTTCCTGCACCTTCAATAAGTATTCTTTAAAATACAGCCAGCTCTCCTGGACTCCTTCCCCCCTCATATTAGCTTCCCAGGGGATCCTGCCCATCAGTTCCCTGAGGGAGTCAAAGTTTGCTTGTCTGAAGTCCAGGGTCCGTATTCTGCTGCTCTTTTCTTCCTTTTGTCAGGATCCTGAACTCTACCATCTCATGGTCACTGCTGCCCAGGTTGCCATCCACTTCTACTTCCCCTACCAATTCTTGCCTGTTTGTGAGCAGCAAGCCAAGAGGAGCACGGCCCCTAGTTGGTTCCTCCAGCACTTGCACCAGGAAGTTGTCCGCAACACTAAAATAAATGTTTGGGGTCAAAATGATCCATTTCCTTTTGACATTACTGAGACATTTCAACTTTTTCAATTTGGTTGAAACAATTTTTCAAATTTGACATAAATATGCAGATAGTTTCAGTTAATCCCAAACCACGTTTTTCAGTGCATAACCTATTTGTCCAAAAAATTTCACCGAGCTCTAGTCACGACACTGGACCAGGTCTACCTTATGTCCATAAGAACATAAGAATCACTAGATTTTATCAGAAAAAGGCATCGGTCTAATCCAATATCCTGTCTCTGATGGTGTGACTCATACCAGATGTCTCAAAGGAAGGGTGAAGAAACCCCACAGTTAACAATTTCAGAATAACTTGTCCCTTGGGGAAGTTTAATTGAATGCCCCCTTGTTCTGCATTATGCATCTTTATCATTCCTTCTTTGTGTACCTTTATCATGTCCCTTGTTATTCTTGTCACTGATTCACTACATACAAACCATCTGTTTCAGAGTGGTAGCCGTGTTAGTGGGTTCTAGCCCATGAAAGCTTATGCCCAAATAAATTTGTTAGTCTCTAAGGTGCCACAAGGACTCCTCATTGTATCTGCTTGACAGTTAGCCCAGCAAACATGTTGTTTGCAAAGAACTGAAAATGGTCTTTTTACCACTGGGGAATCAACGTCAAAGGGGGAAGGAAAGGCACAGTCTGGATATTTGTGTAATGCAAGGCTTTTTCAACATATGACACCCGGTTGAGGGCAAGGGATGAAGCACTTCAACTAATATATAAATAAAAATGCTGCTATAGAGACAGCAGTGTCCTCTTATTACTTCCCTCCACTGGCATTACAAGACACAAAGCTTGCCTCTCTAAACAAACCTATAGCAAATGAGTAGACAGGTGGAAGAAGAATGTATTTGTCCACATTAGCCACAAAACCAAACTGCTACAGTTCAGTTAATTTTAGCTCAGTGTGCACAAGTCCATACACATGGTAGAAGGGTCTGTCTACTCCAATGTCCCCCCATACTCCTTTATGTGCATGCATAACTTGTGGCACAAGCAATTACACCGAGACATTGATGAGGGACTGGGCCTATCCTTGTGTAATGGGACTGTTATTCAATTACATGGTAGCATTTACAGTGAGGACTTTTGCCCTTCCCCGATGTGAAGGAGAGCACAAGTATCTTACAGTAAAGAGACAGTCACCCTTCCCTCAGCCCTTTACCAAGACTACTGTACTTTCTGATCTGCTGAATACAATCATTGCAGAAAAGGCCATTTTGATTACTGTGTGAGCAGCAGCATCATGATCCAGCTATTGTTGCTTTATAATGTATCATTAATAGGAATTCATGAGTGCAACAAAGAGACATTCTACTTGGGTTAAGCTTTGTCATATTGTTGACAGACTCAACTTCATTGCCATCCATGCAGGTAAAAATGTAGCTGTGCACTGTATTAAGGGCTCCATCCTGGAGACCCTACTCAGGCAAAACTTCTAGTTAAGTCCTATTTGAAGTTAATGGGAGCTTTGCTCAAGTTCGGACTTTAGGTCTAACTTCATAATAAAGAATAGTGCTGATTACACTGCCCCTCCCTCCTTTGAACATAAACATTTCTTGATGTTTATTTACAAATAATTGCATTTTCCTATAAAGCCAAAGTCTAAGTGGTGGTTTATATGAGGACAGGCTCCCCTTTCACTCAGAAGAGAAGGGCCTTAGTGATTCTTAGTACGCTGACTCCTGGGCTTCCCACTATTGCTATGGGCAGTTCTTTGTGGCTAACTTGCTTAGTGAGGGAAGGGGCTGCTGTGCTTAGTATAAGGGAGGATCTGTGTCTCTTACCATAGCAAAGGTGACCTTGATGGGGGTGAGATTTGGTGCAAGGAAAATATCTTGTCAGAATTTCTCTCCTTTCAGAGAGAGGAAAGGTCAGGGCAAAAACTCAGGAAGGTTCATGTACCTGATCTGCTGTGAGTAGAGGCTCCTCATTAATACCAGAGTCATTTTCACTCTTCTCATTGAGCTCTTCCTCCTCCTTCTCGTGGATCTGAAGAAAAAACCCAAACCAAATTCTGATTGGTCAGCAGCAGGTATATTCCCACGTGGGTCTTCAGTCTAGCATTGATTTTACTGCATGAATTACTACGCTCCCTCTAGATATCTGAGAAGCATCTGAAAATGAGGTTCACTTGCTTCTTCAAAATCCGAGCATACTCCACCACTGAGATACAATAGAAGGCCATCATACAGCATGCTTTGATATGTCAGACCATCTCTTACCTAGGAATGTGGGAGAAGAATGTTGTGGAAGAGGGAATAACAGAACAAGCCAACAGAAAAAGTCTAAGGTGTGTCTGTGTAATCCACAATCAGCTTTAGTGCTGGTGATGTTCTAGATCTATTAGATTCTTCTCACATAATGAGTTTTAAAATCATTCTACCGCTTTGTCATTTCAAACACCCTTACCAAATTGATCTCAAAGACCACAAAATGTCCCTATCTGGTAAATGGCAAAACTTATTGAGCCATGCATGTTTAGGCACAGAAAGGATTTTTGCTACCTGGTTTATGAGCTCAGTCCTGCAAGCTGCTGAGCATTCTGGCCCTAATCCAGCAAAGCAATTAAGCACATGCTCAATTTTGAGCACATGAGTAGCCCTACTGAAGTCCTTCTATCCTGAAACAAGCCTTTTTCAGCCTGTAGCAGACTGGACTCTGCTTGCCAGAAGAGGATGGAATTAGAGCCAGAGGTGAAGCACTGGAATGGGTTACCTAGGGAGGTGGTGGAATCTCCTTCCTTAGAGGTTTTTAAGGTCAGTCTTGACAAAGCCCTGGCTGGGATGACTTAGTTGGGGATTGGTCCTGCTTTGAGCAGGGGGTTGAACTACATGACCTCCTGAGGTCCTTTCCAACCCTGATATTCTATGATTCCAGATGATGTCGTGTTATCTGGGGGAGGGAACTGCAGTTATTAGGAAGAGACAGGTATTAGTAGTGGGTGATTTGATCATTAGAAACATAGATACCTGGATTTGCAATGACCGGGAGAACCACATGGTGACTTGCCTGCCTGGTGTGAAGGTTGTGGATCTCTCGAGACATCTAGATAGATTTGTGTGTAGTGCTGGGGAGGAGCAGGTGGTCATGGTACATGTAGGTACCAATGACATAGGGAAGGATAGGAGAGAGGTCCTGGAGGCCAAATATAGACTGCTAGGAAAGAGATTGAAGTCCAGGACCTCCATGGTAGCATTCGCTGGTAGCATCCATGTGCACGGCCAGTTAGACAGGCAGAACTGCAGGGTCTCAATGCGCGGATGAGACGATGGTGTAGGGAGGAGGGGTTCAGATTTATTAGGAAATGGGGAAACTTTTGGGAAAGGGGGAGCCTATACAGGAAGGATGGGCTCCATCTAAACCAAAATGGAACCAGATTGCTGGCACTTAAAATTAAAAAGGTTGTTGAACCGTTTTTAAACTAAGGGCTGGGGGAAGCCGACAGGTGCGGAGGAGCACGTGGTCCGGACAGAGACATCCCTTAGGGGAGGATCTCTTAATGGAGATTCTCTATGTCCTAGTAAGGAGGAGAGGATGGAAATGATAAAATACGGGTAGGATCTGATGAGAAACAGTCAAATGAAAAAGAATCCCCTTCAATTACATCATGTTATGGCAGACAGCTAAAAAGTGACAAGTTCTTAAAGTGCTTATATACAAATGCTAGAAGTCTAAATAATAAGATGGGTGAACTAGAGTGCGTTGTATTAAGTCAGGATATTGATATCATAGGCATCACAGAAACTTAGTGGAATGAGGATAATCAATGGGACACAGTAATACCAGGGTACAAAATATATCGGAAGGACAGAACAGGTCATGCTGGTGGTGGAGTGGCAATACATGTGAAAGAAAGCCTAGAACCAAATGAAGTAATAATCTTAAAGGAACCAAACTGTACCATATAATCTCTATGGATAGTAATTGCATGCCTGAATAGGAATATAGCAGTAGGGATTGTGATAAAGTTCCTCCTCTGCCTTGGTGGGTTCTGCGCTTTCTGGCGGATTTGCTCGCCTCAGAGGTTCACAGTAGTCCTCAGTTTGGCTCCTTTTGTTAGTGGCACAAACCTACCATTCACTTGGCTAACCTCATCACTGGCCAGCATCGGGAAAAGGAGGAGAACAATCCCTGCAGTCTCTGCTGGCCCACCTAATGGGTCGAGGGACAGGCCAGAGACCTTCCCCTCTGGTGGGACCCACAGTCCAGATCAACTCCTCTTATATCAAATAGGGAGTTGAGGGGATGGGGGAAACCCAGGCTCGCCCTCTACTCCGGGTTCCAGCCCACCCTCTACTCCGGGTTCCAGCCCAGGGCCCTGTGGATTGCAGCTGTCTATAGTGTCTCCTGTAACAGCTGTGTGACAGCTACAACTCCCTGGGCTACATCCCCATGGCCTCCTCCCAACACCTTCTTTGCCCTCACCACAGGACCTTCCTCCTGATGTCTGATAACGCTTGTACTTCTCAGTCCTCCAGCAGTACGCCTACTCACTCTCAGCTTCTTGCACACCTCTTGCTCCCAGTTCCTCACACACACCTCACTAACTGAAGTGAGGTCCTTTTAAAACCAGGTGCCCTGATTAGCCTGCCTGTCCTAATTGACTCTGGTAGCTTCTTAATTGGCTCCAAGTGTCCTAATTAGCCTGCCTTAATTGGTTCCAGCAACTTCCTGATTGTTCTGGAACAGCCCATTGTCTTATTCTGGGAAAAGGGAGCTGCTTAATCTGGGGCTAATATATCTACCTTCTATCACTGTCCAGTAGCCATCTCGCCTGACCCTGTCACAGGATATACTACCGACCACCTGACCAAGATAGAGATAGTGACTGAGAAATGCTCAGGGACATTAGAGAGGCTATAAAATTAAAAAACTCAACAATAATGGGGGATTTCAACTATCCCTATATTGACTGGGCACATGTCACCTCAGGACAGGATGCAGAGATAAAGTTTCTTGATTGGAAAAAGGCAAATATAGTGCCCATATTTGAAAAAGGGAAGAAGGAGAATCCAGGGAACTATTTCACTAGGAGGGTGGTGAAGTACTGGAATGGGTTACCTAGGGAGGTGGTGGAATCTCCATCCTTAGAGGTTTTTAAGGTCCGGCTTGACAAAGCCCTGGCTGGGATTATTTAGTTAGGGTTGGTTCTGCTTTGAGCAGGGGGTTGGATTAGATGACCTCCTGAGGTCTCTTCCAAATCTTATCTTCTATGATTCTACGATTGACACCATAAATGACTTCTTCGAGCAGCTAATCCTGGAACCCACAAGAGGAGAGGCAATTCTTGATTTAGTCTTAAGTAGAGAACAGGAACTGGTCCAAGAGGTGAATATAATAGTGACCATAATATAATTAAATTGAACATCCCTGTGGCGGGGAAAACACCACAGCAGCCCAACATGGTAGCATTTAATTTCAGAAAGGGGAACTACACAAAAATGAGCAAGTTATTTAAACAGAAATAAAAAGGTACAGCGCCAAAAGTGAAATCCCTGCAAGCTGCATGGAAATTTTTTAAACACTCCACAATAAAGGCTCAACTTAAATGTATACCCCAAATTAAAAAACATAGTAAGAAAACCAAAAAAGTGCTACCATGGCTAAACCACAAAATAAAGAAGCAGTGAGAGGCAAAAAGGCATTCTTTAAAAAGTGGAAGTTAAATCCTAGTGAGGAAAATAGAAAGGAGCATAAACTCTGGCAAATGAAGTGTAAAAATATAATTAGGAAGGCCAAAAAATAATTTGAATAACAGCTAGCTAAAGACTCAAACATTAATAGCAAGAATTTTTTAAGTACATCAGAAGCAGGAAGCCTGCTAAACAACCTGGACGATGAAAATGCTAAAGGAGCACTCAAGGACAATATGGCTGTGGAGAAACTAAATGAATTCTTAGCTTTGGTCTTCACGGCTAAGGATGTGAGGGAGATTCCCAAACCCAAGCCATTCTTTTTAGGTGACAAATCTGAGGAACTGTCCCAGATTGAGATTTCATTAGAGGAGGTTTTGGAACAAATTGATAAATTAAACAGCAATAAGTCACCAGGACCAGATAGTATTCACCCAAGAGTTCTGAAGGAACTCAAACGTGAAATTGCAGAACTACGAATTGTGGTATGTAACTTCTCATTTAAATCAGCTTCTGTACCAAATGACTAGAGGATAGCTAATGTGACACCAATTTTTAAAAAGGGCTCCAGAGGTGATCCTGGCAATTACAAGCCAGTAAGCCTGTCATAAACAGATAGTTAAGGGTTAATACCTCTTTTACCTGTAAAGGATTAAGAAGTTCACCTAGCCTAGCTGACACCTGACCAAAGGAACCAATGGAGGGACAAGATATTTCAAAAGGAAGGGAGGGAAGTTCCCTTTGTTTTGGGTCAGTTTCAGTTCTGGACGGAGAGGAAAGGAATCAGGAATCAAACAGGGTAGTGAGTATTTAGTAAAGGAATTAGCTTATGTTTATTTTCTTTTTGTAACTTGTCTTGGGCATGATAGGAATAATCAAATTGGCTATTTCTTGATGTACTAAGGGTGTTGCCCAGGGGAACATCCTCTGTGTTTTAAATCTGTTGTCTGTGAGATCAGCTTGTATGCTATCTCCCAGAGGTTTTTCTTTTACCTTTCTTTTCTTTAATTAAAAGCCTTCTTTTTAGAAACCTGATTGATTTTTCCTTGTTTTAAGATCCAAGGGGGTTGGATCTGGGCTCACTAGGAATTGGTGGGGGGATGGTTAATTTCTCCTTGTTTTAAGATCCAACGGTTTTGGGTCGGTGTTCACCAGGGAATTGGTGGAGGAGTCTCTCAAAACTACCCAGGGAAGGGTTGTAGTACTTGGGAGGAAAAGATTTTGGGGGAGAAGACTGAGTTTCCCAAATGACTCAAATATTTGGGTGGTGGCAGCATACTGATCTAAGATGGTAATTAAGCTTAGGAGGTCCAATGCAGGTCCCCACATCTGTACCCTAAAGTTCAGAGTGGGGGTGAAACCTATGACAAAGCCTGACTTCAGTACTGGGCAAACTGGTTAAAACTATAGTAAAGAACAAAATTCTCAGACACATAAATGAACATAATTTGTTGGGGAAGAGTCAACATGGGTTTTGTAAAGGGAGATCATACCTCACCAATCTACTAGAATTCTTTGAGGGGATCAATAAGCATGCAGACAAGGGGGATCCAGTGGATATAGTGTACTTAGATTTTCAGAAAGCCTTTGACAAGGTTCCTCACCAAAGGTTCTTAAGTAAAGTAAGTTGTCATGGGATAAGAGGGAAGGTCCTCTCATGGATTGGCAACTGAATAAAAAATAGGAAACAAAGGGTAGGAATAAATGGTCAGTTATCAGAATGGAGAGAGGTAAATAGTTGTGTCTCCCAGGGATCTGTACTGGGACCAGTACTATTCAACATATTCATAAATGATCTGGAAAAAGGGGTAAGCAGTGAGGTGGCAACAATTGCAGATGATACAAAACTGCTCAAGATAGTTAAGTCCCAAGCAGACTACAAAGAGCTACAAAGGGATCTCACAAAAGTGGGTGACTGGGCAACAAACTGGCAGATGAAATTCAATGTTGATAAATGCAAAGTAATGCACATTGGAAAACATAATCCCAACTATACATATAAAATGATGGGGTTTAATTAGCTGTTACCACTCAAGAGAGAGACCTTGGAGCCATTGTGGAAGGGAACATAGCCCGGCTACTTTTAATCATCCTAGCTTGTGGGGTTTGATCATATGTTTAATGTAATGTTTAATATGTGATATAATTAATGTAATAGTCAGGGAGAGTACAGGAAGCTATGTTAAAAATGTCACAGACCCTTAGTGCTTGTCAGGGGATAATTACTCAAGTGGGAAATGAGGAGCATTGAGACTAAGTGCAATGGTAAATATAAGTCCAACTTCCACCAAAGCGGTGTGTTAAAAATCCAGGAGACTACATTAAATAGTAATATAAAGGAATAGCTGAATAAAAAGTATCAAAGGAACAAGGGGGAAAACCATACACTTACCAGAAAATGCCGAAAGCTTCCTTTTCTCCACAGGTCTTAAGAGACTGTAATCATGCATTTTGGAGTTTATATCCTGTAATCTGCCAGGCCAACAGTCTCTGTGCTTTTAATTTGTAATTTCTAAGATAACATGTTGCTGAAAAACTGAAGGGGAAGTGCTTTTAGCTCTCTGTCTGGGAGAAAAGGGGAAGTAGGCTGAACAAATTGCTTCTAACCTGCATCTGGCAGAATTATATTAAAGGTAGGGATCCGTAAGACATCGAATTACATGTATATGTAAAAATATTTAAATTAAGAGATAAGGTTCAGCATCCTTTTAGACAAGGCTATGTATAGACACGAGCAAGACACGAGAAGTCATTCTTCCGCTCTACTCTGCGCTGGTTAGGCCTCAACTGGAGTATTGTGTCCAGTTCTGGGCACCGCATTTCAAGAAAGATGTGGAGAAATTGGAGAGGGTCCAGAGAAGAGCAACAAGAATGATAAAAGGTCTAGTTCCCCGGGTTCTCTTTCTTCCTTTTTTTAAATATGGGCACTATATTTGCCTTTTTCCAATCGTCCAGGACCTCCCCCAATTGCCACAAATTTTCAAAGATAATGGCCAATGGCTCGGCAATCACATCAGCCAATTCCCTCAGCATCCTTGGATGCATTAGATCTGGACCCATGGACTTGTGCATGTCCAGCTTTTCTAAATAGTCCTTAACCTCTTCTTTCACCACTGAGGGCTGCTCACCTCCTTCTCATACACCTCTACCTTGATATAACGCTGTCCTCGGGAGCCAAAAAATCTTACTGCGTTATAGGTGAAACCGCGTTATATAGAACTTGCTTTGATCCACCGGAGTGCGCAGCCCCGCCCCCCCGGAGCGCAGCTTTGCCATGTTATATCCGAATTCGTGTTATATCGGGGTAGAGGTGTACTGTGTTGCCCAGTGCAACCGTCTGGGAGCTGACCTTGTCTGTGAAGGCCAAGGCCAAAAAAGCACTGAGTACTTCAGCTTTTTCCACATCCTCTGTCACTAGGTTGCCTCCCTCATTCAGTAAGGCTCCCACACTTTCCCTGACCACCTTCTTGCTGCTAACATACCTCTAGAAACCCTTCTTGTTACCCTTCACATCCCTTGCTAGCTGCAACTCCAATTGTGCCTTGGCCTTCCCGATTACTCTGATTACCCCTGCATGCTCTAGCAATATTTTTATACTCCTCCCTAGTCATCTGTCCAAATTTCCACTTCTTGTAAGCTTCCTTTTTGAGTTTAAGCTCACCGAAGATTTCACTGTTATGCCAAGCTGGTCGCCTGCCATATTTGCTATTCTTTCTGCACATCGGGATGGTTTGTTCCTGTGCCCTCAGTAAGGCTTCTTTAAAATACAGCCAGCTCTAGTTAAAGGCTGCTATCAAATCCCCCCTGACTCTTCTCTTCTGCAGACTAAATAAGCCCAGTTCCCTCAGCCTCTCCTCGTAAGTCATGTGCCCCAGCCTGCTAATCTTTTTTTTTTTTTGCCCTCCGCTGGACTCTCTCCAATTTGTCTCCAATTTCACAGCCATAGGATTTGAAAATTTCACGATTTCAGATATTTAAATCTGAAATTTCACGGTGTTGTAAACGTGGGGGTCCTGACCCAAAAGAGGATGGGGGGGGCGCAAACCTGTTGTACGGGGGTCATGGAATTGCCATTGTCACTTCTGTGCTGCCTTCAGAGGTGGACAGAGTGGGGACTAGGGGGTGCGGCGTTATCTGCAGCTGGGAGAGATACCAAAGAGCAACCCTGCAGGGAAAGAGCAAGTCCTGTCCTGCCCCGCCCCAGCGCTGCCCGGAGTAGTAGCTAGGAGCCCCCTTTGCTGGGGCACCCCTAGAAGCACTGGGAAGATCTGATCCAACTCCACAAGCCTCCTCCAGCTGCAGGAACCTCTGGGGCTGCTGCATAGTCCCAGAGTGTCCTGCAGCAGGAGGAGGCACCCGGAGGTGGGTCTGGTCTCCCCCCACCCAGAGCGGCTGTGCAGCGGATGGACAAGTCCTGTCCCTCCCTAGCCCAGCCGGAGCTAGGAGCCCCCTTTGCTGGGGTGCTCTTAGGAACAAGGGGACAGCGGATTTCATGGGGAAATCGTGCTTATTTTATGGTCCATGTCGTGTTTTTCACGGCCGTGAAATTGGTAGGGCCCTAGTTATCTGTGTTATAAATTGTTTGGTTATAATAAAAATAAATGGAAATATAAAAAAAATCAGGTTCCAGCTAAAGTAACGTGGTGTTGGGGTAATCATCAAGATTATCACCCCAACAAAGGGGTGTATATATTTCTTCGGCTCATTATGCTGGGATGAAATCTTGTTAACTTTTTTATTTTGTATTTTGGTATTTTGCTTTTAAGGGTTCCCGGCTCAGATTGTCTGCCCCTCAAGTATGTAAAAGCATTTCGTGGTTTTATTACAAGGAAATAGGTCAGTGTAAAGGTACAATGAACCCTTTAAACTAAGTTATTTGCCAAATGAAATCTAAGGGGCATGATGGAAACGGGCTCTCATAGACACCTCAGGTTTTCAGGGATAGTGAAAGTAATTGAGTCATCAAATTAAAAGGGGGAGGGATAGCTCAGTGGTTTGAGCATTGGCCTGCTAAACTCAGGGTTGTGAGTTCAATCCTTGAGGGGGCCACTTAGGGATCTGGGGCAAAATTGGTCCTGCTAGTGAAGGCAGGGGGCTGGACTCAATGACCCTTGGGGGTCCCTTCCAGCTCTATGAGATAGGTATATCTCCATATATTATATTACCCATAACACCAAGTCCCACAATGTTGTACCTGGAAAGGGACATGTTTTTACAGGTATTCAGCAATGATACAAGATCCTCAGAGGAGACCCAAGCCAGAACCGGCTCACAGCCCCATGTAGCTGACAGCATTGTTCCTCCTCTGCAATAGCCTGACAGGTGGTTCAGTGAGGCACCTGGCTGACTAAATGCAGACTCATGAGCTCCAGGTTTTGATTACCATGTAAAGAAAGATGAAGAAAATAGACTGTGTAAAACCTCCAAAATGGTGAATTCTACTTTTGTGGTAACTGTGGCAATGGCAGCAGCCCACTGTAAGAACACTCTTTGGTGCACTGGTGTCACCTTCGGAGCAATAGGGACTTGTCCCCAGATGACTGTCTTTGGGGAAGACTAATAATGATATATAATCTATAGATCGGGCTACAGGGCTTAGATACAAATACCAAAGCATCATCCACATAGAGCATAATGTTGTGCTGTTTGGCTCACTCTAATACCATGAGTACGTTGAGTTGCTCAGATGGCAATGGCTAAAGGTTCTAGAGCTGACTCAAACAGAAGAGGAGAAAGGGGGCAGCCCTGCCTTGTACCATTCTGTAATGGAAATGGGGCAGAGATACTACCATTGGTAACTACCCTGGAAGTTGAGGTAGAGTATAAAAGCTTAATCCAGGCAATAATTGGCTAACAAATCCAAATTTTGCTAATACATGAAAAATATAGTCCCCAGCTGTGCAGTCAAAGGCCTTTTGGCATCTAAAAAAATGACAGCTAGGATTCTTTAGGATCTCTCAAAGCAGCAATAGTATCAGTTGACGCAAATTATCTGAGGTATGTCTGTTACGAAGGAAACCTACCTGATTTATGTGTATAATGTGCGAGAGAACTTTGTCCAATTGCATAACAAGAGCTTTAGCCAAAATCTTAGCATCACATTGATTAAAGAAATTGGCCTATAATTACTACATAGTCCACAGTCTTTCCCAGGTTTAGGAATAACTGAAATTACAGATTCTATTAGAGTTGCTCATTCTTGGCCTCATTGAACATATTCAATAATCTAAGTGTTAAAGTTTTTGAGAACTTTTTGTAAAATTCAATAGGGAACCCATCTGCACCAGGAGTCTTTCCAACCTTCATTTCTTTTATAGCCGAAGTCAGTTTCATGGTTTCCAGAAGGCCATCTCCCCAACAGAAGTTGGTCTAATAAAAGATATTACCTCACCCACCTTGCCTCTTTCGGACCAATACAGCTACAATACTGCATACAACATTGAGAACAACTGATCACCATCTTCTTTATAACAACCGTTTACATATTAAGACTGCTATCATGTCCCCCCTCAGTCTTCTCTTCTCTAGTCTAAACATACACAATTCTTCCAGCCCTCCCTCATAGGACATGTTTCCTGCTGAGTCAGAGATCTATGGCAGAGACAATCCACTAAAAAAGTTATCTCCAGCATCTGTAGTGATTCCTTCTTCAGTTAAATATAGTTTTGAATTTTAAAAAGTTGAATTTTTTAATTAATATTTGACTGTGTTGTATAGAATTTATTGCTACTATCTCGAATAGTAGCAATCTTCTTTCTCTTAGCCTTTTGCCTTTTTGCCTATATGTATATATGCCAGCAGCTTGCTAGCTTTCTTGACAGATTCCCAATAATTTTGCTTCAAACAGAATAAAGCCTTTTGGGACAGAAGGTTGTTGATTTCATATCTTAGATTGAGGAGGGCTCTGAGTTTCTCTGGGGAGGGGGCAGAAGCCTAGTCTAAATCCAAGATCTTAATTTCCTTTGCAAGGGTATCAATTCTATGTTCTCTCAATTTCTCTTGCAAGGTAGCATAAGAGATTATATGGCCTCTGATGAAGGCTTTAAAGTCTTCCCAAAGGGTGGTAGCTGATGAAGCATTTGTTTTTTTGTTTAATTCTAACTCCTGCCGGACAAAGTTAACAAATGATGTATCAAACAGCAAAGAGGTATTTAATCTGCACATCTTAGTTGGGGGTGCATACCCTGAAGGCCAAAAAGATGTATGTAGAGGAGCATGGTCAGATGCAACAATAGTAACAATGCCATAATCAGAGATATAACTTATCAAGTCTTATGACATTATGAAATAGTCCAATCTTGAATAAGGTAAATGAGATGCAGGGGGGAAAACAAACAAACAAACAAACAAAAAACACCTAGTCTCTGGTCTAGGATTTACCAAGCTCCACACGTTGTAAATTTAAATCAGTACCTGACGAGTATTAGTGTTTCAATGCAGAGATGGAGATGATTTATCAAGGACTGGGTCTAGTGTTTCATAAAATCTCCCAACATAATAATAGAATGACGGCCCATGTCATTTATACTCATAAAAATATGAAAATTTGGGATCATTCTGATTTTAGATTGGCAAAGATGGTTACAGAATTGCCAATTTCAGCTTTGAGGAAAGCAAATCTGCCCTCATTGTCAGACCTTGTGGTCAAAATATTAATATGCAACTTTTTATGTATTAGTATAGCAACAGCCCTCACTTTAGAATTAAAACTACTTGAAACTGAGAGGCCTGCCCAATCTCTATTCAGTTTGTAAACTTCAGATGTGTCCCCGGGATTATAGCAATGTCAGCACTGTCTTTCTTGAGCATTGAGTATATTTTTTCTCTTTTAACAGGGTTAATAAAACCCTTTATATTCCAGGAGGCACATTTCATTATTGGTGCCATCATTCTTAATATATACTGGATAAAATATATAGTCATTTTGTGAATAAGTGAGAAAATGCAAATTTTCCTGAGCAGCATAGTTGTTGCATATCTAAGTCATATAATCCTGGTACATATTCTACAGGAGTGGGAAGGAAATTCCCAGTATGGGAGGGTAACAGGAGTGGGGCAGAAAAAGGAATTAAAGAAGTGAAAAAATAAAACAGAAAAGACAGAGGAGAGAGAAAATACACATTAATACTCTACAATCAAAAAGAAGAATCTGTTTAAACAGTCCAATGCCTCCAAACTTGACACTCAGGAGGTGGGGTGGTGGTGTCCTGATCAGGCGAAACACAGCCGCTGGAGCCCCCAACATTACAACTATAATAATGATCTATTACCAATAGAACCGTGTCACATTCGTTCACAAGGAGTCCCTTCAACGCACCGATGTGTGTCTCCTGTCCAGAAGTGTGTGAGCCACTTAAACACATTAGTGCGACTAGCGACAGCAGCCGGTGAGCCTGGTGCCCGCCCCAGTAGGCAGGGCTGGGGGCAGTACAGCCACGCTGGAGAAGCTGCCCAGGCTGGGCACTGGCTCCTGTGAGTGGTTGCCAGACATGCTGCTGCTTTTGCCACTGTGTTTCCTGGTAGAGCCCTGCAGCTCCATGGATATCCGCTTTATATCCATGGATATCCGCATCCTCAGATACAAATTTTGTATCCACACAGGACTCTATTGATAATAACCCTTTAACCCTTCAACCACAATGGGAGAGAAAGAGAAAAAGAAAGAAAAGGAACTAACACCCATCAGCTTGTTTTGGGGAGCCATATCAGATCTCTTACTCTTCTTTATTTTAGGATTGTGGAACGAGACCAGTCCCCTCTTTTAAAAGTTTCCCCATATGACCTTACATCATAGCCTATTACAACATGTGCACTAAGTACCTCAATAACAACAATGTGGGCGAAACCAGACAATCACTACACTCTCAAATGAACTCACACAGGAAAATGATAAAAGACAAAAACACCCTATCACCTGGGGGTGAACACTTTTCACAAAGGGATCACTTTATATCTGACCTATCAGACCTCATCCTCAAAGGAAACCTGCACAATACCTTCAAAAGACGAGCCTGGGAGCTTAAATTAATTACTCTGCTAGACACTAAAAACCAAAGACTGAACAGAGACATTGGATTTATGTCTTATTACAACAATCTGTAACCCAATTACGCCCCACCCATTTTTTGTCCTATGACTGCAGAGGTGTTAATGGGCCACTGTACCTTGAATGGTCCCTTAGGATATGTGCTAACTACCAATGCTAAACAATCTGTTCCACCTTGTATTTAGCCATGATGCTCAGAGTACCTTTTCCAGACCTGAAGAAGAGTTCTGAGTAGCTCGAAAGCTTGTCTCTCTCCCCAACAGAAGTTGGTCTAATAAAAGATATTACCTCACCCACCTTGCCTTTTTTGGACCAACACAGCTACAACAACACTGCATACAACATGGAGAACAATTGATCACCATCTTCTTTATAACAACCGTTTACATATTAAGACTGCTATCATGTCCTCCCTCAGTCTTCTCTTCTCTAGTCTAAACATACACAGTTCTTCCAACCCTCCCTCATAGGACATGTTTTCTAAACCTGTTATCCTTTTTGTTGCTCTCTTCTGGACTCTCTCCAATTTGTCCATATCTTTCTTGAAGTGTGTGTGAGGATCCTGTCTCTTTAAGAGCTAGTCTGTGACTCATCTCTCTCTTTCTCTCTCTCTCTCTCGCTCTCCCCTTAGCAGCTCTAATAAGTTGATACATTTACGCTGAGGAGTTAAGTTAAAGTGGGGCAGGGCAGCTCTACCTCCAAGTTAGACATGCTTTCACAGGCTGAATATTAACTTCAATAAAGAAACAGCTTCCTTGCACACGGGCTTATGATGCCTTCACCATATCTCTAAAGAACACAACAGTGTGGTGCCCAAAAATTAACACTATACCACAGGTAAGGCCTCACCAGTGCTAAGTAGAATGGAACAGTTACCTCCCATGTCTTTCACACGACACTTCTGTTAATACATCTCAGAATGACATTTGCTTTTTTTATAACATCACATTGTTGACTCATCTTCAATTTGTGAACCACCATAACCCCTGGAGCCCTTTCAACCGTACTACCACCTACCGGATTATTCCCCATTTTGCATTTGTGCATTTGATTTTTCCTTCTAAGTGTAGTACTTAGCACTTGTCTTTATTGAATTTCATCTTGCTGATTCTCCAGTTTATCGTGTTGAATTCCAATCCTGTCCTCCAAAGTGCTTGCAATCCCTCCCAGACTTGTGTCATCCTCAAATTTTATAAGCATACTCTCCACTTCATCATCTGAGTTGTTAATTAAAATATTGAATAGTACCATACCCAGTACAAACTCCTGTGGGAGCCCACATGACATGTCCTCCAAATTTGACAGTGAACCTGTGATAACTACTCTTTGAGTATGGGTTTTCAAGCATTTGTGCATCTACCTTGTAGTAATTTCATCTAGACCACATTTCCCTAGTTTGCTTATGAGACTGTCATGTGGGACTGTGTCAAAAGCCTTACTAAAGTCAAGTATATCACATTCTACTGCTTCCCCCCATCCTTAGGCCAGTAACCCTGTCAAAGAAGGAAATTAAATTGGTTTGGCATGATTTGTTCTTGACAGACCCATGCTGGCTATTACTTACCACCTTATTATCCTCTAGATGCTTACGAATTGATTGTTTAATAATTTGTTCCAGCATCTTTCCAGGTACTGGAATTACACTGACTCACCTATGCTATACTCTGGGATTGTTCCTACAATTCCTGAAGACAGAAGATTTAACAAAATGCTCATCTCCAAGTGAAATTTGGAGGGTCCCTTTTTGACCAGGCATTCCCGTCGAAAACCGGACACCTGGCAACCCTAAGCAAGACACCGAGGAAAGATGTGCTCCCTCATAGCCTAGTGATTTGGATACTCATGTGGGATGAGAGATAGACTTGTTTAAGTCCCTCTATCTGAAGAGACTTGCCACCTTGCAAAGTACCTTAACCACTGGGCTATGGGATATGAGGTGGGCTCCCTCACTGTCTCCTCTTGAAGCCATTGGAGCAGGGAGACTGGATCCTGGCTTCCCCACCTCCTAGGGGTGGGCTCTAGCTACCAGGCTACAAAGTCATTGGGCCAAAGAGGGAGCAAGCACAGGAAAGACTCTGTAGAGTGGTGGTTAGCACCCTCCCCTGGGTGGTGGGAAACCGAGCAGCCAGTCCCCCTGCTCCAATGACTTTTTAAAAATTATTTCTCCATGGTGCAACAGCTTCAACAGGAGAGACAGGGGAAACTCCAGATCAGAATGTTTTGCAGCCCAGGTTAGGGCACACAACTAAGAAGTAGCAGAGCCCCCTTCAAACTCCTCAGATAAAGGGGGGACTTGAACCTAGTGTCTCCTTCATTCCAGGTAAGTACACTAACAACTGGGTTGAAAGTTATGAGGGAAGTCCTCTTTTCCCACACTGTTTTGTGTGAGATCACCCATGGGTCCCGGAGCTCTGAGCACGCCTGCCGGATTCAGCCCTGCAGGCGAGTTAATCAGCCAAACACTTAGCTTCCTCTGGTTCATGCATTGCTCTAAAGCTTAGGTGTCCAGACTCCTGGTGCAGGGCACCAGTGTGCATGCACAGAAGCAGGAACATAGGCACCTAGCCAATTTCACTGCAAACATTTAGGCACTGAGAGAGTTCAAGCACCTAGAGGGTTAGATGGCAGCTGAGTGGGGGCTTTGTGAATCCCAGTGGGGCCTGATTCTGGGATTTAGGCCCCTAAAGTGGCAGTTAGGAGCCCATGTCCTTTTATGAATCCAACCCTTAGTGTGGAAACCAACTGATCATGAACTCCCAGAATAATACAATGATTAACAGGGTTAAAGTGGGAATATTGAGTAGGACTACAGTTGATACTGGTGATCAGCTCACCCACCGCAAAAACGTAACCCCTGCTCGCACCACTCCATGCCTACCCAAGGCTTGCAGTTTTCAGGAGGCAACATTGTCCCTTGCCCCCCAAACTACGCCCATGTAAAAAGGGTATACTGGCCCACGGCCTCCCCCCGTTCCAGCACTGGTGCCCCCCTCTGCAAAGGTTCCAGTGCCCTTGGTTCTAGTTTCCATACGTCAAAGAAAAATTGAAGAGGGTTCAGAAAAGAGCCACACGAGATTTGAGGTCTGGAAAACCTGCCTAACAGTGAAAGATTTAAGAAGCTCAATCTGTTTTATCAAAGAGAAGATTAAGAGTGGATTTAACACAAGCCTTAGGTAATTACATGGGGAGAAGATTTCTGATAGTAAATGGCACTTTAACTTCGTGAACAAAGATATTTCTGAAGATTTCTAAAATAGAGTGGCTGGAAATTGAAACTAGACAAATTAAGACTGGGAATAAGTTGCAAAATTTTAACAGTGATTGGAATTAACTATTGAGACAAGTTGCCAAGGATTGTGCTGAATTCTCCATCAATTGAAGTATTTGAATCCAGACTCGGGAGTGAGGCTGCACCCGACCCTGACATAGCGAATGGGCCAGGCCTGCCCCGGAGGGCTGTGTCCCAGGGCTGGGGGGAGGGCTGCAGGGTGATCTCCCACCTCCGTGCACCCAGTGGCCTGTGCTCCTCACTGCCATGCTGGACCCTCTGTATTTATTTATTGACAAATAACATTTGCAGTATTTTAAAATATTGTGCCCAGAATTTTTTGGTGCAGAATTCCCTCAGGAGTAGCAGGTGAAGCAACTCACCAGGATTAGCAGCCCTGCGCCAGGCGCATCAGGTGTGGGCAGGCAGACTCCTCCTGGCAGGGTCCAAGTGTGGAGGGGCTTAATGTGGGGGGATCCAGGTGTGGGGCGAGAGGGTTCTGTGTGGGGCAATCTGGGTGTGGGTGGCTCTGTGGGTGTGTGTAGGGGAATCTGGATCAACGGGGGCTCATTGGGGGGGTTCCGGGTGCATGGGCAATGGGACTCTGCAGGGGGGTCCAGGTAAAGGCGGTTGGGGCTCAGCGGGGAGGGTCTCGGTGTGGTGGGATGGGGCTCAGCGGGGGATCTGGGTGGCTCAGCAAGGGGTCTGGGTGCTGAGAGAATGGCGGTTGGAATCCAGATACAGCTGGTTGGGGTGGGGATCCAGGTGCGGAGGGCTCGTGGGGTCATCCAGGTGCATCAGGGCTCATCAGGGCGGGAATTTGAGTGTGGGGGGCTCCGCAGGGGATGGTCTGGCTGCGGGGTGGGGGGCTCGGCAGGACATGGCCTGGGTGCAGGGATGGGGGTCTGGATGCAGAGGGGGTGGGGCTTGGTGGGGGGGTCTGGGTATGCACAGGGGTTGGGCAGAGGGGGGAGCAGCTCCCCGTACAGTGACCCCTCCCCCAAAGCTGAGGTGCAATGAGGGCAGGAAGCAAGCGAGGCGTGCGGAGCCATGGGAGATTTCTGGGGGTGGGTCTGACCCGGCCCTGGCCCCAGCCCTGGTTGCTCCATGCACACCTTCCCCACCCTCAGCCTAGCCAGGACTAGCAGGTGAGCCCAGCACAGGGTAGGAGTCAGCAGATGGGGTGGGGCTGGGGAGGACCGGGTGTGGGGAGTTTGGTGGGGGGCGTGTCTGGGTGTGCGGGGCTCCAGCTGCAGGGGGTGAGGCTTCGCAGTGTGGGAGTTCTGGTGCAGGGGGTTTGCTGGGGGGGGGCGGTTCTGGGGTGTGACGCTCAGTGGGAGGGTAGGGGGATAGGGGTGTCTGGATGCATGGGGCTTGGGCGGACGGGGGGTGGGTCTGATGTGGAGGGACGCATGACCACTTTTGCAGCTTCTTTTTGCTTCCCCATGAGAAAGACATGTTTCTGAAGGGAAGCAAAGAAATCTGCCCGGGATATAAATTCTGCCCCCGTGCAGTGGTGCAGAATTCCCACAGGAGTATATAAAAGACAGAGGGCTTGAAAGTTACGGTGGGGAATACAAACTGCCAGCATCCAACCAGGTACAGAAGAGACAGACAGAGGCCAGCTCTTTACCTTGCACCAAGGGTAGCAATGTATCTATTCTTTTGGTAGTCTCATAGACTTCAAGGTCAGAAGGGACCATCATGATTATCTAGTCCAGCGGTTCTCTCAACAAAATTTTTGGTGGCCTCGGAGTGCAGCCACCAACTCTCACCCATGGCCACACTGACACTTTTTCCTAAAATACTTAGTTAACATTAGGAAAAACAATTAAATATTCACAGATCCACATCCAAATCATTGTAATTTATATTTGTAGGGTTTTTTGGCAGACCAGGTGCCCAGGCAGCTGAGCGAGTAAGGTGCCTTCTTACCCCCGCTTCACCCAGGATGGGAGGTGAACTCTGCAGATGCACCTCTGAACTCTAGGACAACACTGACCAAGGACAACAACTGTGAGTGGGGTGCAGAGAAGAGATGGTCATGTTAAAGGGACTATTGGTTGCTGGACTTAAGAACCTGAGGGAAAAGGACACTGCCCAACTTACTTGGGGGTGGGTCTTTTGCTCATAGTTTATGTTTATGAACCCTGTTTGTGGTGTTTTCCCAATTTAATGCCAGGTTACTTCCCTCCTTTTATTAAAAGTTTCTTTGCTACACTCAGACTCTGTGCTTGCAAGAGGGAAAGTATTACCTCTTAGAGGCACCCAGGGGTGGTGTGCAATTGTCCCAAGTCACTGGGTGAGGGCTCGACCCAGTTCTGTGTCGTATTGTTGTAAAGGAACCCCTAGATACTGAGCCTGTCCCTTGTTGCTGCCAACTCTGACTGGCAGAAGGGTTAGAGTATTAAGCACAAAATTTCTTCCTTGAAAATTTCACCATCATAACAACTAATAAACAGCAATAACTGGGCAGTGTCACGTAAATCGCTTGACGTGTCCACTGCAAGAGTATTTTTTACATCAGAAAGCAGTACTGACAAAATCCTTGTAAACTACCTCCATTCTTTACACTCCCATGGAATCAGACAGGGAAACTTGCTTCACACGGTTCACAATGTCATCTTTGTTTTTATCTCCAGCAAAAAGCTCCCCCAGCATTTCCAATGTGCATTCCTTCACAAGCTCAGCATCCAGGAGAGGATTTTTCTTTTTAGCTAGTACCCACATTAAAAGAGAAGCAGCTGCTGCTTTTCCCTGTGCAGTGACTGATGTTGTGAGAATGACATTTGATGTGTGCTACGAAGACTTGCAGTTTTGTCACGTCTTGCAACACTGCAAGGAGGATAGGCCATGTTGAAATTACAGTGCTTTGATTCAAAGTGGTGCTTCACCTTGATGACCTTACAGATGGATACCATGGTTTGGCATTTTAAACACAAAGGTTTTGCATTTAAATGGCGTGGCATAATAAAAAGAAAACTCTCTGTCCAGTTTGGGTTAAAAACTCAGTTTTCGTTGTTGACTTTGCGACATTTACTCCCACTTGCATTCATTTTTTGCTCCATTTCCATCACTAATGAAAAAATGGGCGGTGGCCAGGGCCAACCTTAGGGAAAATGGTGTCCTGGGTGTACTTGTATTTTGGCACCCTTTGTCATAAATCTAAAGGGAAGGGTAACAACCTTTATGTATGCAGAAACATAAAATCCCTCCTGGCCAGGGGTATAGAATCCCTTTACCTGTAAGGGGTTAAGAAGCTCAAATAACCTGGTACCTGGTTGGCACCTGACCAAAAGGACCAATAAGGAAAGAAGATACTTTAAAATGTCGGGGGGGGGGGCGGGGGAGAAGAGAGAGGTTTTGTTCGGGCTCTCTTTGTTTATTCCCTCGCTGGACGGAGAGAGGGACCAGACAGGAAAAAAAAACATCTCCTAAAAACATACCTGAAATGAGCATCTAAAATTACAGAAATTGTAAGGTAAGGCAAGAAAATTTGTTAGATTATCTTTTGTTTTAGCTTGTGAATTTTCCCTATGCTAAGAGGGAGTTTTATTCCTGCTTTTTTGTAACTTTGAAGCTAAGCCTAGAGGGGAATCCTCTGTGTTTTAAATCTTTTTATTTACCCTGTAAAGTTACTTTCCATCCTGATTTTGCAGGTGTGATTCTTTTACTTTTTTTGTTTACTAAAATTCTTTTTACGAACCTGATTGATTTTCACTGTCCTTAAAACCCAGGGGTTTGGTCTGTGCTCACTTTGTAACCAATTGGTTAGTATATTATTCTCAAGCCTCCCCAGGAAAAGGGGGTGAAGGGGTTTGGGGGAATATTTTGGGGAACAGGGACTCCAAGTGGCCCTTTTTCCTGGTTTTTTGTTGAAATCACTTGGTGGTGGCAGCAATACCATCCAAGGACAAGGAAAGGATTTGTGCCTTGAGGAAGTTTTAACCTAAGCTGGTAGAAATAATCTTAGAGGGTCTTTCATGCGGGTCCCCACATCTGTACCCCAGAGATCAGAGTGAGGAGGGAACTCTAACACCCTTTCTTTGAGTTCAGCCCCAAGCGGTGGGGCTTGAGCCATCAGCATCAAGCAGCAGGCATAGGTGTAGTTTGACTTCTATATTTAGGAGGGCAGGTCCAGTGGGGCTCAGGCCAGCCCGGCATGGCAGGGCCCAGGGGTGGAGCACCACCTTCACCCCCAACTCACCTCAGCAGGCCACCCAGCCTATCTGGGTTGGGAGGGCGCAACCAAAAATTGTAACTCAAAAAGTCTGAAAAAAAATCACTCAGGGTGCAGAGAGGGGTTAACTAGGGACTGTGTGCAGGCAAGGGTGTAGCTCAGGATGCCAGGAGGGGGTAGTTAGGGGCTGTTTGCCAGGAGGGGTGTAGCTCAGGGTGCAGGCAGCAGGTAGCTAGGGACTGTGTGCTGGGAGGGGTGTAGCTCAGGGTGCAGGCAGGGGCATAGTTCAGGGTGCAGGGAGGGGCTGTGTTTGAGGGGGTGCCACTGCTGCGGGGCCCAGCCGTGCTCTTGGTCCTTAGTTGGCACAGTGCGGGCAGCTCTGCTCCTTATGGCTGTGTGCATGCTGGCCAGGCTGGCCATTACCCAGCCCACGTGGGGAAACTGATCTGGTTGCACGGAGCGCTTCGCGTCACTGTTTGTGTGTGTGTCCCACCCCCCCCGGATGTTCCTCAGTGTCCTCCTAGGGTCTTGGGCCAGCCCCTCCCTCTAGGGGGCACAGAAGAACATTTGTAGAGGGGCAAGTGGTGACGCCAGGTGCTCTGTGCGTCTAGGTCAGTTTCCCCATGTGTGCTGTGCTGTAAGGTGTCTGAAGCTGCCTCATTGTTTAAAGATGAGCTGGAGGGCCACACAGGAAGTCTTGGAGGGCCACATTTGGCCTGCGGGACGCCTCCTGAGTATCACTGCAATAGAAGGCTTGATGTAGCCAGGAGAATTTTTGGACTCTGGAACTCCCTGAACCCAAGAGTGATGCAGTCTGAACAGATATTTGGAAGATCATTATGATTATTAAATAGCAAAGGAAAAAACACCCCTTCTGCTGAAAATATAGAAAACCATAATTAACACCAGTCTCAAACAAATATGTCCTGTCAACAGAGAACATCCACACCTCAGTCTGCATTTCTGTGCTCTAAGTACTTCCCCTGAGAGCAACTATGAGTAAAGCTATGACTTAGTCATGGGTATTTTTAATAGAAGTCATGGACAGGTCACGGACAATAAACAAAAAATCACGGCCCGTGCCCTGTCCATGACTTGTACTAAAAATACCCTTGACTAAATCTGAGCGGGGGGCTGCTGCTCTGTGGGGCCTCCAGTGGGAGCCACTGCTCTGGGGTGGGCTTCTGGGGGGAGCCCCAGGGGGAGCCTCTGCTGTCCCCAGAACCGCTGCCGGGGGTCGCCAAGCTGCAGCTGCTCCCACCACTCCCGGGACTGCTGCTCAGGCTGAGCTGCTTGAGCGGCCCTGGGGTCAGCCACACTGGCCAATGCAGAAGTCACGGAGGTTGTGGAAAGTCACTGAATCCGTGACTTCTGTGACAGACACAGAGCCCTAGCTATGAATTCTCTTATTGCAAGATCTGTACTGATGGTGGAAAAATGTCATCATCTTCATCTGCTCCTGTACAAGTTCTCTCCACGCACTCTCCTCAGACCATTCCAGAAATCTGGGGGACTATATTTGTTTTACAACTCCTGGGATTTCAGTGAAACTGCTCCTAATTTAGAGCCCCATTCTGCTAATAATGTATGCGAGTAACTTTCCTCATGTCAGTAACGGTACCAACATTTATAAATGTTTGCAGAATGAGGCCCTTGTACTCCATATATTTAAGTGAAGAGAAACTCAGGTGCTAGGGCTTTCAGGAAGAAAGTATAAGCACAAAAAGCAGATCTATACTGCTGTAGCCGGAACTAGAACCTATCACCACTGTGAGGTGCTCTAAGATGCTGAGATCACCTGTCCCTGGAAAGGCAAGGGTGTGCAGCTACTTCCCCACCCAACCTACATTTCCTCCACCTTCTCTTGCTTCCTCCTCATTTTTATCCCCGCCACAAGCCGTCATATATCACTGCTGAGGGCTAACTTTCACAACTGTCTGTGGTTGTCAGAAGTCCACCCAAACCCCACCTTCCTGTAGCCCTAACCAGTGATGCACTGAAAAATGAAATCAAAGTAGGCATTTTTAGATTGTCTGTTCTGGTTCAAAACGTCACTATGTCAAAAACCTTTTCATCAAAAGTGTGCACATTTCTGTTCTGCCCATTCTTGTCAATCTAAACTCTGGAATTTTTCTTTCTGTGAACATTTCTTATATTTTAGCTTTTTGTTCTAATTCCGAACAGAAACAAATTTTGAAATGTCGAAATTCACCATGGAATAAAAATTGCGTTTTTGACCAGCTCTAGAAACAAGAGCACTACAGCAACCCTGACACCTCTGAAGCACTGGGCCAGCTGAGCTCCCTGCGGGGCTCTGTGATGTGCCGTATACATTAGCAATCACTAGCTGCATTGTTCAGTAGGCTCGCAAGTCCATGCTCTACATTGTTCTAGCTGTGTCATGGTGGAAGCTGGTACAAACATCCTCAATGTCATTCTCAAGCAAACAACAGCCTAGCTGACAAAACCTCCATTACATATATATGCGGCTGTTTCATTTATAGTTCCACATTACACATGCTTTTCAATTATCAAGAGATGGTGACCTAAATTCATGCAGTTTGTGAGAGATCTGTTCCAATCTCTGACAGGCACACCATTCTCACATTCTATTATTCCTATTTCTCAGAATGGCTACTGAACATCATATCATTTTATGCATTTACATTCTTCCTTTATCAAACTGCAAATGGTGTCCTAGAACCTGTTAGGTTTTTTTAAAAAGTAATTCAAAAAATAGATTCTGGGAAGTACCTCTGAGTCAGAAATATTGCCATTCAACACCTCGATATCGGGGTCCCTCCAATCCTCGGTGATCGATGGGATGTAATTGTCCGTTAAAGCATCCCAAACCCTGAAAGTAGAAAAACATGTTAATAGCTGTTAAGGAAAGAAGGGCTCACCTCAAGAAATAATTGTCTCAGCATGCTCTGTTCAAAACAGCCCTGAAACAACATTCATAGATTCATAGATTTTAAAGCCAAAAAGGACAATTATGATCATTTAGTCTGACCGCCTGCACAACACAGACCAGAGAACCTCAGCCAATAAATTCTGCTTGAGCTATAGCATATTTTTAGAAAGATATCCATTCTTGATTTGAAAACTTCAGAGATTGAGAAACCAATTGTTGATTATCCTCGCTGTTAAAAAAACGGTGTCTTATTTCTAGTCTGAATTTGTCTAGCTTCCACTTCCAACCACTGGACTTTTGTCTGCTAGTTTAAGGAGACCTCTGCTCTCAGAAATCTCTTTCCCCTGTAGGTACTTGTAGACTGTGATCAAGTCACCTCTTAACATTCTCTTGTATAGACTAAATAGATTGATGTTCTTTAGCCTCCTACTACAACACAGGGTTTCCAGACCTCAGATTATTCTTATAGCTCTTTTCTGAACCCTTTCCAATTTTTCAACATTAAAGAGACAAGACCATGAAGGAAATGGAAATATCAGTGCACCATCTACTACATTCTGTGTGGCTGAATGACCAAAGCAGCAGCAAAATCAGCTCCTTCAGAACAAGGTTTAACAGCCAAGCTCAACATGATAAGCTGCAGCAATTAATGCAATCTCTGACTCCACTCCCTCTAGATCCAGCCAAAAATCAGCTACTAACAAGAGGATTTTTAAGTATTAAGAGTTTTGAAGCACAGGTGAAACTATTACAGAGAGCTCTTTAGTCAAACAGACCGGTAGTTACAGTCTGCTCAAAAAGGAATGAGGGGGGAAAAATAGCACTTTAGACCAAACAAAATGGCTGCAGCCAGACACCAGGTCCAAGGCACAACTACCACTACCACCAGGATGGCTATAGGGGTAGTAGAAGTAATTGATGAAAATATGATGATTGTGATAGGGAAAAAATGGGAAACAGGCAGTGTGTTCCTCACTACAAGGTATTCTGGATGGCCAGCAACAATGACACATGGACTGAACTTCAAGGGGAGCTGAGATAAGGAATGACTGTGGCTCACCCCAACCCCCAGACAGTTCTTTGAATTCTGGCTTTCCTCCTTGCTGTCTACTTTTGCAAACAAATGTAAATTGAAAACACAGTAGGCCACCCCCCTCCAGCAGATAATGATTGACCATGCTCTATTGTAATTAGACTGCAGAACTATAAGAATAAACAAGGAATTTCAACAGGTAATTTAAGAAGAAAGAGGACGGTCTCTTTTGCCTGTGTCTTGTCTGGAGATCTAGCTATATATGTGCTGTATGCATAAAACGCAGGAGGCTCACTGAGACATGAGAACAGCATAGTTAAAACTTTCAGAAAATTAATGGGGAAGTGTTTAACAAGTACTACTGGGCATTTATAAATGGTGATTTTCTGAGATTTATAACTCAGACAAATCTGGACAGATTTTCAAGAGCGCAACACCTGTGACCTAAGAACTGACCCTTGCCAAATTTCAAACATCTGTGAAAGCCTTAGACTTTGCATGGTTCTGTTCAACTGTTTTTCTCACATCATCCTCGTTTGGGGCATAAGGTCGTGCCTTTAACAATCCAGCAATGTTCAGTTTAGTATTCATCTGTTTCCCATGCAGTAACTCTGCGAGTGATCTTTGCATTGTGGCATGTCGTGTAGCCCGGTATGCTTGCAAGAAATCAGTAGTGAAGGGTATCCACAGTCGTCCTTCCAGTTTAGCTGTTTGCAAACTCTCTTTCAAACTTCCGTTAAATGTTTGATTTCCCCATTGGCTTGAGGGTAATATAGGGATGACCTTCTGTGTAAAATGTTCCTCTCTGCTAGAAAAGTTTCAAACTCCAGGGAAGTAAATTGACTACCATTATCGGAAACCAGTTCTTTGGGGTTACCTTCCCTGCTAAAAACTGAAGAGAGGAACTTAATTACTGTAGCAGAAGAGATTTGCGATGTAAACGCTACCTCAGGCCATTTACTGAAATAGACTATTAAAGTGATGGCATAATGACAGTCAATTGGAGCAGTATCAAAGGGTCCTACAATGTCAATCGCCACTTTTTCTCATGCAGATTCAGGAAGAGGAACAGGCTGTAATGGAGGGGTACATGTCACTGCTGTCTTATCATGCATTTGGCAAGTGACACAGGATTTTATGAGTGCTTCAGTTTGAGAGTCCATCCCTGGCCACCAATACAGATCCCGTAGTCGTTGTTTGGTTCTGACAATTCCTTGATGAGTATCGTGTGCCAGGTGTATGAGTTTTGACTGTAATTCTTCTGGCACAAGTAGCCGGTGTGTACCTCATAGCACACAGCCATCGAGCAAAGAAAGTTCATCCCGAACTCTAAAATAAGGCAGCAAAACTGGGTCAAGGTTTTTAGGGTTACTGGGCCATCTCTTTGTCAGAAATTCCCGTAGTTTTTGTTGAATTGGACATGCTGAACAAGCAGCTTGAAATTGTTCTCTTGTAACTGCAGTAAGAGTGCTTGTAATAAGCACAACTACTACATCCTCATCCTCCGGTGGACCATCTGGTGAAGGCAAAGGCAGGCGAGAAAGGCAATCAGCTACCACATTTTTGTTTCCAGGCTTATATTCCAGTTCATAATTGAAAGAGAGTAGTCTTGCAGACCATCTAGCAATATGATATCCTGCTCTTCCCAGTCCTTTCGTGGTGAGCAACGTCGTCAAAGGGCTGTGGTCTGTGCGCAACTTGAACGTGAGGCCCCACGGGTAAGTTCTCCATTTTTCAGTAGCCCAGACACAAGCAAGTGCTTCTTTTTCAACTGTAGAATATTTTCTCTCAGCATTACTTAGTGTCCTTGAAGCAAATGCAACAGTCCTCTCTGTGTTGTCCTCATGAAGTTGTGTGAGGACAGCCCCAAGTCCATAATCAGAAGCATCAGTAGTTACAATTGTGGGCAATGCGGGACTGAATAGTGCAAGTCCTGGACTATGTACAATCAAGTCTTTCACCGTTTCGAAACTAGCTTGTGCATCCATTGTCCACATTAAGGTTGAACTTCTCTGTAGTAATTCTCGCAATGGTTCAATGACAGAAGCATAATTGGGAATGAATTTTGTATACCAGGAGGTAAGACCCAAGAAGAAACGTAAGGTTTGCAAATCTGTTGGAGGAGGAGCATTTGAAATTGCCAGGATATGATCTGGATCAGGTTTTAGTCCAGCCTGTGAAATTGTATGCCCCAGAAAGGAGAGTTGTTTGTCTAAATTTGCATTTGGACCTATTGAGCTTGAGGCCTGCTTTGCTGATGCAGTTTAATACAGACTGCAGGTTATTGTCATGCTCCTCAGTAGTATTTCCAAACACGATAATATCATCCAAATAGCACTGAACTCCATGTTGATTCTTCAGAATCAATTACATCATTTTTTGGAAGGCACTTGGGGCTGATGCGAGACCGTTTGGAACACGTTTAAAACGAAATAGTCCCTCATGTGTAATAAATGCTGTGAGGTCTCTGTTATCTTCATGCAACATACCCTGGTGGTATGCGCTCTGCAAATCAAGAGTAGAAAACATCTTTGCTCCACGGAGTTCTGCAAATACTTCTTCTATGTGAGGAAGAGGATGGCTGTCAATCACAATAGCTTTATTTGGCTCCCTTAAGTCCACACAAAGGCGAATGCCTCCACCCTTCTTCTGCGTCACTACTATAGGTGAAACCCATTCCGAGGAGTTAATCTCTTCAATAATGTCCTTTTGAACAAGTTTCCTAAGTTCCTCTGAAACAGCTTCCCTGACTGAAAATGGTAAGCACCGTAATTTCTGTCGTACAGGCATCACATTACTCCGCATTTTAACTTTATGCAGAAACCCATAAGCACAGCCGAGTTTCTCCTCAACTTGATGTTGGGTCCCAGCTGAAACTGGTGTGTGTACCGCAAGAGTGCTTTGCTGAGGAAGATCAATTCGTCCATTAACTACCCTGAGATTTAAAACAGCCAATAAATCTCTGCCAAGGATAGGAGTGCCTTTGTGGACAATGTAGAACTCTGCAGTTACACAGCAATCACCAAAAGTAACTATTGCTGGCAGGCAGCCATGTACTGGAATATGGTTTTTCAAATAGCACACCAACTGACGTTTGGGTTCAGTAAGAGGCACATCTTTAAAGTAATGCAAATAGATGGAATCAGGTAGTATAGATACTGCTGAGCCAGTGTCCAACATTAGCTGAATAGAGTGTGATTTGCCTGAGGGTATGGCGGAAATGTTTACAGTGCACTTTATCTGTTCTGGAATATGTGCAGTAGTGATTTTGTCCACACTCAGCACAATAACATCTGGTATTGTAACTGCATGCACCTGTTGATTGAACTGGCTACTGCGACATACTTTAGCAAAATGCCCAATCTTTTTGCAATGATTGCGCTGAGGTACTGTTGCTGGACATCCTGTGTAGCTTGCAAGATGTTGTGGGGATCCACAGCAAAAGCATGCTTTTACTGTATTTTGCATTTGCTGATTCAGTGGCTTTTCATTATTTTTCCTCTTGCAATTGTTTGTCTGCAGCGATAGTGAACTTTTCTGCAAAGAATCAGAGGGGTAGCCGTGTTAGTCTGGATCTGTAAAAAGCAACAGAGAGTCCTGTGGCACCTTTAAGACTAACAGATGTATTGGAGCATAAGCTTTCGTGGGTGAATACCCTCTTTGTCAGACGCATGTAATGGAAATTTCCAGAGGCAGGTATAAATATGCAGGCAAGAATCAGTCTGGAATCAGTATAAATATGCCTGCATATTTATACCTGCCTCTGGAAATTTCCAGGACTCTCTGTTGCTTTTTTCTGCAAAGGAGTCACAGCCTGGACTGTACCTCCTGTATCCTTGCTCATTATTTTGGCTTCAGCTGTAGCTGGCTCAATCTGAGTAGCAGTGGTTATTGCTGTTTCTAGTGTAAGTTGTGGTTCTAGAAGTAAGCGTTCTTTTACACGAAGCATGGTTGTTTTCTCAATGAGCTGGTCTCTAATCATCTCATCTGCCATATTCCCAACGTCACAAGTTACAATCAGACTCCTCAGGGAAGCAATATACTGCATTATAGTCTCCCCTGGTTTCTGCTCACACTGGCGAAATCTGTAGCGATTAGCTACTACATTCACTTTTGACACAAAAAAGTTCTTTAATGCAGTGAGTGCAGTCTCATATTTATCATCTGCAAGGGGAAAAGTGTAAAATATATGCTGCCCTTCTGCTCCAAGACAGTGGATTAGCAGAGCACGCTTTTTTACTTCAGAAATCTCCGTAGCACTGATTGCAAGCAGATAAGTCTCAAACATATGGATCCAGACAGTAAAAGCAATTGGAGGCTCACCTGGGCTTTGCAGAAAGGGTGCAGGTGGGTTCAGAGGCAGAAGATCCATCCTTGTCGCCAAAATGTTGTATTAACCAGGCAAGGTACTAACAAACTTCAACAGAACTTTATTTTTACAGTGGAAACCTCTTTACCAAGCTGCTGCTCCCTCTGTAACTCTCACTCAGCCTCCTCAACTCCTCCCCCCTTCTTCCTGTTTCCTGTCCTTTCAGACTCCCAACAGCCAGTGCTCCCAGTTCTAATAATACAAGCAGCATCTAAACACCACAGGAGCATGCTTTCAGAGGTCTTAAAAGAGCAATACTTTGATGTGGAAACTACAGAATCCAAACCACCAAAAAAGAAAATCAACCTTCTGCTGGTGGCATCTGACTCAGAGGATGAAAATGAACATGTATCGTTATGTCCATCGCACTGCTTTGGATCGTTATCGAGCAGAACCCATCATCAGCATGGATGCATGTCCTCTGGAATGGTGGTTGAAACATCAAGGGACATATGAATCTTTAGCACATCTGGCATATAAATATCTTGCGACACCAGCTACAACAGTGTCACTTTCAGGTGATATTGTAAACAAGAAGCAGGCAGCATTATCTTCTGCAAATGTAAACAAATTTGTTTGTCTGAGCAATTGGCTGAACAAGAAGTAGGACTGATTGGACTTGTAGGCTCTAAAGTTTTACGTTGTTTTCTTTTTGAATACAGGGTTTTTTTGTACATAATTCTACATTTGTAAATTCAACTTTCATGATAAAGAGATTGCACTACAGTACTTTTATTAGGTGAACTGAAAAATACTATTTCTTTTGTTTTTTACAGTACAAATATTTGTAATCAAAAATAAATATGTGAGCACTGTATACTTTGTATTCTGTGTTGTAGTTGAAATCAATATATTTGAAAATGTTGAAAACATCCACAAATATTTAAATAAATGGTATTCTATTATTGTTTAATAGCGCGATTAATCACAATTAATTTTGTTAATCGCTTGACAGCCGTATTTAAAATCTATCTTTCTGTAGATAATAAATCTGTTTATCTAAAACAGTGTGTTTTTGGTTGAAGTGCTAAAGTTTTCAGATGCCTAAGTAGCCTCTGGAATCACGGTTAAAGTTGCCCCCTCCTACCAAAATCTGAAATTGTGCTCCTGTATAACTGCAAGCACACTAGGGGGTCTAGCAGTGCCATTTTGTGTTTAGACAAGTCCTTAGATACTGGAGCTGAAACATCTCCTGCTCATCCAGTTCTTGCAGTCCATTGGTCTCAGTAGCCCATGCTAACCCAAGGCAGCTCTTTGTTCTTTTCAAATGGCTTATGAGTCTGTGACAACCTCTCAACTAATAGATCTGGTCCTTTGAGCAGCTTTTAGATACAGAGATAATCCTTCTAGGGGTTGTTGCCACGTACAGTGCCCTCTGATGCTCTGATTTAGTGATGGTGCCTCTTTGTCCCTCATCTTCTTTCTATTCCCTTCTTCCCTTTTACTTTCCCCTTCTTGCTCTTTTATGCCTTTTATCATATTCTGTTCTATGATCTGAATGTCCTGCTCATGGAAACACAGATCATTCTTTATGCAAGTAAATTTGTTTGATCTCCATTTCCAAGTCCTAGAAATACCTCCACCCACCCACCCACCCNAAATGCTCCTCCTGCAGATGTAATTCCCCTGCTACCCGAGCATAATAAAACCACCTTGATGAGTGGCATAGAACCTTTTGCGACATATTTAGAGTGACACAGCATCAGTGTAGACATTGCACATGCTTTTGTCGCCCTAACTGGCCTACAGGTGTCCCACAATGCCCATCATGACCGCTCTGATCTCAGTTTGAACTCTGCTGCCCTGAAGGGTCCTCCTTTTAAAGGCCAGGGAATTTTTGAAATTTCTCTTCCAGTTTGCTCGGCATCGACAGTTCACACAGCACCTGTGACGGGTTGGATCACAGAAACCCCCTTGGGAGCTGCCAGACTGATGTGCAAAGGCTACCTCTGTTCCTGTTCTCCCTGCCAGCTCAGTGCCTTCAGCTCCCTGTCTTGGTGAAGCCAGACACACCCATCTGCTCCAGCACAGACTCAGGGCCTGAATTACCTGCCCCCAAAGCTGCAGGTTTACCTGAGAACAGCTCACAGAAGTGTGCTTGCCCTTAGCACTCAGATGCCCAATTCCCAGTAGGGTCTAAACCCAAATAAATCCGTTTTACCCTGTATAAAGCTTATGCAGGGTAAACTCATAAATTGTTCACCCTCTATAACACTGATAGAGAGATATGCACAGCTGTTTGCTCCCCCAGGTATTAATACATACTCTGAGTTAATTAATAAGTAGAAAGTGATTTTATTAAATACAGATAGTAGGATTTAAGTGATTTCAAGTAGTAACAGACAGAACAAAGTAAGTTACCCAGCAAAATAAAATAAAATGCGCAAATCTATGTCTAATCAAACTGAATACAGATAATCTCACCCTCAGAGATGCTTCAGTAAGTTTTTTCTCAGACTGGACACCTTCCAGGCCTGGGCACAATTCTTTCCCCTGGTACAGCTCTTGTTCCAGCTCAGGTGATAGCTAGGGGATTCTTCATGATGGCTCCTCTCNCACAGGAGCTGTTGAATCTGCTGGGTCTGTGAGGAGAGGAGGCTGTGCAGTCACAGCTTCAATTCAGCCATAGAAACTTTGATATCTACTGGCTAATTGCTAGTGGTGTGCAGGAGAGGGGTCACAAAAGGGACACGCAGCAGTGCCATGCTAAGATCAAGGAGCTGAGGCAGGCATACCAGAAAGCAAGGAAGGCCAACCGTCGCTCTGGTGCAGCACCGAAGACATGCCATTTCTACAAGGAACTGCATGCCCGCTTGGCTGCAACTCCACCTCCATCGCCTCGAGCCCTGTGGATACTTCGGGGGGACAGAAGGAAGCAGCCAGCAGAGTCAACCCCAAGGACAAAGTGGTAGACAAGGAAGTGGAGTTGGAGGAGGATGTGGAACACATGAAAATGTCATGCGGTGATGTGGCGAGTTAGGACCTTTTTTTGATTCTGGAAGGATCTAGTCAGTCCCAACACTCTGGCTCCAGCACACATGAAGCAGGGGATGCAAGTGTAGGTAAGCATGCATTTTACCTTGATACTTCATGGTGAGAGGAAATTGAGCTCTCATGTACTTTGTTATACGGTAGAGGGAGGATAAGGGAAAGAAATTAACAACAGAGCTTATGCAGCTACTCAGTGGACGCCTGGAGGAAAAGTTTGTTAATGTACACCGGGATATCCCGGGAATCCTCCAAAGAGATCTCTAGGAAATTTTCCTGCAGATATTCTGCAATCCTCTGCCAAAGGTTCCTTGGCAGAGCTAACTTGTTTCTCACCCCACTGTAGGAAATTTTGCTGCACCCAACCGGCAATTATTTCTGCAGGGACCAAAGCAGCACACAGGCGAGCAGTATACGGAGACAGTCTGAAGCCGCACGCATGCAAGAGATGCACCCTTGCACCCTGGTTACACTCAGGAGTGAGATATTGGGTTTGATTACCCTGCCTATGGATAAGGGTATCAATAGTCAGAATATTTCCACTAGGAGCTTGTAGGAACCCCCTTCTCAGACCACCCAGGTCCTTTGTTCTTTCTTGCCCATTCCCCTCTTTACACCCCCACCCCACTGAACTCACCATATTTCAGACTCACGCCAAGCTGTATGCTACCAAGGGACAGTGAGATAGATGTGTGTGTAAATGTTGTGATTCACGGCTGTGAGCGCACTCACACCACTGTGTCAGTTCATTGTTCTTTGGCTTCTGAAGATGTGCCCTTGAGGACCCCACTTAGAATCATAGAATCATAGAATATCAGGGTTGGAAGGGACCTCAGGAGGTCATCTAGTCCAACCCCCTGCTCAAAGCAGGACCAATCCCCAACTAAATCATCCCAGCCAGGGCTTTGTCAAGCCTGACCTTAAAAACCTCTAAGGAAGGAGATTCCACCACCTCCCTACATAACCCAGTCCAGTGCTTCACCACCCTCCCAGTGAAAAAGTTTTTCCTACTATCCAAACTAAACCTCCCCCACTGCAACTTGAGACCATTACTCCTTGTTCTGTCATCTGGTACCACTGAGAACAGTCTAGATCCATCCTCTTTGGAACCCCCTTTCAGGTAGTTGAAAGCAGCTATCAAATCCCCCCTCATTCTTCTCTTCTGCAGACTAAACAATCCCAGTTCCCTCAGCCTCTCCTCATAACTCATGTGCTCCAGCCCCCTAATCATTTTTGTTGCCCTCCGCTGGACTCTTTCCAATTTTTCCACATCCTTCTTGTAGTGTGGGGCCCAAAACTGGACACAGTACTCCAGGTGAGGCCTCACCAATGTCGAATAGAGGGGAANTATTTGTATCATACGCACATTAGTTGGTGCTAACATTCAAACACAATGGCTATTGGAAGGAATATTTGCACAGTACAAGTAACGCTCAGGAATCAAGCATTATAGGGTTCATACAGGGTGGCAAGTAAACATTGCCTGGCTGAATACCTCACATAAAGACACATTGCTAGAAATCATTGTCAAAATACTCCTTCAAAGCCTTCCTGATTTGAATAGCATCCTGTTGTGCCCCTCTAATTGACTTGGTATCTAGCTGCTCAAAATCAGCGGCCAGCTGATCAACCTCAGCACTCCACCCTGGGGGAAACTTTCCCCCCTTCACTTCACAAATATTATGCATTGTACAGCAGGCTGCAATGACTGTCGGAATATTTTCCTCGTTGAGGTCTAACCAAAAGCCAAAAAGGCAGTGCCAGCAACTTTTTAATCTGCCAAAGATACATTCAGTGGTCATTTGGCACCTGCCGAGCCTGTAGTTGAAGCGCTCCTTGCTGCTGCCTAGGTTCCTGCTGTAAGGCTTCATGAGCCATGAGAGCAAGGGGTAGGCAGGGTCTCCCAGGATCACTATGGGCATTTCCACATCCCCCATCAGAATCTTCTGGTCTGGACAGAAAGTCCCAGCGTGCAGTTTTCTATACAGTCCAGTGTTCCTAAAGATGCATGCATCTGCACCTTCCCTGACCACCCTACATTCATGTCAGTGAAATGGCCCTGGTGATCCACTAGCGCCTGCAAGACCATGGAGAAGTAGCCCTTTCAGTTGATGTACTCTGTCTCAAGATGGTCTGGGGCCAAAATTGGGATATGTGTTCCATCTATTGCTGCAGTTAGGGAATCCCATTGCCTTGAAGCCATCAAACATTTCCTGCACATTACCAAGAGTCACAGTCCTTCGTAGCAGGAGGTGATTAATGGCCCTGCAGACTTGCATCACCGCAACCCCCACAGTGGATTTTCCAACACCAAACTGATTCGCAATTGACTGGTAGCAGTCTAGAGTTGCCAGCTTCCACACAGTGATCGCCACTAGCTTTTCAACAGTGAGGGCAGCTCTCATTCTGGTGTCCTTATGCTGCAGTGCTGGGACGAGCTCCGCACACAATTCCAGGAGGGTGGATTTGCACATCTGAAAGCTCTACAGCCACTGCTTGTCATCCCATACATGCATCACAATGAGATTCCACCACTCAGTGCTTGTTTCCTGAGCCCAGTACCAATGGTCCACCATGTGCAGCTGCTCCATGAATGCCAGCAGCAATCTGGAATTATTTCTTTCCATGGCACACAGGAGGGCAGGCACCACTGATTCACTTTCTGTTTCGCAGCTCATGAAATACTGCAGAACCAGCTGCGTTGTGGTCATAACGCTCAGCAGTTCAGGATCCATGCTTTCAGACACAGATGATGGGCACATAGTTTAGAAGGGCTGTTAAAAATGGCATGAAACGAAGTCAGAAGCCCATGGAATGATGGGATGGAAATAACTGCATCATGGGATGGTGAGCACACTCCCATGATGCATCGCAATCCGTTCCCAGAGCTCCCAGGATCAGAGGGTGGCAAGTTGCACAGTGGGATAGCGTCCCACAATACAACTCTCTAACTGTCGATGCAAGAGCACCGACTGTGGACATGATCTGCCAACGCAAGGAGCATTGTGTGGATGTGCACAACCAATGTAATTAAAGCAGCTTATGATCGTCGATGTAACTTAAGTCGACTAAACACTGCAGTGTAAAAATAGCCTTAGTCTCAATGGTGACCTAGAAGCCTTGGCATTATCTCTTTGTGAGTATAGACATTACAATTTTTTTCAAAACAAAACATTAAAATGGCCTTTTTCCAAAGACAAAATATTTTGCAAAAAACTATTCACTTATTCAAATGTTTTAATTTTTCACAGACATTTTCATGACTTTCATTCATTGTTTTTAATAAAAAAAAATTATCAAAACCATTATCAAAATGGTTATCAGATGTTTTTGTTTACTGAAAACAAATGTCAAGAATCATTTCCATAATGTTTTTGACCAAAACATATTTAAAAATGCAATAAAAAATTTGAAAAACTGAAAAGAGATCTATTACAAACCCTGCACAATGGAAAAGTTTTCAAAATGTCATTAGTTTTTATTTTTCCTTTTTTGACCAGCTTTATTAGGACTCATTGCATTAAAATAAATTAAAGACTCCTTGGGTTAAATGTATTATTAGAATTTCTAGTCTACTTACTCCTCATCCTGAAGATGCTCTTCCTCCTCTTGTATCTGGAGGTGATTTTTTACAGGAGCCAGGTTCTCGGTTTTGGCATTGTAATTCCGAAAGCAGACATTCAGCTTCTCATCAAATTCATTCACCAAGTCTTCCATGGACTTGAAGCTGATAATTTCAGAGGAGAAGTTCTCAAGCTCAGAAAGGGAGGGATCTTCCAGATGCTGAGGGGATGAGCCATAAAAACAATGGGGTTTTTCTTCTCTGTCATCAATGTAGCAGGGTCTCAGATCCTCAAACTCCTCATCCAGACTCACCAGTGGGGCTTCCATCTTGGACTGGCTAAAGTGAAATCTTCAAGTCAGATTATCTAGAACAAAACGTACATTCATGAGTCAGTAACGAGGTTTAGTAACCTGTATGCACACACTTTCTGTTTCTGCAGGCTTCAGATCATCACTGTGGGAAGAGTAGCCCTGTCTATACTGATGATCATATCAGAACTTTCATTACAACCTGCAAAGAGTTGCTCATAGCCTTCTGAAAACTGCATTTTTGGCCTATTTTCCATGTTTGACGTGAGCCAGAAATTAATTATTTTGGGAAAGTCTGAGAAAACTCAGTTTAGACAGGGGTTTTTTTTTATTATGGAAAGATTTTAAAAAATAATACTTTTTAAGTAAACCTTTAACATGCGTTACTCATACAACTCAAAAACAATTTAATTTCACAAACTGAAATTTTTCAGGCAGGCTACTCTTCATGAGAAACAGGCCTTTGCATTGTTTGCTAAAACCTAAATTCCAGTTAAGATATAAACATTTCCAAAAAAATTGTCATGAGTGCACATTAGAAATTTTTGCTAACTTTGGCAGACTCAATATTGTAGCTCTAGTTAACATCAAAGGGTGGGATGTTCAACAGGACTTGTGCTCCTAAGTCACTTGGGTGCTTTTGAAAATCCCAACCATAGTTAATACTTACATTTCTACAAAATCTGCATTGAGAGAACATTTTAATCAGAAACTGTAAATGATAATTATGAATGATTTCAGAATACCTTATCAGATGCCCCAAAAGCCACAATCCCAAAAATGAGGAAGAAGGGTATGCTGGGTAAAAACTGACCTGGGAGAAGGGAAAGCAGCTATAAAGAATTGGAAAATAATATATAACAAATGGAAGAAAGGGGAAGTTGATAGTAATGAATATAAATCAGAAATTAGGAATTGTAGAAAACTGATAAGGGAAGCAAAGGTACACAATGAAAAATCTATGGCCAGCAGAGCTAAGGACAATAAGAAGGAGCTTTTAAAAACATATTAGGAACAAAAGGAATCTTGGCAATGGTATTGGTTCATTACTAGGTGGAAATGGTAGAATTATCAATAAGAATACAGAAAAGGCAGAAGTGTTCAATAAATATTTCTGTTCTGTATTTGGGGAAAAAACATATAGTCTCATCATTTGGTGATGATAACACTCTTTCCTCTCAACTCATATCTCTGGACGATGCTAAAGAGAAGCTACTAAATTTAGTCATTTTAAAATAATCAGATCCAGATAACTTGCATCCAAGATTTTTTAAAGAGTTGTCTGAGGATCTTGCTGGACCATTAATTTTGATTTTCAATAAGTCTTGGAGCACTGGGGAAGTTCCAAAAGACTGGAAGAAAGATAATGTTATGCCAATTTTTTAAAATGGTAAACGAGATGACCTGGGTAATATAGGTCTGTCAACCTGACATCGGTCCCAGGAATGATAATGGAGCAGCTGATATGGGATTCAATTAATAAAGAATTAAAGGAGGATAATATAATTAATGCAAATCAACCTGTATTTATGGAAAACTGATCCTGTCACACTAACCTGATATCTTTTTTATGAGGTTACAAATTTGGTTGATAAAGGCTGTAATGTACTTCTGTAAGGCATTTGACATGGTACTGCACATTTTGATTAAAAAACTAGAATGATATCAAATTAACATGGCACACAACCTGGGACCGTGGGACCGCTGTGCCCCCTTAATTTACTAATCTGGGTTGTCTCTCACAATGCCTTACTGGTGATAAGCAGCAAACCCCTCCAAGTGCTGTTACCACTCAGGACAACCACATGTGGTGCCCCACACCCAGCCAGATTGCATGACTGTTCCCAGAGCCACTCACAAATCACAGAGAAAGGCACCAGCCAAATCCCCCAAGCTCCCATCTTGTACCACCGGAATATACCCTCTAGCACTGCTCAAGACCCTTTCTTGAGCAATGCAAGTTTATTAATTGGTTCACCACTTCATCAATGGAAAGTGGACATACACTAGCCTTTTTAGCCTGAGCAGATTTACTAAGCACTTCAGTCAAACTCACTGGTAACGATAAACACTAGAATAAGTTTATTGATTACAAAAAATGGATTTTAAGTGATTATAAGTGATAGGCAAAAAGTTAGAGTAGTTACCAAAAGAAAATAAAAGATAAGCATGCAGTCTAAATTCTCAACCTTATTATACTAGGCAATATCTGGACTAAGCAGTTATTCTCACCCCACTCAAAACTGCAGGTTGGTTATAGTCTTTCATATGCATGCTCTGCCTGTTAGCCTGGGGACCAGTTTCCTCAGCTCCAGCATTCTTGTTGTTTTCAGTGAAAGTGGGGGAAGAGACAGGACAAACCATGAGGCCTCTATCATCTACTGAATATCCTCCTTCCATGTACTTGCAGAGCACAAGTCCAGGCATGCCCAGTGGGCAGTACTGAATCACCAGGCAAGGTTGAATCACCAGGCAAGGTTGAGCAATTCCCCTGTTGTGGCCTTGTGCAAGTGAGTCACTGAACTGTAACTTCCTTGCTAGACAATGGCTGTTGATAGTTGTTTGACACCCACCCAGGCATTGGTTACCTCCCTTGTTGTTGTCTTTGGGGACCTAGTATCTGGGAGATTCCCCAACTCACAGCATATTTTAGTGAGAACCATACAACACAATCTCATAGCTTCATATGCACTAATGAATCTTACGGCTGTAAAGCAATTAAAAAAAAATTAATTGTGATTAATCATGTGATTAATCGCACTGTTAAACAATAATAGAATACCATTTATTTAAATATTTTTGGATGTTTTCTACATTGTCAAATATATTGATTTCAACTACAACACAGAATACAAAGTGTACAGTGCTCACTTTATATTTATTTCTGATTACAAATATTTGCACTGTAAAAAACAAAAGAAATAGTATTTTTCAATTCACTTAATACAAGTACTGTAGTGCAATCTCTTTATCATAATAGTTGAACTTACAAATGTAGAATTATGTAGAAAAAATAACTGCATTCAAATAAAACAATGTAAAACTTTAGAGCCTACAAGTCCACTCAGTTCTATTTCTTGTTCAGCCAATGGCTCAAACAAGTTTGTTTACATTTGCAGGAGATAATGCTGCCCGCTTCTTGTTCACGTCACCTGAAAGTGAGAACAGGCATTCGCATGGCACTGTTGTAGCCGGCGTCGGAAGATATTTACATGCCAGATGCGCTAAAGATTCATATGTCCCTTCATGCTTCAACCACCATTCCAGAGGACATGCTTCCATGCTGATGACGGGTTCTGCTCAATAACAATTCAAAGCAGTATGGACCGATGCATGTTCATTTTCATCCTCTGAGTCACATGCCACCAGCAGAAGGTTCTTTTTATTTTTTGGTGGTTCGGGTTCTGTAGTTTCCGCATCGGAAACTGCTCTTTTAAGACTTCTGAAAGTATGCTTCACACACCGTCCCTCTCAGATTTTGGAAGGCACTTCAGATTCTTAAACCTTGGGTCGAGTGCTATAGCTATCTTTAGAAATCTCACATTGGTACCTTCTTTGCGTTTTGTCAAATCTGCAGCAAAAGTGTTCTTAAAACGAACAACATGCTGAGTCATCATCCGAGACTACTATAACATGAAATATATGGAAGAATGTGGGTAAAACAGAGCAGGAGACATACAATTCTCCCCCAAGGAGTTCAATCACAAATTTTATTAATGCATTATTTTTTTAATGAGCGTCATCAACATGGAAGCATGTCCTCTGGAATGGTGGCTGAAACATGAAGGGGCTGTTGTCCCCTTACTAAAACTCAGTGGAGGTGTTTTGGTTGGCTACTTCCCAGTACTAAAAGAAAGGGGAAGGGTCAATGGGAAATCAGGCCCCAGGAACAATGCTATGCTCCAGGTCAGCCTGATTGACAGGGCCGGTAGGCTAATCAGGGAGTCAGGAGACCAGGGGGGTCCTGTCCTCGGTATGAGCTGGAATTGCCTGGCTCAGTGAGAGTGGGGCTGAGCTAAGGAGAATGCAGGGGCCCAAGCTGAGCTGGGGAGAAGAGCTGTGCCAGTCAGAGGGTCCAGGAAGGCAGTCCAGGAAGCAGTTCAGTGCTGGTAGCAGAGTCACAGAAGCAGCCTACAGAGCAGACCTCTGCTGGGAGGAGAGCTGTGGCAACCAGAGCCAGAGGGGCCAGAGAAGCATCCCAGGGAGTTGGAGGCAGAGCAGCAGCAGTGCTGAGGCAGGCAGAGTGGAGCTGAGGCAGAGTGGAGCTGGAGCTGGGGCTGGAGCAGTCCGGAGCTGGGTGTGGTGAGCAGCTGGGGAGAACAAGGGGGACCCTGGGCAGCAGGCCCAGCACAGGGAGATGCCCCCCGCCAAGACGCCTTGCAGGCCAGGCTTGGAGGGGGATCGTAACCCCAACGGGGCGGGGGCTGACACTGGGAAGAAGGGTCCCGCCACCTAAAGCCTGAGGGCGTGTGGCCACCGCCAGAGCAAGTGTCTGACCCACAGCATCCCTGCAACACAGTCAGGGTCTGAGAAGGAGGCCTGGGGCTTCTGAGGAACAGACTGAACTTCCCTTACATTCCAGAGACGCTGGTTGTGATGGCCCCGTGACACAGAGCGGGATTATGTGTTTCCCATTTTTCCTTATTTTTTTAATTGATTGCTGTTTAATAAATTGTATTTGCTTTGAACTGTAACTAATGATCAGTAGGTCAGGGAAGCATCCAGTGCAGAGAGAGCACCTCAGAGTGCAGACACCCTAGCCCCTGCCCTAAGTGACCACCACAAGTTTGGGGGTTGAGCCCCCTAGGAATCCTGGGCCCCGCCTTGTTGGGGCTATGAGGACTCTGCCACACAGGAGAGTGGAAGAGGAGCCCTTGAGGTCAGGCAGGCCTCTGGGTAACGGAAGTGGGAGCGAGGACTCAGATCCTTTCACTAGCCCATTTCACCGGGGTGGTGTATAAGCCAGGAAAGTTCCCCATAAAAGTGGGACCATTCCCCAGCTTACACATAGGCCAAGATTTTCAGAAGTGCTCAGCATGGTGGGAATTGAGCTCTTTTGAAAATCTGGTCATAAGCATCACATGGAAGCTGAGCCTTTTTGAAAACTCGGCCTATCTCAGGGTAACTGGACACTCAGGGTACGTCTACACTACCCGCCAGATTGGAGGGTAGCAATCGATCTATCGGGGATCGATTTATCACGTGTAGTGTAGACGCGATAAATCGATCCCCGATTGCTCTCCTGTCGACTGCTGAACTCCGAGAGGCGGAAGCAAAGTCAACGGGGGAGCAGCAGCCGTCGATCCCACGCCACGAGGACGCGAAGTAAGTGATTTTAAATCGATCTAAGATACGTCAACTTCAGCTACGCTAGTCTCGTAACTGAAGTTGCGTATCTTAGATCGATCCCCCCCCCAGTGTAGAAGTAAAAAGTTCAGAATACAAAATATAAAGTAGAGAGATAAACCAGAGATGCATAAATCAAAAAAAGAAAAATGTCTAAAGCGTCCAAAGGCCTAGGCCTTAGCTGGGCATCACATGCTTTTGTCATTCAGTGCCTTGTATGGCCAGAGGAGCCAGCAAACCCTAACTGCCAAGCACAGCTGATCAGGCTACTGACAATTCTGGCTGTAATTCATCACATATTGCTCTATCTAGTTCCTACAGTTCCAGAAGTGTTTAATGAACTACTTAGGGTCCTACAAGTATTTGATTTGATTAGACATTACCCCACCTAGAGGAATTCTCCCAGTTGCCTATTGTTTGCATCTAGCGCACTCACTGCTGTTGTTTTTTAAGGCAGCCGGTTGTTCCTTTGTGTTAATTTGACTCCATTGTCACCATGGTCATTATAAATAGCTCCTAATGACAAGCAGAAATTATTGTTGTGCAGGCTCTAAGTGAAGCCTCCTGTACATAAGGGGCTGTTGCACTGATGCTGTTATTCAAATGGGCAGAGATTTCTGATCATTTCTAATGCAATTCATAGTTCTCTGAATTGGGCAATTCTGATATAATGACTCATTTTAACCATTTTGGGATGAATTTATTCTTCATAAAAGTGAGGGACTAACACAGCGGAATGAGAGCCTGACATCACGCAGGCAGTCATTCATTACACTAGCTTTTACCACACTGCTCTGCCAATCCTGACCTACCCTGTCCTGCTATTCCAGCCCTACACCCATAGCAATCCAGCCAGTGTACCACACTAATGACCTGCAGAACTAGTACCTTTTACTATTCCAGTTCTTTGCATCTCTGCCAACAAAACATTGAGGAATCCATCTTTGTACTGTACAATAACAGTCTCAAAAAGATAAAGAGAGCATAACACCACGTCATTGACCTTTATGCCCCTCGATCCTGAATTTCACCCATATTTATCCTAAATCCTGCTTTTTTTTTTAAGAGTACACTCCAACAGCAAGAATGCCCTCCAAACTAGCATCTAGGCAGGCAGAAGAACAAGAGCATAAATTCCGATGCACTGCTTCATTGCAGATGGAGCCTCAAGTTCCTTTTTGCCAAACATGACATGACAGAAGCAACAGAAGATGGAAAACAGAAACATGCAGAAGCCCAAAGAGCATCTAGAAAATATCCTATAAATAAGGCTATGTTTTAGTCACAGGTATTTTTAGTAAAAGTCATGGACAGGTCACGGGCAGTAAACAAAAATTCATGGCCCGTGACCCGTCCATGACTTGTACTATATACCCCTGACTAAATCTTGGGGAGGGGGCGGCCCGAGGGGCACCGCAGGTGCTCAGGAGGCGACCTGGGGACCCCTGCTGGTGCTGGGTTGGTGGGGCTGGTACGCTCCCTACCCGGCTCTGCACCTCCCCAGAAGCAGCAACCTCCCTCAGCTCCTAGGCGGAGGCGGAGGCAGAGGCGCGGCCACGCAGCTCTGCATGCTGCATCCTCCCTGAGTGCCGGCTCCTCAGCTCCCATTGGCCAGGAACCGTGGCCAATGGAAGCTGCGGGGGCGGTGCCTATAGGCGGAGGCAGTGCACAGAGACCCCTGGATGCACCTCTCCCTAGGAGCCACGGGATGTTGCTGCTTCCGAGGAACCCCCTGAGGTAAGTGCTGCCCAGACCCCTCACCCCCTCCCACATGCCAACATCCAGCCCTGAGCCCCGCACACAAACTCCTGCTGCTGCTGGGGGCGGGGGACGGTGACCCGAGACTGCCCCAGCAGCAGACGGTGCAGTGGGTCGCTGCAGAAGTCATGGAAGTCACAGAAAGCCATTAAATCTGTGACTTCCGTGACAAACTCACAGCCTTACGTATAAGACACTGTAATTCATAGATTCTGGGGCCAGAAANTTTTTGAAAACTCGGCCTATCTCAGGGTAACTGGACACTCAGGGTACGTCTACACTACCTGCCAGATCGGCAGGTAGCGATCGATCTATCGGGGATCGATTTATCACGTGTAGTGTAGATGCGATAAATCGATCCCCGATTGCTCTCCTGTCGACTGCTGAACTCCGAGAGGCGGAAGCAAAGTCGACGGGGGAGCAGCAGCTGTCGATCCCGCGCCGCGAGGACACGAAGTAAGTGATTTTAAATCGATCTAAGATATGTCAACTTCAGCTACGCTAGTCTCGTAACTGAAGTTGCGTATCTTAGATCGATCCCCCCCCCCCCAGTGTAGACCAGCCCTCAGTTTTACCTGGGCTGGTTTTCTGCCATGATTTCAAAATTCCTTATTGATAGTGTTGTGGTTTTGAAAATGCAAGATACCATTTGTACATGTAGCCTGCATGAGTCTATCACAGGGTTGCTGATGGTCATAGCCCAGTCTGGGCAATGGTGCACCAGACAAACCACAGCACACCTCCCACAGCACACAAGGACTGTACTCACAGGCAACCATGGTCACAGACAACTGCTGTTTGGCCATAGGCAAAGGTGTCTCAGGACAATGGGTTTGAGGCTACAGATGGCACAGGGACACTGCCTTTTACGGGCTTGGCATGTGCAGAGAAATTAAACTTATTTCACTAGCTCTGTTTCTAAATCAATGTAGTTAAATCAGTGCAGCAGCCCCATTGTGTGAACACTCTTAAATCATTTTAAAAGTGACTAATACTGATGTAGTTTAACTCAATATCAAATGCACATAAAAGAGCATGGCTAATGCATCAGCTTGGGGCTCAGGGGAGGAACAGAGGATTACCACTGGGTGGCGGAAAATTACGGCAAGGTACATGTCCTTCCTTAAGGCTATCTTACATGGGAGTCTGCCTCTTCACTGAAGTTTCTCTCCTGTGTGTGTCAGAGCTCCAAAGAACTAAAGATGCTCCTTTAGAGAGGCCAGACCACCCTGTGCACTCCAGACTGAGTATGTGTATATCTATCTGCCTCATCAGTAATCACTTTCCTAACTGAACCTTTTAAACTGTTGTCTTCTTCCCCATTTTTAAAAAAAGTGGCGGTTTTGTATTCTCCCTGCACTTTGTGTGGCTGCTGGGAGTAGTGGGATGTAGTGGGGGAGGAAGGCCTGAATTTTTCCTTCATCGTATGCTCTCAAGCCAGCCTGACATGCAAGTGGTCAGTTGCAGGCAGAAGGGTGTCAGCTTGCTTCCCGCAAAGTTAGGGTCTTAGCCATGGCTATCTCAGAGGAAACTTACTCTGTGTATGGGAGGTCCTCTGTGCTCTAAAAAATCTAACAAGTTCAGAATACAAAATATGAAGTAGAGAGATAAACCAGAGATGCATAAATCAAAAAAAGAAAAATGTCTAAAGTGTCCAAAGGCCTAGGCCTTAGCTGGGCATCACATGCTTTTGTCATTCAGCAGCCTTGGGGTCAGCAGCTGGAGTCTGGAAAGTCCTCCTGATACACCAGCACAGGAGAAGCAGCCATTTCAGTAGGTGTGCAGGTGTGCCTTGTATGGCCAGAGGCAGCGCCGGCTCCAGGGTTTTTGCTGCCCCAGGCAGCAAAAAAAAAAAAAAAAAAAGCCGCGATTGCGATCTGCGGCGGCAATTCGGCGGGAGGTCCTTCGCTCCGAGCGGGAGTGAGGGACCCTCCGCCGAATTGCCGCCGAATAGCTGGACGTGCCGCCCCTCTCCCGAGTGGCCGCCCCAAGCACCTGCTTGTTCAGCTGGTGCCTGGAGCCGGCCCTGGCCAGAGGACCCAGCAAACCCTAACTGCCAAGCACAGCTGATCAGGCTACTGACAATTCTGGCTGTAATTCATCACATATTGCTCTATCTAGTTCCTACAGTTCCAGAAGTGTTTAATGAACTACTTAGGGTCCTACAAGTATTTGATTTGATTAGACATTATCCCACCTAGAGGAATTCTCCCAGTTGCCTATTGTTTGCATCTAGCGCACTCACTGCTGTTGTTTTTTAAGGCAGCCGGTTGTTCCTTTGTGTTAATTTGACTCCATTGTCACCATGGTCATTATAAATAGCTCCTAATGACAAGCAGAAATTATTGTTGTGCAGGCTCTAAGTGAAGCCTCCTGTACATAAGGGGCTGTTGCACTGATGCTGTTATTCAAATGGGCAGAGATTTCTGATCATTTCTAATGCAATTCATAGTTCTCTGAATTGGGCAATTCTGATATAATGACTCATTTTAACCATTTTGGGATGAATTTATTCTTCATAAAAGTGAGGGACTAACACAGCGGAATGAGAGCCTGACATCACGCAGGCAGTCATTCATTACACTAGCTTTTACCACACTGCTCTGCCAATCCTGACCTACCCTGTCCTGCTATTCCAGCCCTACACCCATAGCAATCCAGCCAGTGTACCACACTAATGACCTGCAGAACTAGTACCTTTTACTATTCCAGTTCTTTGCATCTCTGCCAACAAAACATTGAGGAATCCATCTTTGTACTGTACAATAACAGTCTCAAAAAGATAAAGAGAGCATAACACCACGTCATTGACCTTTATGCCCCTCGATCCTGAATTTCACCCATATTTATCCTAAATCCTGCTTTTTTTTTTAAGAGTACACTCCAACAGCAAGAATGCCCTCCAAACTAGCATCTAGGCAGGCAGAAGAACAAGAGCATAAATTCCGATGCACTGCTTCATTGCAGATGGAGCCTCAAGTTCCTTTTTGCCAAACATGACATGACAGAAGCAACAGAAGATGGAAAACAGAAACATGCAGAAGCCCAAAGAGCATCTAGAAAATATCCTATAAATAAGGCTATGTTTTAGTCACGGGTATTTTTAGTAAAAGTCATGGACGGGTCACGGGCAGTAAACAAAAATTCATGGCCCGTGACCTGTCCATGACTTGTACTATGTACCCCTGACTAAATCTTGGGGAGGGGGCGGCCCGGGGGGCACCGCAGGTGCTCAGGAGGCGACCTGGGGACCCCTGCTGGTGCTGGGTTGGTGGGGCTGGTACGCTCCCTACCCGGCTCTGCACCTCCCCAGAAGCAGCAACCTCCCTCAGCTCCTAGGCGGAGGCAGAGGTGCGGCCACGCAGCTCTGCATGCTGCATCCTCCCTGAGTACCGGCTCCTCAGCTCCCATTGGCCAGGAACCGTGGCCAATGGGAGCTGCGGGGGCGGTGCCTATAGGCAGAGGCAGTGCACAGAGACCCCTGGACGCACCTCTCCCTAGGAGCCACGGGATGTTGCTGCTTCCGAGGAACCCCCTGAGGTAAGTGCTGCCCAGAGCCCTCACCCCCTCCCACACGCCAACATCCAGCCCTGAGCCCCGCACACAAACTCCTGCTGCTGCTGGGGGAGGGGGACGGTGACCCGAGACTGCCCCAGCAGCAGACGGTGCGGTGGGTCGCTGCAGAAGTCATGGAGGTCACAGAAAGCCATTAAATCTGTGACTTCCATGACAAACTCACAGCCTTACGTATAAGACACTGTAATTCATAGATTCTGGGGCCAGAAAGAACCATTGTAATCATCCAGTCTGCCCTCCTGCATAACACAGGCCACAGAATGTCCCTGAAATAATTCCTGTTGAACTCTTTTAAAAAAATATCTAATCTTGATTTTAAAATTGCCAGAGATGGAGAATCCACCACAACCTTTGGTAAACTATCCCTATGCAATCTCCCTGGGCCTCTCTGTTTGGCCCAAACTTCCCACNGTCTTTTAGAAAAATATCTAATCTTGATTTTAAAATTGCCAGAGATGGAGAATCCACCACAATCTTTGGTAAACTATCCCTATGCAATCTCCCTGGGCCTCTCTGTTTGGCCCAAACTTCCCACGCTGGTTGGCTCAGGACACTCTTCTCCTCAGCTTCTCCCCCACCTCTCTGGTTTAACATGATTCCCCCCACAATTTTGCTCAGGACTGACTTTCATATTAGAGTCTCTCTCTACTGGATTCAGCCTCACCACATTATCTCCATGTTACCCCTTCCTCACATAGCATGGTACCCGCTGAGTCATTTCCAATGCTGGGATTAAGCAATGGGATCCAGCTGTAACAGCCTCTCTACAGCATCAGACCCTGGAAACTGACAGTTCTCTGCTTGTATGGGGCCCAAACAGGAAGGAGATAGGTGGAGGGAGAGTCCCAGTCACTTTGCTGCAGGGGACGAGGGCAAGGTGCTCTGAAAGCCAGGATGAAGAGTAACAATCTCTTACTCTCTGCTCCCCATTCACCAAGCAGAGAACCCTGCACAATGCTGTTCTGTTTGCACTAAGCACTTTAGGGATCACTAGGCAGTGCACTCCCAAGTGTCACTGTCAAGACATTAGTGCATTAGTGATGTTAGGTCACCTTGTTTTAAAAGCCAGGCAGCAATACTGCATCCCAGTCATCAGATAAGTAGAGATTCCCATCAAAAACACACATATTCCCCATCCCTATGGACCCCCCCAATACATGCACACACAAACACCCTCCACTACACACAAACAATCCTCAGTCTCCACACAAACAATCCTCATATAAACACCCACCTCCCATATGTTCACACACCACTAATCTTCCCCTCCAACACAAATACAAAAAATCTCCACTCACACACAACCTTCCCTCCCTGCACACCTTCCCCCACACACACAATCTCCTCTCCCCTCCACATACACACACTCATTCTTGCCTCCCTGAACAGCCTCTCCCACATACATCCAACACCAATCCATACGCATGCACATACACATGCCTCTGCCTCACTTCAGACACAACCCTCTCCATGTACTTTCCTGCCCCCATAAAGCCTCATTCCTACACAACAAAGCCTCCTGCCCCCCACTCAACACACTGACTTCTGCTTTTCTCCACCACAACCCCACTCCACATACCACTCTCCTCCACATACACCCCCCAATTCTCAGTCATCACCTATATATATATATATAAATATATAATCCCCTTCTCACCATCCTTACACACACACACATCCCCTCTCCCCATCCCCTCACACCCACTTTCCCATCTGCATTCTCACACACATCCCCTCCCCCACCCTTCACAATCCTTCCTCTGCATCAACACATGCAGACAAAAAAATTCCCTAGCACAAGCCTTTGCCCAGTGCACACGCACCTTCCCCGCACACCTGCAGAGCCCTCCTCTGTACACACACAAAGATCCCTTTCTGTACATACACACACAGTGCCCCCCTGTACACACACAGAGACATGCACAGACACAGAGTCTGTCTTGTGCACACACACACACAAACACACAGCCCCCTACATACACACACACAGACACCACCACACAGCCCCCTTGTGCACACACACAACCACCCTGTACACACACCCAGCCTGTCCTGTACACACAGACCCCCTTATGTACATACATATACACACAGTACACACACACAGCCCCATCTGTATTTCCACATACAGACACAGACACACAGCCCACTGTACACACACAGCCCCCTGTACATATGCACACACACACACACTCAGCCCCTCTGTACACACACAACCCCCCGGTGTACACACACACACAGCCTGTCCTATACACACACACACAGCTCCCCGTACACACACACACAGCCTGTCCTATACACACACACAGCCCTCCGTCCACACACAACCCCCTCTTTATATATACACACACAGCCATACACACACACACACACCCAGCCCCCTTTGTACATCCACACAGCGGCCTGTACACACACACACGCGCAGCCCTACCTCCGACACAATGGCTCTGCGCAGGGCGAGGCGGGGGGTGCTTTCAGTGTGTTTGCGCGTTGGTTTGCCGGCCTGGGGGGTCCCGTCGAGCCCCGTTGACCCGGCAGTCGCTCGCCAGACAATGGGGACGGGTCAGGGGCTGCTTCTCGGAAAGCGGAGTCGGGCCCCCAGCATCCGCACGAACAATTCGGCCCCCGGGCGCCGCCGCTCAAAGGACAGAGGCAAACACGCACCTGTGTGTGGTCTGGGGCCAGCAGAGAGCAGCTGGGGGAACGCGAGGGCTCTGGCTCAGCTGAGCATCCCTGGGAGCTGAAGAGAAAAATGTAACGGAATCAGCGAGCCGCTGCCTGCGTGGAGATAGGGCTGTTCCCAGCCGGCTGCCTCCCCTCTGCAGAGAGCCGTGTGCGCTCAGCCCTTCCTCATCAATATGCATTAGCTTCAAGACACTGACAACAGCACAGCAGCCTCTGCTTCAGACAGGAGGCCTGCTCCCAACACAGGCTGACAAGCCCAGCTCGCGGGGGACCAGGCCCACCCCTGTTCTTAGGGGGACCTCTGGGAGCAGCGAGCCCTCGGGAAGGAGGGAGGATTTTCTTCCCTAAATTCAAAGCCGCAGAGATGATGCAGACACGCAGCCGGTCCGGGGCTCATTTGACAAAAGCATTGTTGTCTGGTGGGAGAATCCCACCAAAAATGGAAGATTCTTTCCAAAAGACAGCATAGGAGAAATGAAAGATCTCCATGACGCCTTCATCCATTTGGGAACTGAGGGAATGTTTTATTCAGACTCACAGAAGGAAACCTTTCTATCCAGGCACCCTCCCGAAAAAGATTAGGGGACAGATATCAAACCCTTCTGCTTGCTGCATGTCCAGACAAACTGTTTTGAGCCAGTCATTTAATTCAGTGAGTCAGCAGGAGAAAGTCCATCCTAACCTGCAAGCTGTTACCCAAATTCTCTGTTATAGAATAATAAGGAGGTGACATATAAATAACAGGTTTGACTCCTACCAGCATCTATCAACTGGGAGAGTTAGAAATCTGTGTGCCTCCCGCCCGTGTCACATTGAAATAAAGGATAGAGAGAATATAACCTTAAACAGAGAGAAGATTTATTAACGGATAGTTACAACTGGGGGAAGATCCACTAAGGGATCACTACAATACCCAAGAATAGATTCCAGCAAGGGGCATAAAGCCCAGACCCTTAAACTGTCCCTTGGTTAAACTATTAAGTGCCAGAAAAACAATTACAGTCTCTCTTTCACTGCAGATGGAGGTCACCGGCAACTGATGGACCGTCTCAGAATCTCTGGAACATCGGAGGATCTGGCTCTCTACGGCCGAAGCAGGAGATCAACACATCTGAGCTGATGGCAAAGTCTTCACTGGATCCTTTGGTGGAATACAGGAATCAGATATCAGGTGAGTATCAAAGTCCTTGGCAGGTGTTAGTGACCGAAGTCTTGATCCGATGTTGCACAAAGAAACTGGACGTGGCTGCCTCGATGGTGGACAGCACCAGCGTCACTGCTGACAGTTCCTTATATGCTCTCTGTGGCGTGAATTCCTGAGGCACGCTCTGGCAGACACTGCCCCCAACCAGTTCCAGCCAGTTCTCAGTCCCTCAAGTTCTGGCGGGAAACAGAGTTTTGGCAGGAAAATGCCAATGAAGAAAGGATACCAAGATGGAGTTCAATCCTTTCCTACCACATGCGCCATCTTGAATTCTTAGACTCCATTTTGAATTGCAGCAACATTTATTATAACACATAACAAAAGTATAACCATACCCCAATAACACCTTACATATCCCCTCCTTGACAGATGTGACAACCTTTAAGAAACATCTGACATTATTGTTACATCCAGACCATTGAACATCGACCCCATAATGTGGTTATGCATGTTGACACATTACAAAAGGCATTGCTGTAGAACAGGGGTCAGCAACCTTTCAGAAGTGGTGTGCCGAGTCTTCATTTATTCACTCTAATTTAAGGTTTCGCGTGCCAGTAATACATTTTAATGTTCTTAGAAGGTCTCGTTCTATAAGTCTATAATAACTAAACTATTTTTGTATGTAAAGTAAATAAGGTTTTTAAAATGTTTAAGAAGCTTCATTTAAAATTAGATTAAAATGCAAAGCCTCCCACACCGGTGGCCAGGACCTGGGCAGTGTGAGGGCCACTGAAAATTAGCTCGCGTGCCGCCTTTGGCACGCGTGCCATAGGTTGCCTACCCCTGCTGTAGAATCTTTAGATTTCTTTTTACACACATACACAGATATAATTATTAGATATACAATCATAACCAGCTGTATGAGCAGTATTATTACAATTGGATGGAGCATGATTTCCCAAGCCTTCCTATATTCACCCAATCTAGCTTTAAAAAGATCTTCCCACCAATAGGACGATTTGGTTTCATCACCAATTCTTTTCAACACCCTTTTGATTTGCCCCACAGAATGTACAGTGAGTAAGATGTGAGCTCCTTGAGCTGCTTTAGGTGATAAACCATATCCTTATGGTGCATTAGACGTTTTAATGCTTGGAGGTCTGCTCCTATATGAGTAGGTGGAAGATGGTCATAGATAGAGTAAGATGCTATTATGTTCTGCACTTCCACATCTGACAGGGTAATAGTTATATCACAGCCCATCACAGAAATGACTGCACACAAACATATATTATCTCCTGCATCGTGTTCAATGTGATAAAAATAATTGATTAACAAATTTTTACACAAAGTTCTTACACACAGACAGTGACTATCAATAATCACTGTAGCCGAATTTTGAAAATACATAGTATGGTGAAGCTGCCTTGTAAATTTAAAGAATATTGCTCTCCTCTTACATGCACCCATTTTCCATAGGCATCATTAGGGAATTGTTTACAAACATTCCCAAAGGAATCAGGGGGTGAATCCTTTCCTCTATGGCATCCAGGGCTGTCCCTAGCCATTTTGGTGCCCTACACAGCCCCCCTGCGGGGGGGAGGGGTGGCACCAGGCCTCCGTGGGGTGGGGGCTGGCACCAGGCCTCCGCGGGGGGGGGAGGGGGCAGGAGCAGGCTGGTCTCCAAATGAACCTGGTCTCCAAGGCCTCTTACTTTTATCCATTTGGGAGGAACTTGTTTGGTTGTGGTAGTGTGCACATCAGGCATTTGAAACTTCTTTACTCCTATTTCTTCATCAGAATACCATTGTTTTGTCGGGCTTGTAGGCTGGGTGTTGGTGGAGTTGTTATTCCTTTTTTTGGCTTCCTGTCTTTTTCCACATTGTCCTCTAGCTCCTCAGTCTCTCATGTTCATTAAAATCAGGATCAGCTTCTGTCAGGGTTCCCCCCCACACACACACTGGACTCTGGGGTACAGATGTGGGGACCAGAATGAAAGACCCCCTAAGCTTATATTCTACCATCTTAGGTTAAAAACTTCCCCAAAGCACAAATTCCTTTCCTTGTCCTTGGACGGTATTGCTGCCACCACCAAGTGATTTACACAAAATTTCAGGGAAGGGTCACTTGGAATCCCTACCCCCCCCCCAAAAAAAAAAAACATCCCCCCCAAACCCCTTCACCTCTTCCTGGGGAGGCTTGAGAATAATATACCAACCAATTGGTTAGCAATGTGAGCACAGACCAGACCCTTTGTCCTCAGGACACTGAAAATCAATCAGGTTCTTAAAAGAAGAACTTTATTTATAAAGAAAAAAACAAAAGAATCACACCTGCAAAATCAGGATGGAAGGTAACTTTACAGGGTAATAAAAAGATTTAAAACACAGAGGATTCCCCTCTGGCTCAGCTTCACAGTTACAAAAACAGGAATAAAATGACGTCTGTAGCATAGGAAAATTCACAAGCTAAAACAAAAGATAACCTAATACATTTCCTTACCTTACTTGCAATTTCTGTGATTTTAGATGGTATATTCCAGGTATATTTTCAGGAGATATTGTACCTGCTTGGCTTCTCTCTCCGTCCAGAGAGGGAACAACAAAGAGAGAGCACAAACAAAACCTTCCCCCCCAGATTTGAAAGTATCTTCTTTTCTCATTGGTCCTTCTGGTCAGGTGCCAATTAGCTTATTTGACATACTTAACCCCTTACAGGTAAGACAATTCAGTACAGCTGCCAAGTAGGGATTTTATGCTACCCTTCTCTCTATATTTATGACAGCTTCTGAGAATACAGGTACTTCCCACTTATGTGCCAACTTGTGGTTCACTAGACAATACCAATGTTCATTTTCATTAACCAGTAACATAGAAGATACCCTATTGGTATCCAGTAAACCTATGTATAAAATTATGACCCAAAAAGGGGTCTTCATGTTTTTCTTCCCTATAGACAACAGAAAAAGAGACATAATTACAGCCTTATGCCGGCTTAGCATCATCTTTTGATTTTTTTTTACTGCAATTTTCTTGCTCCCTTTCCATGACTTTAATTGCGAAGAATGAAACCATTTGGGAACCCTCTTTTTCCCTGTGGAAATTTCTAATAAGTACACAGTGGGAGTAGCCTTTTCCAGTATGACAGCTGGACCTGCCCATCTAGGGGACACTGGACGGTGTTTCTCTGAAAAATATTGGAAGAGGACTTTATCACCTATATCCCATTCCACAAAAGATAAATTGTTCTTCAAACGTTGGTCCATTTTCTTGGTAACACCCTTTAAATTGACAGCAACCTGCTTCTGCACCAAGCTGATGGTGTTCAGTGGTTCTTTGATATAGCAGTCCAATCTGATCTGTGGCGCATAGTTATCTGGAGGCATCCCTCCTTCTAACCACCGGTATTCTGGAGTTGTCATCATTCATCCAGTAAGGGCTTCATGAGAAGAAAACCCAGTCACACTGTCACACTGCAGGTCGAACGAATTGCCATAAGAATTAAAGGCAGCTTGACGTCCCAATTTTTTCCTGAGGTTTCTACTACTTTCCTGAGAGCATTCTTTAATTTGCGGTTGCTTCTTTCAACTTGACCAGATGCTTGGGGGTGTCCCGCAACATGAAATCTTTGCTTAATACCAAGTGCCACACAAAGCTGTCGTATTAGCTCGCCTGTAAAATGGGTAGCCTGGTCCGAATCTATAACTTTTGGTAACCCAAACCTGCTAAAAGCTTGCTCTAAAAGTACTCTGGCGGTGGTGTTTGCTGTGCAGTTCTTCGTGGGATAGGCCTCTATCCATTTTGTGAATGGCTTTATAAGCACTAAACAATACAGATTACCTCTGCTCGTCATCAGCAATAGACCTATGAAATCTACCTGCACTCTTGTCCAGGGACCATCAATGGGCTGGTGAAGTAATGGTTCCTTTTGGATACTTGAATCAGTGTTACACATGGCACAGCGAAGACAGTTGTGTATTCAGGATTCCACCTCCTTGACCATTGAAGGCCACCATCCTAGGGTGAGTAGGCACTTTAAGGTTTTCTCTGTTCCATAATGACCTTGCTCGTGGGCTAATTTAATTAGCTCTTGTCGGAGACAGGATGGGATTACTAACACAGGGATGCTTCTGATGCCTTCCTGCTGGTTTTCCTTTCTTGCTAGGACTAATCCTGTCTTGTCTTTGTGAACAGGGGGCCGCTAACAAGGAGTTTCAAGAGGGAGTTCTCCAGGTGAAGGAGGAGCAAATACAGGACCCTTGGGGTAAGTGGCTGTCTGTAGTGAGTGTTTGTGCTTGGGGGTTACTTGCTGTGTGCTGAGCTTGTGTTTGCCTGTCTGTTTGTTTTTCTGTTTGAAGGACCGTGTGCTCTGGCCGGCAGTTGGAAACTGTGAGCTTCTAAACAAGGTTTGAAATCTAGAAGCCTCTGTTCATTGGCTGAGCCTTAGTCAGGGGGCGGGGCTATCAGGAAGGCCAGGGCTTTATAAAGCAGTGAGCAAGTGACCAGGGGCCGCTAACAGGGAGTTTCGAGAGGGAGTTTGGAAAGGGAGTGGGAAGGGGGCAAGGTACACTTACCATTCTTTAAAACCTTTAAACTACAAACAAATCTTCTTGATTTAAACAAAAACCCTATCATTAACCTAGGTTGCTGTAGGAGAGCATGCAGGCAGAAGCCCAGCAGCAGATTGGGGGCTATCCAGTTTATTGCGCCGAGTGCAGCATGTATGATTACCTGCCCTGTGGGCGGGTGGCGTATGTGTGCATTCGGTGCAAGGAGCTCCTGGCCCTCAGAGACCGAGTACGGGCTTTGGAGGCCAGGGTGGCAGAACTGGAGGAGCTAAGGGCTGGTCCACACTAGGGGCGGGATCGAACTAAGGTACTTCGACTTCAGCTACGCGAATAGCGTAGCTGAAGTCGAAGTACCTTAGTTCGAACTAACGCGACTTACCTCGCGTCCGCGCGGCGCCGCGATCGAAGTTCGCGGCTCCCACTTCGACTCCGGTAACTCCGCTCGCCCTGCAGGAGTACCGGAGTTCGAAGTAGCGCGTTCGGGGATCGATTTATCGCGTCCAGACAAGACGCGATAATTCGATCCCCGATACTTCGATGGCTACCCGCCGATTTCGGCGGGTAGTGTAGACGGGGCCTAAGGGAGGCAGATAGGTATGTTGATGAGGCTTTCTGGGACACTGTAGATTTGTCCCACCTCTGGTCAGACAGCCCCTGTGCTGTTAAGGAGGATGAAAGGCTCAGGGAAGGAGAGCAGTCAACGGGAGCAGAGGGAAACCTTCCCATAGTTGAGACCCTCCTTCCGGATGGTGTTGGGGTATCCTCTCACACTGAGGTTACCTCTCCGGGGGAGGGAACTCCAGTGATTAGGAAAAGGCAGGTGTTAGTAATGGGAGATTCGATCATTAGAAGCATAGATAGCTGGGTTTGTGATGACCAGGAGAACCATATGGTGACTTGCCTGCCTGGTGCGAAGGTTGCAGATCTCTCGAGGAATGTAGATAGACTTATGTGTAGTGCTGGGGAGGAGCCAGTGGTCGTGGTACATGTAGGTACCAGTGACATAGGGAAGGGTAGGAGAGACGTCCTGGAGGCCAAGTTTAGGTTGCTAGGAAAGAGACTGAAATCCAGGACCTCTATGGTAGCATTCTCAGAAGACACAATGAAGATGACTGGATGTGGAAGCTGTGGCATGTACATGATCCTGGAGGGGGTACCTGATAAGAGTTTCATCTGCATGAAGTGCCGCCTGATAGAGCTGATGGAAGAAAAGATCCGAGGACTGGAGATGCAGGTGGAAACTCTGGTTGAGTTTAGAAGGGGGTTCGAGCGGATGATGGAGCAAAGACATGAGGAGTCTGAATGGAAAATGGAAAAGCTCAGACTTGCGGATGGAAGCAGGACCAAAGAACTCTGAGGGGAGACTGCTGGGTGAGGAAAGTGGACGGTGGAAGCATGTGACTAAGAGAACCAGGCAGAGGAAAAGACGGGCTAGTGAAGGAGAAATAGAGCTCAGGAACAGGTTTGCGGAGTTGGAAAATGAAGAAGGGGTGCAGCAGGTGGTTGCTGAAGGTGAGAGGGCAAGGAAGAAGAGAAGAGCAGCTAGTCCTATAAGAAGAGGGGAAGAGTCAATGGAGATAACAACACCAAATATGAGCCCCAGGAGGATACGGGATGGGTTGCGGAGGATTGCAAGGGTGAATAGGAATCGAGAGGACTTGCAGCCAAAGGGAACAGGGGATAGACCGGAGAATCGCACCATCACCAGGAAAAGGCAGGTCTATGTGATTGGGGACTCCTTACTGAAAAGAATAGACAGGCCTGTAACCAGAGCTGATCCAGAGAACAGAAGGGTGTGCTGTCTGCCAGGTGCTAAAATACGGGATGTGGACCTGAGGCTGAAGAGGATCCTAACGGGAGCAGGAAAGAATCCACTGATTGTCCTTCATGTGGGAATGAATGATATGGCTAGATTCTTGCTGGAACGTATCAAGGGAGACTATGCCAGGCTGGGGAAGATGCTTAAGGAAATCGAGGCTCAGGTGATCTTCAGTGGGATTCTGCCTGTTCCTAGAGAAGGGCAACAAAGCTGTGACAAGATTATGACGATCAACAGATGGCTCAAGCAGTGGTGCTATAAGGAGGGCTTTGGGATGTATGGCCCATGTATGGGATGGCATTCATGGACAGAGGACTGTTCTCTCGGGATGGACTTCACCTGAGTAGGGAGGGAAATAGACTTCTAGGATGGAGGCTGGCACAACTGATTAAGAGAGCTTTAAACTATGAATTGGGGGGAAATGGTTGAGAGATGTCCAAGTAATCTCCACGCCAGATTTTAACATTGAGCAGGAAGAAAACGTGGGTAGGAGAATGAACATACAGAGGAAGGGTAGTGTAGATACCATTCTAATGCAAGGAGCCTAGGTAACAAAATGGAGGAACTAGAGTTACTGGTGCAGGAAGTGAAACCAGATATTATAGGGATAACAGAAACATGGTGGAATAGTAGTCATGACTGGAGTACAGGTATTGAAGGGTATGTGCTGTTTAGGAAAGACAGAAATAAAGGCAAAGGTGGTGGAGTAGCATTGTATATCAACGATGAGGTAGACTGTAAAGAAATAAGAAGGGATGGAATGGATAAGACAGAGTCTGTCTGGGCAAAAATCACATTGGGGAAGAAAGCTACTAGAGCCTCCCCTGGGATAGTGCTTGGGGTGTGCTATAGACCACTGAGATCTGATTTGGATATGAATAGAGACCTCTTTAATGTTTTTAATGAAGTAAATACTAATGGGAATTGTGTGATCATGGGAGACTTTAACTTCCCAGATATAGACTGGAGGACAAGTGCTAGTAATAGTAATAGGGCTCAGATTTTCCTAGATGCGATAGCTGATGGATTCCTTCACCAAGTAGTTGCTGAACCAACAAGAGGGGATGCCATTTTAGATTTGGTTTTGGTGAGTAGTGAGGACCTCATAGACGAAATGGTTGTAGGGGACAACCTTGGTTCGAGCGATCATGAGCTAATTCAGTTTAAACTAAATGGAAGGATAAACAAAAATAGATCTGTTACTAGGGTTTTTGATTTCAAAAGGGCTAACTTAAAAAAATTAAGGAAATTAGTTAGGGAAGTGGATTGGACTGAAGAACTTGTGGATCTAAAGGCGGGGGAGGCCTGGAATTACTTCAAGGCAAAGTTGCAGAAACTATCAGAAGCCTGCATCCCAAGAAAGGGGAAAAAATTCATAGGCATGAGTTGTAGACCAAGCTGGATGAGCAAGCATCTCAGAGAGGTGATTAAGAAAAAGCAGAAAGCCTACAAGGAGTGGAAGATGGGAGGGATCAGCAAGGAAAGCTACCTTATTGAGGTCAGAACATGTAGGGATAAAGTGAGAAAGGCCAAAAGCTATGTAGAGTTGGAACTTGCAAAGGGAATTAAAACCAATAGTAAAAGGTTCTATAGCCATATAAATAAGAAGAAAACCAAGAAAGAAGTGGGACCGCTAAACACGGTGAATGGAGTGGAGGTTAAGGATAATCTAGACATGGCCCAATATCTAAACAAATACTTTGCCTCAGTCTTTAATGAGGCTAATGAGGAGCTTAATGAGGGATAATGGTAGGATGACAAATGGGAATGAGGATATGGAGGAAGATATTACCACATCCGAGGTAGAAGCCAAACTCGAACAGCTTAATGGGACTAAATCGGGGGGCCCAGATAATCTTCATCCAAGAATATTAAAGGAATATTAAAGGAACTGGCACATGAAATGGCAAGCCCATTAGCAAGAATTTTTAATGAATCTGTAAACTCAGGGGTTGTACCATATGACTGGAGAATTGCTAACATAGTTCCTACTTTTAAGAAAGGAAAAAAAAGTGATCCGGGCAACTACAGGCCTGTTAGTTTGACATCTGTAGTATGCAAGGTCTTGGGAAAAAAACTGAAAGAGAAAGTAGTTAAGGACATTGAGGTCAATGGTAATTGGGACAAAATACAACATGGTTTTACAAAAGGTAGATCATGCCAAACCAACCTGATCTCCTTCTTTGAGAAGGTAACAGATTTTTTAGACAAAGGAAATGCAGTGGATCTAATTTACCTCGATTTCAGTAAGGCATTTGATACAGTTCCACATGCGGAATTATTAGCTCAATTGGAAAAGATGGGGATCAATATGAAAACTGAAAGGTGGATAAGGAACTGGTTAAAGGGGAGACTACAATGGGTTGTACTGAAAGGTGAACTGTCAGGAGGGAGGTTACTAGTGGAGTTCCTCAGGGATCGGTTTGGGGACCAATCTTATTTAATCTTTTTATTACTGACCTTGGCACAAAAAGTGGGAATGTGCTAATAAAGTTTGCAGCTGACACGAAGCTGGGAGGTATTGCCAGTACAGAGAAGGACCGGGATATCATACAGGAAGATCTGGATGACCTTGTAAACTGGAGTAATAGTGATAGGATGAAATTTAATAGTGAAAAGTGCAAGGTCATGCATTTAGGGATTAATAACAAGAATTATTGTTATAAGCTGGGGACGCATCAGTTGGAAGTAACAGAGGAGGAGAAGGACCTCGGAGTATTGGTTGATCACAGGATGACTATGAGCTGCCAGTGTGATATGGCCGTGAAAAAAGCTAATACAGTCTTGGGATGCATCAGGCGAGGTATTTCCAGTAGAGATAAGGAACTGTTAGTACCATTATCCAAGGCACTGGTGAGACCTCATCTGGAATACTGTGTGCAGTTCTGGTCTCCCANCTGACACGAAGCTGGGAGGTATTGCCAGTACAGAGAAGGACCGGGATATCATACAGGAAGATCTGGATGACCTTGTAAACTGGAGTAATAGTGATAGGATGAAATTTAATAGTGAAAAGTGCAAGGTCATGCATTTAGGGATTAATAACAAGAATTATTGTTATAAGCTGGGGACGCATCAGTTGGAAGTAACAGAGGAGGAGAAGGACCTCGGAGTATTGGTTGATCACAGGATGACTATGAGCTGCCAGTGTGATATGGCCGTGAAAAAAGCTAATACAGTCTTGGGATGCATCAGGCGAGGTATTTCCAGTAGAGATAAGGAACTGTTAGTACCATTATCCAAGGCACTGGTGAGACCTCATCTGGAATACTGTGTGCAGTTCTGGTCTCCCATGTTTAAGAAGGATGAATTCAAACTGGAACAGGTACAGAGAAGGGCTATTAGGATGATCCGAGGAATGGAAAACTTGTCTTATGAAAGGAGACTCAAAGAGCTTGGCTTGTTTAGCCTAACCAAAAGAAGGCTGAGGGGAGATATGATTGCCCTCTATAAATATATCAGAGGAATAAATACCAGGGAGGGAGAGGAATTATTTAAGCTCAGTACCAATCTGGACACAAGAACAAATGGATATAAACTGAGCACCAGGAAGTTTAGACTTGAAATTAGATGAAGGTTTCTAACCATCAGAGGAGTGAAGTTCTGGAACAGCCTTCCAAGGGGAGTAGTGAGGGCAAAAGACATATCTGGCTTCAAGACTAAGCTTGATAAGTTTATGGAGGGGATGGTATAATGGGATAGCCTAATTTTGGCAATTAATTGGTCTTTGACTATTCACGGTATTTATGCCCAATGGCTTGTGATGGGATGTTAGATGGGGTGGGATCTGAGTTACTACAGAGAATTCTTTCCTGGGTGTCTGGCTGGTGAGTCTTGCCCACATGCCCAGGGTTTAGCTGATCGCCATATTTGGAGTCGGGAAGAAATTTTCCTCCAGGGCAGATTGGCAGAGGCCCTGGAGGTTTTTTGCTTTCCTCTGCAGCGTGGGGCACCGGTCACTTGCTGGAAGATTCTCTGCACCTTGAAGTCTTTAAACCATGATTTGGGGACTTCAATGGCTCAGACACAGGTTTGATACAGGAGTGGGTGGGTGAGATTCTGTAGCCTGCGTTGTGCAGGAGGTCAGACTAGATGATCATAATGGTCCCTTCTGACCTTAAAGTCTATGATTCTATGATTCCACGTGCAGGGCCAGGTAGGCAGGCAGAGCTTCAGAGTCTCAATGCATGGATGAGATGATGGTATAGAGAGGAGGGGTTTAGATTTATTAGGAACTGGGGAAACTTTTGGGATAGAAGGAGCCTATACAGGAAGGATGAGATCCACCTAAACCAAAGTGGATCCAGACTGCTGGCACTTAATATTAAAAAGGTTGCAGAGCAGTTTTTAAACTAAGAGATGGGGGAAAGCCGATTGCTGCAGCAGAGCACGTGGATCGGACAGAGACTTCTCTTAGAGGAGAGTCTATTGATAGAGATTCTCTAGGCTCTAGTCAGGAGGAGAGGATGGAAGAGGATAAAGTATAGGTCAGATCAGACGAGAAACATTCACATAAAAAAGAATCTGACACATCAGAAAAGGGCAGACAAATAAACAGTGACAAGTTTTTAAAGTGCTTCTACACAAATGCTAGAAGTCTAAATAATAAGATGGGTGAACTAGAGTTCCTCGTGTTAAAGGAGGATATTGATATAATAGGCATCACAGAAACCTGGTGGAGTGGGGACAATCAATGGGACACAATCATTCCAGGGTAGAAAATATATCGGAAAGGCAGAACAGCTCGGGGGGTGGGGGGGCACGGGGGGGGGGCACTACATGTGAAAGAAAATGTAGAATCAAATGAAGTAAAAATCTTAAATGACTCCACATGTTCCATAGAATCTCTATGGATAGTAATTCCATGATCTAATAAGAATATAACAGTAGGGATCTATTATCGACCACCTGACCAAGACAGTGATAGTGAAGATGAAATGCTAAGGGAGATTAGAGAGGCTATCAAAATAAAGCACTCAATAATAGTGGGGGATTTCAATTATCCCCATATTGACTGGGTACATGTCACCTCAGGACGAAATGCAGAGACAAAATTTCTTGATACTTTAAATGACTGCTTCTTGGAGCAGCTGGTACAGGAACCCACAAGGGGAGAGGCAATTCTTGATTTAGTCCTGAGTGGAGGGCGGGATCTGTTACCAAGAGGTAACTATAACAGGACCACTTGGAAATAGTGACCATAATATAATAACATTTAACATTCCTGTGCTGGATAAAACATCTCAACAGCCCAACACTGTGGCATTTAATTTCAGAAAGGAGAACTATGCAAAAATGAGGCGGTTTGTTAAACAGAAATTAAAAGGTACAGTGACTAGAGTGAAATCCCTGCAAGCTGCATGGACACCTTTCAAAGACATCATAATAGAGGCCCAACTTAAATGTATACCCCAAATTAAAAAACACAGTAAAAGAACTAAAAAAGAGCCACCGTGGCTTAACAACCATGTAAAAGAAGCAGTGAGAGATAAAAAGGCATCTTTTAAAAAGTGGAAGTCAAATCCTAGTGAGATAAATAGAAAGGAGCATAAACACTGCCAAATTAAGTGTAAAAATGTAGTAAAAAAAGCCAAAAAGGAGTTTGAAGAACAGCTAGCCAAAAACTCAAAAGATAATAACAAAATGTTTTTTAAGTACATTAGAAGCAGGAAGCCTGCTAAACAACCAGTGGGGCCCCTGGAAGATCGAGATACACAAAGAGCGCTTAAAGTCATTGCGGAGAAAGTAAATGAATTCTTTGCTTCAGTCTTCACGGCTGAGGACGTTGGGAAGATTCCCAAACCTGAGCGTCCTTTATAGGTGACAAATCTGAGGAATTGTCACAGATTGAAGTGTCACTAGAGGAGGTTTTGGAATTAATTAATAAACTTAACAGTAACAAGTCACCGGGACCAGATGGCATTCACCCAAGAGTTCTGAAAGAATTCAAATGTGAAATTGTGGAACTATTAACTATGGTTGTAACCTGTTCTTTAAATCAGCTTCTGTACCCAATGACTGGAAGATAGCTAATGTAACGCCAATATTTAAAAAGGGCTCTAGAGGTGATCCCGGCAATTACAGACCGGTAAGTCTAACGTCAGTACCAGGCAAATTAGTTGAAACAATAGTCAAGAATAAAATTGTCAGACACATAGAAGAACGTAAATTGTTGGGCAAAAGTCAACATGGTTTCTGTAAAGGGAAATCATGTCTTACTAATCTATTAGAGTTCTTTGAAAGGGTCAACAAACATGTGGACAAGGGGGATCCAGTGGACATAGTGTACTTAGATTTCCAGAAAGTCTTTGACAAGGTCCCTCACCAAAGGCTCTTACGTAAATTAAGTTGTCATAGGATAAGAGGGAAGATCCGCTCATGGATTGAAAACTGGTTAAAAGACAGGGAACAAAGAGTAGGAATAAATGGTAAATTTTCAGAATGGAGAGGGGTAACTAGTGGTGTTCCCCAAGGGTCAGTCCTAGGACCAATCCTATTCAACTTATTCATAAATGATCTGGAGAAAGGGGTAAACAGTGAGGTGGCAAAGTTTGCAGATGATACTAAACTGCTCAAGATAGTTAAGACCAAAGCAGACTGTGAAGAACTTCAAAAAGATCTCACAAAACTAAGTGATTGGGCAACAAAATGGCAAATGAAATTTAATGTGGATAAATGTAAAGTAATGCACATTGGAAAAAATAACCCCAACTATACATACAATATGATGGGGGCNATATCTTATTGCCCTTATATAAATCCATGGGTACGCCCACATCTTGAATACTGCGTACAGATGTGGTCTCCTCATCTCAAAAAAGATATACTGGCATTAGAAAAAGTTCAGAGAAAGGCAACTAAAATGATTAGGGGTTTGGAATGGGTCCCATATGAGGAGAGATTAAAGAGGCTAGGACTTTTCAGCTTGGAAAAGAGGAGTCTAAGGGGGGGATATGATAGAGTTATATAAAATCATGAGTGGTGTGGAGAAAGTGAATAAGGAAAAGTTATTTACGTGTTCCCCTAATATAAGAACTAGGGGCCACTAAATGAAATTAATGGGCAGCAGGTTTAAAACAAATAAAAGGAAATTCTTCTTCACACAGCACACAGTCAGCTTGTGGAACGCCTTGCCTGAGGAGGTTGTGAAGGCCAGGACTATAACAGGGTTTAAAAGAGAACTAGATAAATTCATGGAGGTTAAGTCCATTAATGGCTATTAGCCAGGATGGGTAAGGAATGGTGTCCCTAGCCTCTGTTTGTCAGAGGGTGGAGATGGATGGCAGGAGAGAGATCACTTGAACCTGTTAGGTTCACTCCCTCTGGGGAACCTGGCATTGGTCACTGTCGGTAGACAGGATACTGGGCTGGATGGACCTTTGGTCTGACCCAGTACGGCCATTCTTATGTTCTTATGTCTGTATAGATGGTAAATCCTTTGCACCGCTGCTTGCTCAACAGCTCCATCACACTGATGTCCTTCTACTGAAGCTGCTTTAAATGCTGATGTTGCAGGATTTCGGTGGGATGGACAGCATTCACAACATCCATTGGTACATTCCATTCAGCTTCTACGCCCCATAAGGCAGCCTGTTTTACCAGTTTATCCACAGCTCTATTCAGGATGGAGATCTCTGACTGATTTTTCCTGTGGGCTTTGACCTTGAACAGGAACGTTTTCCCTTGTCTTTCTTCTGCCAGCTTCCAACCATACAGTAAATACGAAGCATGAGCTATTGGCCGTTGATCCACCGCATAGATGTTCCTCTCCAACCAAACTGCCATCCAATCGATAAATGCCCTCAGGACCCAGTCTGAATCTGTACACACCGTGATCTTCTTCTGTGGATCTGCCGATCTTAAAGCAGCTATCACTGCTGCAATTTCAGCTGCTTGCGCTGAGTGATGGTGGATGGGGCTTTGCACTGTCTTCCCTGAAGAAGCCTGCATAGCTGCAAAACTAGTGACAGGAGATCCATTATGGTTATAACTGGATCCATCCACCACCCAGATTTCCCAAGAGTGTTCGTTAACATCCTCATATTTAATTTCAAGGAAAAGGGGAGTCTTAAATGCTGGTGCATGCATTTCAGGTAATGAGCTTCTCCCGCAATCATCAAAGCATAGGGTACCGCAGCGAAGTGTAGAACCTTTTGTACTTCTATATCCCTATTTAAAAGAGTTAAAGTCCACATTGCCAGCCTGAATTGGCTTTTCCTGACAAGATGTACTGTACAGGAGTGTGTGCTGTTTTTAGTATTATAGGAGACATGCCTATAATATAAGCCCAGCGTTGTAAGGCCCTTAACAGATGTTAAGACTTCTTTTTCACAACTAGAAAACCTGGACTCTATTTCTGATAAAGTTCTTGAGCCATAAGCCACTGGTTTTAAAGTGGTGCATTGATGTTGGAGTAACACTGCACTAATGGCTCTCTCAGTGGATCCCAACTGTAAGTAATAAGGTTTGTCAGGTTGTGGATATGCCAAGGCAGGTGCTTCAGTTAATGCCTGCTTCAATTGGTATACTGCTTCTGCCTCCTTGCCACCCCACTTCCATTGCTGATCTTTTCTTAACAAAGAATACAGTGGCTTTGCAATGCGCATAGTCCTGTATAAAGTCTCTGGAAAATCCTACGAGACCCAGAAATGACCAAAGCGCACTAACGTCCACAGGCATGGGCAGCTTGCAGATCAGTTTTTCCCTTTCTGCATCTGGGCGTCTTCCTGCATCCCCTAGCTCTACACCTAGGTATGTGACTCTTCTGGACACTAACTGGGCCTTTGATGGATTCACCAAAAATTCAGTAGTTAGAATATCAGGGTTGGAAGGGACCTCAGGAGATCATTTAGTCTAACCCCCTGCTCAAAGCTGGACCAATCCCCAGACAGATTTTTGCCCCAAATGGCCCCCTCAAGGATTGAACTCATAATGCTGGGTTTAGCAGACTAATGCTCAAACTGTTGTGCTATCCCTCCCCCCCCCTCTGAACTTGTTCAGAACTTCTTGGAGAACCTTTATATTTCCCTCTCTAGTAGTGGTTGCTATCAGCACATCATCTACGTAGCTCACAATGTTGTTTTTATAGCGTAGCCCTTGCCACATAGCTGCTACTATTTTGTGGCATATCGTTGGCACGTTCTGATATCCCTGAGCTCCTTGAGTAAATATTAATTGTTTGTCTTGATAAGTGAATGCAAATTTGTAGAAATGGTCCGGATGGAGAGGAATTGAGAAAAAGGCATTTGAAATATCAAGAACTGAAAACCAAGTAGCTCCTGCAGTAATTAAAGACATAATTTCCAGATACCTCGCCACCACTGGCGTCAGTCTCGGTGTTACCTCATTCCATGCCTGAATGCTTATTCAATCTATTGTGAGACACCAGGTCTTGCAGTCGGCTTTTAAAACTGGCCACACTGGTGCATTGCATGGGATTTCGCATTCAACTAGCACACCCTGATCTTGTAATGCCACTATGGTTTCTTTTATACCCTCCTTTGCCTCGGCTGAATAGGAATACTGCTTCTGAGGCTTAGGGTCAGGTCCTACGACTTTAACTGCTGCTATCACTTTTTCCACAGCTGAGTTTGTTTTTAGCAAAAAACGGTCGATAACTCTTTATAGCCATCTCTATATCACTCTCCCATGTGGGAAGAACAAAGTCTGCAGGTGCCTTTAAAACAGATCATCTATGAACTACAGATATCACTGTACCATGGTTTTGTTCCAAGGAGTCACTAAGGGATTGATTAGGAATGTCCACAATAATTCTTAGCTGTTTCAGTAAATCAATTCCTAATATTCCACAGCCCCCTAGGGATTGTAAACCCCAAGAAGCTAATACTGATAAATGTCCTAAAGTACTTTTTATGTCCTTAGAAAAGGGTACAATACTGGTCTTACAATTGTAACTTTCAAGAGTCTTGTCACACTTAATAGGCAGCAATTTAGCTTGTAGTGAACCATTAGTGCACAAGATGCTGGTTGATACCCCCATATCAACCAACACTTTTTGACAGAATGGCCCAAACTTTCCTTCCACCATGATGTTAACCGTTGGTCTCCCCCACTCATCATTTATGATGGGAGCCACAAAATCAGGGGCAGTGAAAGCTGAGGCTCCAGGCAGGGAGAACACTGTTGTGCCTGCTGCTTCTCACCCTCATATTTAAGCAGTCTCTTAAAGAGTTCAGTTGTAGGAACTCTATCTAATTGCTTTCTGGTGTCATATTTTAAATGTCTTTTTCACAATACGTTCCTGAAGGCCTTTAGCTCTTCAGTGGTACCTTGCAACCAAGTTGCTGTTTCGTCCTTTGCTCTGCTTATTATTATTGTTGCCAGGCTTATTGCCAAATTTCCCATTTTGTGAACTCAGAGACCCTTTTACTGATGATACCTTCTTTTTAGGGATCGTACCAGCTAATTTGGTTGCATCTTTAGTTAGCTCGTAAGCCTCTTGATTCCAATTGCGGAAGCCCTATGGTTGCTGGTCCTATAGCTAACCTCAGAGCAGGTATAAGCCCTTGTATTACCAATTCACAAAATGCTGGCACATTATATTGCACATTACCATTCTGATCTATTGGTGCCATACCAGCTAACCAATACATCAACCTTTTTCTTGCTATATAGGTCCTGTACGCTCTGTGGCTTCCCGTTTTTCTGAATACACTTTCCCAATAAGATCATATGAAAAAACATTTTATACACACCCATATATATATATATCTACAATTTCAGTGACATGTCCCTTAGGCAATCCATCTGGTAAGGCATTGAAATCCTCTACACTGAGACATTTCCTGACTATCATAAGGGAATCTTCCTTGCTAAGGTTAGGTAAGCAGCTTAAGCACGCTAGCCAATTCAAAGCATTGTTCCTATCAAGCTGGCCCATCTGCTTTCCTAAAGCTTTTGCTTGTTCTGCCGATAACACCTTTGTTTCATAGGGCGTCTTGGTGGGCCACTTGAGCCCCATATTGCGTAACTATAGTAGTGATCGGGGCAATCGGTGGATTACTTTGTCCTGTCACCCTTGGGCCTTCATCTAAATTAAATGGTGCTGATGGAATAACTTTTTCTGCTGTAGAATAACATGGTGGATCGTCCCTATGTTCCTCAGACTCTACACCTGAACCTTCCCTGGAAGTGAACTCAGCTAGCGGGTTAGTTTCCACCGTGCTAATCATACCCCTAGAGATCTTTAGCTGCTGCTGCAGCTTCTGAATTTTGTTCAAGCAGGCTGAATGATTTGTTACTTCTGACCCTTGAGCCTGCTTGGCCTCCCTCAGGAGCTGCCTGATAGTAGCTAGGGCCTCTTCTAATTTTGTGGACAGGATTTGATTTTCCCTTTCCACCCCTGCCCTGCATGAATTGGCCTCCTGAAGCTGTTCTTCTAGCTGCATGATTTGCCTAGCTTGTTTTGTCAATTGGGCAGTATCCATCTGATATTGTGACACTGCCTTCTCCAATTCCAACCCATTTGTTTTCTCCTAATCTTTTGCCTGGTTGACTCACCCTACCATCCAGGTCCCTACACACCGTGCCGAGTTCATAAATCAATGCTCGCTTCTGTAATTTTTTCTTGGGAACTGGCTTGCTTGCCAAATACCATCCCCACAATATTTGTAATTTTTGTAGTGCTTCATCTCCCTAGAAAGCCCCTTCCTTCCATGGGTTTTGAGATTTCCCAAAACCAAGCACTGCATACTCCAAACTATTTTTATTAGACTGCCGGGACCATCCTTCTAGGCTGAAGACCTTCTCCATACGTCACTCGCTTACCACGGATAAAATAGACAGTAGTTATGTCAAAGCCGAATAGCCCACCGTCCTAAACTTGTGGTGGCTATTCACCTATGGTCAGTAACTCATGAGAACCCACAGCTGCCTCCTTTCAGAATCCAGCAGTGCTCGGTCACGACCACGAACAATTGTCCTAGAGATGGATGGTTAGGGCCTTACCCTCCACCTCTGCCTTAGATTAAGTGACTGGCCAGGTCCACTTAACCCAGAACTTGACAGTCTGCCTTGCTGCAGGCTGCTGGGATCCGCTCCCCACGCTACTGGCGTAAGCAGAATCCTACACTACAGTGAGCCTCGGCCTATGGGCTTCTAGCTCACTCTACATAAACTACAACCAAATGGGGAGACAATATATGTCTGAACAGGCAGTGACCTGGGGAACCCGTCCGACCAACTGGTTGACGCCCTCACCGACACTGTTCCAGACCCTTTCCTCCCCAAGTCTATGGATCATAAGCCGGAATCTATTCAACCTAAGGACCCCAATCAGAGAGCTAAATCTCTGAGAGGTCCTGCTGCGGTCGCCAGTAAATGTTACCCCAAATTCTCTGTTATAGAATAATAAGGAGGTGACATATAAATAACAGGTTCGACTCCTACTAGCATCTATCAACTGGGAGAGTTAGAAATCTGTGTGCCTCCCGCCCGTGTCACATTGAAATAAAAGATAGAGAGAATATAACCTTAAACAGAAGATTTATTAAGGGATAGTTACAACTGGGGGAAGATCCACTAAGGGGATCACTACAATACCCAAGAATAGATCCAGCAAGGGGCATAAAGCCCAGACCCTTAAACCGTCCCTTGGTTAAACTATTAAGTGCCAGAAAAACAATTATTGTCTCTCTTTCACTGCAGATGGAGGTCACCGGCAACTGATGGACTGTCTCAGAATCTCTGGAACATCGGAGGATCTGGCTCTCTACGGCCGAAGCAGGAGATCAACACATCTGAGCTGATGGCAAAGTCTTCACTGGATCCTTTGGTGGAATACAGGAATCAGATATCAGGTGAGTATCAAAGTCCTTGGCAGGTGCTAGTGACTGAAGTCTTAATCCGATGTCGCACAAAGAAACTGGACGTGGCTGCCTCGATGGTGGACAGCACCAGCGTCACCGCTGACAGTTCCTTATATGCTCTCTGTGGCGTGAATTCCTGAGGCACGCTCTGGCAGACACTGCCCCCAACCAGTTCCAGCCAGTTCTCAGTCCCTCAAGTTCTGGCGGGAAACAGAGTTTTGGCAGGAAAATGCCATGAAGAAAGGATACCAAGATGGAGTTCAATCCTTTCCTACCATATGTGCCATCTTGAATTCTTAGATGGGGAAAGACAGAGGTGTGGTAAGGCAGAGAATGCAAAACATACCGTTCAGGATTCTTTTTGTTCCTGATATATTTTTAAAGCTCCTTTTTATTGTCCTTAATTCTGCTGGCCATGGATTTCTCTTGGTGTCCCTTGGCTTCCCTTACCAATTTTCTACAATTACTTTAAAAAAATGGATTTTCGGTCTAAAAAACCTACTTTTTTCCAGGTTTTCAGACAAAATATTTTCTTAGATTTTAATCAAAAATTGCAAGAGCCCCAGTGCCTCCAATAATCCCCAAGGCCTCAGAAAAATCCCAAAAGCCACAGAGTCTTTGAAAATCCCAAAGAAATGAGGCCTTTGAAAATCACAAAAACCCCCAAAAGCCTCTGAAAAGCCCCAGAGGCTAAAAAATCCTGAAACCCATGGGAACTCCAAAAATCAAAAAAGTACTGAGGCCTCCAAAAAGCCCACAGACCCAGGACCTCTGAAAATCCCCAAAGCCCCAGGATCTATGAAAATCTCCAAAATTCCAAAAGCACCTGGGCCTGCAAAAATATCAAAAGCCCAAAGGCTGCTGAAAATTCCCAATGCCCTGGGGCCTCTGAAAATCCAAAAACTCCCAAAAGCCCCAGAGCCTTTGAAAATCCTAAGAGCCTCCAAAAAACCCCTCCAAGATCCCCAAAGCCCCCAGGCCTCTGAAAATCTAAAATACCTGGAGCCTCCTAAAAGCCTGAAAATCCCAAAAGCCCAAATGTCTTGAAAACTCCCTAAAATACCAAAAGCTTGGGGGCATCAGATAATCCCAAAAGCCACAGGACATCTGAAAATCCCCCAAACCAGTGTGTCTGATGTTGCTCTCCTTCCCCAAGTGCCTTTCACAGGAAAGGCACTTGGGGAGGGAGAGCAACGTGAGCCCTAAACTATTGGTTAAGAGTATCATACAGCCTGGCTAAAGTAAGGAGGAGCTTCTAGTTAAACGGGTCTAATGATTAAAGATGGCTGCACCTAGAAGGCCCTGGCCAACACTGGCCATCAAGCCTCTCATGACGAGGCGTTATACACCACCGCTATGGGACCTGAAGAAACAAACATACCGTTTTGGCAAACAGTGTGTGAGACGGGTCATGGGAGTGGAGAAACAGGGATCACTAACGATGGCTGTACCCTCAAGAACAATGTGGTGGTGAAACATGAGGCCAGACCACTGGGCCAAGATTTGTTTGAGACTCCGGACCCTGGGCAGGAGAACCCAAATGATTCAAACAAAGGGCTGTACGGAGACGAGGCCCCAATACATTCTATGTAAGAACGTTCGAGGATTGGTTTGGCAGGGACCCGGTCACCAGTGCTCGGTTGGCTAGAGCCTTTTGGATCAAGCATGCAGAGAGAGATAGTGCATTTATTGTTGTTTTTAAAAGCTGCATGCGGAAGGAGTCGCTTGACACACAGTGCAAAAGGTTTTAAAATCATGTTATGAAAAAGTACAAAGATGCCTTACACGTATTTCTTACTGTACATTTTTCAGCAGCTGAGCAATGGTTTTTCAGAGGACTTGGAGGTTCTGGACACCGACAGCTCCGAAGGGACAAGTGGATTGGGTCCTATCTGTTTTTGCCCACACCCAAAACCAGATGCTCAACAGAATGCCGAAACAGAGGGGGATACTTATTCTATAGGCCTATACTGTCTAAAGTTGAGGGAGAAATTTGGTATTAAACCTATGCGAGTTCATAACCATAAAACCGTGATACGTGCAATTGTGCGAGCGGCTGTGCACGGAATCATCAAGCACTGCCTGAGAGAGAAGCAAAATGAGGATTGCCCTGGCATCACGACTGCATGTACTGGTCTTTAGATGATGTGAACTGTAAAATTAAAGAAATTAGCGGGTAGTTTGTATATGGCGCGTGTGTTAACTAAAACCATCACGTTGGGATACGCGCTGCCGTGCCTCTGTTTAACCCAGGAACATTTAGCTCTAGGGGCAGAATTGGTGGACAAAGTGACAGAGGCCAAGGACCCAAATAGCATTTTTGATGAAATCATCAAACCGACAGATAAATGTTTAATGCTAAATGTTGAACCTCTTCTTCGTTCAGCAAATTACAAAATCTTGCTAAGAAAAAACACTAAAGTTAGAGCATGTTTTGGGAACAAAACACAATGTGTTGTAAAATAAAATAAAAATGCATGTTTTAAATAAAATGTCAGTTGAAAATAATAGTGTGAAGTATGTTTTTATGGAGGTCAAGAGGTGTGGGGTTTGTCAAAAGGAAAGTAGGTTGCCCCCATAGTATACGTGCAGTTAGGTTACAGTTTGTCAACAACAAGCAGCAGTAGATGAGCGGCCTGCTCCTCTAAGAAAGACTCACCCACCCCACCCAACCCTGGCGCTTGTGTATGAGGGATATAGGCTGTTGGGGAATGTGGACCATTGCAAAGCAGCCACAGAACCCCTCTTAAATCCAGGGCCGGCTCTAGGCACCAGCACTCCAAGCATGTGCTTGGGGCGGCACTTTCCAAGGGGCGGCCCCCCCCTTTTTTTCTTTTTTTTTTGCTTGCCGCGGGAGCCGGCCCTGAACCAAGATGTTCCCTGTCAGCTGAGGCTTTCAGGCTGAGCTGGAACTGACACTGCAGTTCTGGCTTCAGTAGCTAGATGGCGCTCATGGCAGCCTGAGTTGCACAGGCTGGACTGCATTTCAGGCTGCCCTGCCGCTGGAGAGCCAGAGCATCGTGTCCCCCGGAGCTGAGCCCGGGCTGCGGCGGCGAGAGGGGCTCAGCTCCGGGGGACACGATGCTCTGGCTCTCCAGCGGCAGGGCAGCCTGAAATGCAGTCCAGCCTGTGCAACTCAGGCTGCCATGAGCGCCATCTAGCTACTGAAGCCAGAACTGCAGTGTCAGTTCCAGCTCAGCCTGAAAGCCTCAGCTGACAGGGAACATCTTGGTTCAGGGCCGGCTCCCGCGGCAAGCAAAAAAAAAAGAAAAAAAGGGGGGGGCCGCCCCTTGGAAAGTGCCGCCCCAAGCACATGCTTGGAGTGCTGGTGCCTAGAGCCGGCCCTGC
>QXTE01000331.1:1122868-1150276 GCA_003942145.1 Platysternon megacephalum
GGGTGGGGTGGAGGTCCAGATAGCTTCCCCTTTCCGTTCCCATGCAGCATCGCCAGAGGAGCAGTGCAATTCCAGGCTGTACAGTATTAGCATCTGTGCAGTTTTCTGCCTATGGATCCTGAGCAGCTGCTGCTAAGGAGCCACGTGACACTAGGCCTCTGCACAGACACGGGGCCTCATCACGCCTCACAAATGACCTGTGGAGCCCTCAGATTCGGGGTGGCCCCAGCACCCTTTACTGTGGCAAGGGAAAACTGGTTTGAAGGACCCCTCCCCCTGCAGGCTTGACCACAGGGAGGGGATGGCAGGGACCTGAGTAGGGACCCAGGGGGTTTGGCCCAATGATAGGACACAGGTGTAACCCGAAGGGCCTGGTCTGTGTGAACAGGACCTCTGTGTGTGCGTATAGGTCACTGTGTATGCAATAGAAAGAGATATCATCTGTATGGACGTACACATGGGTGTATATACCCTCCCACACACGCTACAATAAACCCACAAAGCCCCTTTCCTTCTCCTTGCTTCCATCAGAAACATCGCTTTACCTTGCCTTATTCGCTGAGAGTTTGGCTGCTCCTGCTGCTGCTGATACCTCCGTACTAGTTTCTTCATTTGAATAAAATAGGAAACACAGGATAAGCTCATGGATTTGAATGGAAAGAGCTGGTTTAGTTACAAAACTCTGTGCAAATGTCAAACCTATCAATACAGAGTGTGTATATTCCTGTACACCCCACCAGGGGCTCAACTGTCATTCCTGAGTATATAAATTTGGGTTTGCAGTTCCATATTTGTATATACAAACTAGTTCTTATCTAGCATTGCATGGACCATTCTACTCTAGGTGCAGATGTCTGGAAATGGGCCTTCCTACAGTCTGTGTAGCACATGCAGAAATATGCACTTGTGAGGAGCCCACATGTCACAAAACGGTTTTATAAAACCTAATTCCTGCCTGGTTATTACGGTGACAGACTTTTCAGTGAAAGGGAAGCGCTCTGCACAGCTGTCATTGCTGCTGGGAGTAAGGTACATGTGCTTCAAGCATTTATTTTGAGATTTGGACAAACAGCTTACCTTTGCTCTTTGGTTCTAAAACCAGACCTGGACAACTTTCACACTGAGGCCTATTTCAGCTCCTAGTGTTTGTCTGACCTACAGGAGGAAATGTTTAAAGAATAAATAACTTACACCTAAGTAGGTGGGTCAGGAGAGAGATCATGTACTTTTCCTGATTCGTAAATTTGGCTAAGAACAAAATTTTAATATTTTGGACAATAAACACAATTTGTCACCATGAACAAAGGCAAATGGCAACCCTGAGACAAATCACACTTAAGCCAAGTGACACGTCTTCTATAGATGCAGGCAAATGTCACTTTTTCACAGTGAAGACACACGTCAGACAGAAAAAATGGAGGAAAAACGGCAGAGTATGTTGCCTTTCACAAAGAGGTGATTTTCCGCCAGTTTCACCAGTGGTGCAAATAGTTTTTTCCACAGGCCTATCTGCTATAAACATCCTGGGTTCATTCTGTAAAGCCAGGGCTGGAAAAATAACTACAGGAATGGGGATGTGCACTCATCTCCTTGGAAAAGTGACTTCTTTAGTGTTGGAGGGGCCACATGCTTCCTGAGACTCTAACAGTAAATGATCAGTTCATGTTTTATAAGCAAATTTTTGAGCAACCCAATATTTCCCTTGTGTAAGGCTCTTCCACAGAGTTTGGCATTGTGTCCTGTGGGCTACCAGCAGAAAACCAGATTGTTTGTGGGTCTTTGCTGAAGCGCCTACCTTCCTACATGGCTTTGAAAACACTTCAAAGGATACTTTGAATACTCTTCTCTACTGTGTTGTAAGTATTGGGTCTCTTTGGGTCTTTCCCATCATCGCTCCCTTTTCCTTGGTTTGCTTGTCCTTTGGTTGGTTTAACAGCTCCAGCCTCATCATCACTTTTAACTGTCGAGAAACAAAAACTATCGGCACGTTCTCCTTGGTTTGCTAAGAGAACAGGACTTTTGAAAGGATATATTCATGGAGTAAAAATACACACCCTTAAAATAATGAACTCAGCTATTACTCTTCGTTTGTTTTAAAACTTAAAATTAACCCTTAGTCAGATGATATATTAAACAGGACCTTGTGCATAAACCCCAATCCAAAATCCAGCAAGCACTTAAGTATGCATGGTAACTGTAACTGAAGTCAATGGGACTACTCATGTTAGTGTCCCTAAGTGGTTGCAGAATCAGGCCCTGTTGATTATTCTATGCTGTACATTATATGACTTTAAAAACTGTGGTTACCTCTAAGGATGCAAAAGAAAGAAATTAAAAAGATAAACTAAAAGTTATTTTAATCAAATCTATGTAGTTTAAAATTGGTTGTTTTTAATATTTTTGCAGCCCCAGAGGTAACTTTTAACGTATTACTTGTTTCTGCATTTCTGCATATTATGGAAAACCTCAATAATCTCTCTCACTGCACTACACAGCTACAAATACATTAGAAGTAAGAGGAAAACCAAGGACAGGGTAGGCGCGTTACTCAATGAGGGGGGGAAATAAGAGAAAATGTGGAAATGTCAGCGGTGCTTAATGACTTTTTTGTTTCTGTTTTCACCAAGAAGGTGATTGAACATCTAACGTAGTGAATGTCAGGGAAAATGAAGTAGGATCAGAAGACACTAAAAGAGGGAAAGAACAAGGTAAAAATTACTTAGACAATTTAGATGTCTTAAGTCACCAGGGCCTGATGAAAAGCATCCTAGAATACTCAAGGAGCTGACTGAGGAGATATCTGCGCCATTAGCGATTATCTTTGAGAAGTCATGGAAGATGGGAGAGAGTCCAGAAGGCTGGAAAAGGGCGAATATAGTGCCAATCTATAAAAAGGGGGGAAAGGAAAACCCAGGGAATTACAGACCAGTCAGATAAACTTCTGTACCCCGAAAGATAATGGAGCAAATAATTAAGCAATCAATTTGCAAACCTCTAGCAGATAATAAGGTAATAAGTAAGAGTCAGCATGGATTTGTCAAGAACAAATCGTGTCTGTGACGCTCTGTACCTCGGGGAAACACCCAGTACCCCCATGTTCACCCTTTTAAAATGATTGTGTTGTGTCCAATGCAAAATTTGTCATGTCGGGTGTCTTCAGAAGGCTCATGATGCACTGAGCATTGTTGTTATAGTGATGGTATAATAATTGTTGCTACGGTAATGTTATAGGTTGTAATTTCATGTATATAGTTATGAGGCTGAAAGTGTGTCCTCACGGCTTAAAACAAGCCCAGGCAAAAACTCTCCAAGAGCAGAGAGGCAGTTCACACCTCATCCGAGCATATATGGGACAAACCCAGCCCAGTCTCACAGGAACAAAGGACGCTGGCCTAGGCAGCAACAAAAGGATTTGTTGGACTCTCGAGTGAGTCACCACCCCCCTTCCTTTGGTCAGTTTGGGACTGCAATGAGGTAATGCTCACCTGATTCTGAAGGGGGAGGAAGGCAAAGCCAAGAGGGAAGAAAGAACATGATAAAAGGAAGAGACCTTTGCCATGCTCTTCCTCTCTCTTCCACCTACATCTTCACACACCATCACCACCAAGCGACTGAAATGCTGAGCAATGGGGATGAGTCTGGCTTAAGAGCAACCAGCCAGCGTGTGGTGAGACGCATCTAAGTTTGTAAGGACATTGAAAGTGTTACGATCAGCGTTTTGCTTTTATTTGACTAAATCTGACTTGTTATGCTTTGACCTATAATCACTTAAAATCTATCTTTATAGTTAATAAATCTGTTTGTTTATTCTACCTGAAGCAGTGCGTTTAGTTTGAAGCGTGTCAGAGACTCCCCTTGGGATAACAAGCCTGGTACGTATCAATTTCTTTGTTAAATTGATGAACTCATATAAGCTTGCAGCGTCCAGAGGGCATAACTGGAAACTGCAAGATGGTGGTTCCTAGGGTTGCAACTGGGACCGGAGATATTGCCTAGAGTCATTCGGTTGCACAATCCAAGGAGCAGTTTACATGCCAGAGGCTGTGCGTGAACAGCCCAGGAATGGAGGTTCTCACAGCAGAGCAGGGTAAGGCTGACTGTGGCATGTGCCTCTACGGGGTGTGTAGGCATGGATCCGTATAAGTATATATTAGACTCTGTGTATGTGCATTTATAGCATAAATATATTTGTACTGTCTATAGTTATATTTTAATAGCCTTATGATCTGATAATGCAGTGTGCATTAGTGGTTAGTAGTGGGGAATCCCAACGCCCATGCCAAAGGTTTATAAGTGCATATTTTTGTCCTTGTTGAAATAACTTCTGTGTCCACATCAGTCAAATAGGTCTACTTGATATGAAATTCACTAGACCATTGATTTTCATTCAGAAAACATTCATATACTATTCTGGAGCTCTTTAAAATTAAGAAACTATCATTTTTCATACATTCAAATACCGCATTTGGGGAATTAACAGGTTAGCCTTTTAATTCATTTTGGGAGCTGATTCGCATGCACCTACCATGCACTTCAGTTTAAGAGGCACCTTTTGTATACTGATTAAAGAGCAGTTCTGTCATTTCAATAACTGTGGCATCATTAACTTTCCAGACAGCCATTTCTATGGGGAAGTTTGTGAAGGTTCATGTTGCTCATTGGAGAGTTATTTTTGTGGCCAGTGGATAAATATTCGATTGGAGAAGAAGGAGCACTCGTCCAGAGCTGTGTGAAATAATTTGCCCTCACAGAATGAATGGAGAGCTTTGGGATTTCACTGTTTTTAAAAATGGAAGGAAAAATGTCTTGTGACACTTATTTTGTGGTGATGGAGCGGGCTGGGGCTTGGGGTTCTTTGTCGATGAAAAAAAATGCTTCTTATCTGCTGCAGATGCTACTGTGTGTATCATGGGGAAGTAAAGCTGAACTCAAACGCACATCATTATGCTTCCCTGATAGCCTCCAGGCCTTGCTGATTTGATCATGACACATAAGGAGACTCTGGCTGGGGAGGATGTGTGTATCAGTGTCAGAAGTAAATGTCAAATGAAGCCAGCTGACAGCTGGCAACCACTACCTATGTGCTGTGATGCAAACACGTAGCATGGGAGAGCAAGAGGGACCCATCCACACTGCTGCTGTATGGCAGAAAGAGGATGAAGTCAGAAACACGTGTGTATTGAAGATTAGTGACTGATGCTTTCAATGGGAATTTGGCTGAGTATACCTGAGTGAGTTTTACACAGGGAGAACATCCTATCTGAAAAGCAGTAGGGAACCCACATACACTAGATAAATACAGTCTAGTGGCATATTCGCTAGGAGCCAGAAACCTGCTCATTGAGGTTTATAGAGTGAGGCGTCTGAGGGCCTACAAAGATGGTCTGGCACTAAATAAAACCCAGCTCTAGGAACGGCTTGAGAGCTGTACATCCTGCTGAGGCAGCAGTGACCTACACCTCACTACATTCCTGACATGGAAATACAGAATTTTAACAACGTGGCGGATGTGGCTCTCAAAGCAAAGATCAAGGCTAAGAACTGCTCCATGTTAACTGGGAATAACATATTTTCCCCAGAAAACTGAAGCAAATAGCCATGTTGCTTGTACGTTTTTCTTAGACATTTTCTCAGAAATAGATGAGCGGGTCCAATGACTAGCAATGATTTGTACAGTATCCCGAGCCTGGGAGCCAGACATGGCACATCAAATCATGATGAATGGGTAAGGCAAAGAGGAATCCCATGTCTTCTGGAATTGCAAATGCTAGTGGGCCTGGAACCTGATCTTTGCTGAGACCAGCGCTGCAAATGCTTGAGAGGGGATCAAAGCATGACATATTAACTCACTCATCTCGCTGTCTGGTGCTGCTCCCCGGCTCAGAATGGAGGTCAGGCAGGGTTGCTCATTCCCTAGAAAATCTTTCCTGGGAATTGGATGGGGAGACGGGAGTAATTCAGGATGTAGGGGCCAGGCCAATCACAGGGCTGAGGCCCGAGTTTGTAAAATTATAACATGCTCTATTACAGGTTTGGTTGTTTGTCGGTTACTCGTGCCAGGGCTCGAGTTTTTGGGGGGTGAGGCCAGGCTGTTATGTCACCTGCCACATTTCACTGTGCTAGTGGAATACCAGAAGCAGAGTTGAGAGAATGGAAATGTCTTTGTAAAAGGTGGGCTAATCTAGCCCAGCAACAAAACGCTGGGCTTGAGAACAGTTACTCGTGTAGCTGGGAAGGAGGGTTCCCTCACCAGAAGGAATTACAGGGTGAAGTTCTCTGGCTTGTAGCTTGCAGGAGCTCAGAACAGGTGAGCATCAATGTCCCTTCTGGCCTTAACATCAATGAACTGATGAGAAGAAACTGAGAGATCCAAATCTCTCTTTTTGCAGGGTGGGCACCATTGCTCTGTGGAGCAGGACGGGGGACGGGATCATTCATTTTATTCCAATTCCAGTACTGCGTCTTTGGTAAAAACTGATCTGTTTTTATGTCTGTGACAGTTACCCACCCAGGAGGGCTGGAATAATTTTATAAAAAGGAAGACAAGTAAATGCTGAGTATGCCGTGCACAGGCTGTATGAGTTCTTTACAGCTTTGTTTGGGTTTCTTTTTGAAAAAAATCTCTTTGGCCCAGGAGGAATTAGGCCTCACTGAAGTCATGACTCAGCTCGCATTGAAGACAATGGAAAGCCTCCCATTTACTACAGTGAGAGCTGGAGATGAGGCCTTGTGAATGTGCAGGTCCGAGTCTAGGAGCGGGTACTTCCCAGGGGCGCTGAACAGTTGTGCTGGTCCATTTTGATTTGTTTGGTTTTTTTCTCCGATCCCGATTCACCAGCCTTTTGTTTTCAGCCACCTTGGGGAGGGGAGGGGGACAGAACGGATGGAACACATTTTCCATCCTGGCTGGCAAAATGGTGAAGGTTGCTCCTGGGTCCTACCTTTCTTTCACAGCCTCCCATGCAGCTCAGGGTTTGACTCGGCAGCTCTTGAGATTCTGTGGTTCAACCATTCTGGAACTCATCATCTGCTGATTTTAAAACAAAGAGTGTGAGCTGCTACTCACCTTGAGCACTGGTCCTGCTGTACAGGACTGACAAAGCTTCTGCACACTGACTTCTAGGATTTTAACTCAGCATCTGAGGGACACTGTCCCCTTATGCAGTAACTCCCTCATTTTCTGTAGTTTTGTCCTCCCCATGTCTGTTGTCCAGTTCTCATGTTGTTGGTCTAACTTTAGATTGTAAGCTCAAGGGGAAGGCCTTATCTTATGCTGTAGAATTCCATGAACATCTATGATGCTGTATAAAAAGGAAAAATAAATGATGTTAAGCTTGTGAAATGCTATTAAATACTCATTTACCGGTTCTGGTCAGTGGGAGGACAAAGGGCTGAGGAGAGAGGACCCCCGGTGACCTGTTTACCTGGGACGGAAGACAAGGGACAGGGGAGGACCTGTTAGGGCCAATGATATTGGATGCCAGGCTGGAAAGCGCAGGGTCTCTGAACTGGAGAGAGGGAGCAGGCATAGCCTACTTAGATGCAGGGGAGACTTAGATGTACTGTGCTGAGGGTTGCTAGGCCTGAGGCCCTAAGAGTTTCCTATGCTGTGTTCAGACACTCAATGAACCCTCTTGTTTTACTCAGGCTGAGAGTCGCTCTGGTCTAGAGAACAGGGTTGTATTTTTCCCTCTGGGAGTGGAGGCCCTGGGGTTCCAGAGCGAGTGGACTCCCTGAGGGGGCCCACGGCGAGCGATAGGAGTGTTAAGGGTCAGAAAGGTGCAGTTCCAGGAGGTGGAGGGGATTAACCCCCGAGAGAGAGTGGACCCCTGAGAAGGGGGTGTCACACTGAAGGGGGTTCCCCCCAGGGACCATACGGGGCAAAGAGTGGGCACGACCTGTGAGTCTGTGACAAATCTAACTCCATGTCTGCAATGCTTGAATATATTCAAGTATGGGAGATTTCTTATAAAAAAAATCTATGTCTGTTCATTATAAGGTGGTACACAGTGACAAGGTACCTGGCTTTAGGACCCTGTATAGAAATGCAGAGCTGTTCATTTGACTCACTCTGGTAAGCAGACCAGATGGGTCCCATTAGCTCCAAACCAGAAGTAGACAAGATTGAGAATCCCTAGGAAAGTTAAGCTCAGGATGAGGATTGAGTTTGTTGTCATTTAATTTAATAATAAAGGAAAACACCAGGATGGGAGTAAGTTTGGACAATATCTGGCATATGTTTGCACTGTTGAGAGTTGGGTGGAAATGATACCAACATACAGGCAACTGTGGAGTTTATGCCTTACAATCATCGTTCTAGTTTACCCTGAATGACATCTCAGGTATAAGAAGAGAAGGTATGGAAGGTAATAACTTATTGTACCAGCTTCTGTTGGTGAAAGCGATAAGCTTTCGAGTTTACACAGAGCTATTTTCAGGTCTGGGAAAGATACACAGAGTGTCACAGCTAAATACAGATCAATAGTCAAGGCAACCTAAAACAATAAGCTACACACTGGTAAGGCAGTAACTTTGTTACCAGATAAAGATGCTCTTGGGCACTCAACAGAACACTTGACCTTATGCATTGGTACTTACCTGCCAAAACCAAGTAGAGGTGCAAAGGAAGACACCAGGAACAAAGGCATTTATAGCTGCTGACAAGACAAGCTGTAGTGCAATGGGTGCTCAGACAAAACAAAATAAAACAACAAGAAGAAGACACCATTGGCATTGCACGAGCTTCCTCTGATTAAAGGAAAATGGTTTACCATATTTGATAATCTGAGGAAATATCTATCCTGCACTCCCCGGTAGATATACATAACTCTAACCAGAGCCCTGGCTGATGTTTTATTTACTTAGGAATGCCTACCACTTACAACTATTCAAAAAACTAAAACAATTGCCATCAAATGGGCAGACAGATGACCTCTCTCTCCTGTCATCCACCCCACTCTTGCCCACTGACAATANCTGGTTTAGACCCAGGGCAAGGTCAGTGGGGGAATAGATAGGAAAGGAGGGGGAACCTTCCCGTGGGGGACAAAGGAACGGGGGGGGGGGGGTATATTCTCCACACTGCGAAACGTAACCCCAGCGTAAGATGCGACAGACCTGTATTAATCTTGCCTTGCATCCTAAAGGCTGCTAAAGTCTGACTATGCTGGATCACAAGAGGGAGTTACTTGCATATCTGAAGACTTTTTGCAGAGAATCTCCTCCCCCCCGCCACCTTCTGGAAGAAATTCAGCACTGTGGCCAAATAGAAAAAACATTCAACTCAATGGCAGATTCTCTGACAGAGCTCACAGGATAAAGAGGAGCTCTAAGATAACTAGATCCCAGGCCATTCAAGGCTTTATATGTGATAAATAACCCTGAATTGAATTGGCAGCCAATGCAGGTCATGTTATGTGCTCAAGGCAGCCTGCTCAGTTTAATGGCCATTATTTCACACAAGAAAAGGCTAGTGGGAGACTGATCATATATTATTTGTGCATGAAATTCACATATCATAGTCTATGGATTGTAGAAAACAAAGGTGAGGGTTAGAGATTTTTTTAAAAAGCTATAATTTTATTTGTTCTTGCTCTTTGCCATCGTCATATGATGAATCAGGCTTCGCTGACATAGCACACTCTTGGTGTCCTCTCCAAATCCACCCCCAATGTGGCAGTGTCACTAAATTAAAGTGGAAGTTGGGTTCAGCCTTTAGTGGGTCTGACTTTTCTTTCTGCTAGCAGTGTCTCCCTCAGTTCTGGACATCCAGGCTGTGCCCCTCCTCTTTGCAGCTCATGGTGGTGGATCAAAGTTCTGGCACCACATACTGTGGCCACAACACCTCTGCTCCCGCTTGCTGTCAGACGACAGCTGTAAATCTTGTATCACACTATTAGTAACATACTCCAGAACAACTATGTATGGTGTACCCCCTCCCATGCCCCCCCAAAATCACACGGTAAAGTTCCCAGTCATCATCTGACCCTTGGGGCTATTCAGGGTCGGTACAGTTGTGGAAGACACTGCTAGCAGAAAGGAAATTATCAGTAAGAAATTTTCTGTTCTGCCGGCCAGTGTCTCCCACGTTGTAGCTGTCTGGGAAGTAACAAGCAGCGAACAGATGTAGGGAGGTTATAGAAAAGGTCAGAAAGAAGAGAGGAAAAAAGATATTGCCCCTCCCTGTTTATAGGATTTGCTCAAAAGGCAAAATTATTTTTGGGTGATCACCTACAGCACTTTGCTGCCAAAGATAGTCTGACAGGGGAGGCCACCTGTGAAGACCAAGACTATAATAGGATTAAAAAAAGAACTAGATAAGTTTGTGGAGAATAGGTCCATCGATGGCTATAAGGCAAGATGGGCAGGGATGGTGTCCCTAGCTTCTGTTTGCCAGAACTTTAGAATGGACGACGGGATGGATCACTTGATGATCACCTGTTCTGTTCATTCCCTCTGGCGTTGGCCACTGTCAGAAGACAGGATACCGGGCTAGATGGACCTTTGGTCTGACCCAGTCTGGCCTTTCTTATGTCCTCATCGTGCTTGATAAAGGGAGTAGCTGTTGACCAGGTAGCTGCCTTGCAAATTTACAATGTGGACGCACTTGCTTTTTTGTGCCCATGACATTTCTAGGGATCATGTGCAGTGTAGAGTGAGCCCCTCTGGGACTGGAATCTCTGACACCTTGTTCACAAAGCATAGCCCAATCCATCTAGCAATGGAAGACTTGGAAGCTTTGAGTCCTTGGCATTTTGGGTGAAAAGATATGCAAGGTGGGAGGGTATCAAAGCTGAATCTGAATGTCTAGACAACAATTAAACAGCCCCTTATCCCGAGCCATGTGGGTGTATAAACGGGCCAGCTGTGGGTGTATAATTGCAGTGTAGACATACCCTCAGCCAAAGCTACTCAGCACAGAAATACCCACGGTTACAGCACAGGTGGTGACAACGCCTCACTGGTTTGAGATAACCCCCAAAGCATCACACTTAAAAATGTACAAGTAGAAAATTGCTTAATGGACCAAGCAGACTGCAGAATCTGGCCTTCTGTCTATAGCAATAGATTACTATTAACTTAGTCATGGTTTGTCATAAAATTAAAGAGCCTTTCTCCAGGCTGACTATGAAATGCAGCAGTGTAGCAGGCGATGCAGCATAAGGCAGAAGTTTAAGTAGACCAAGTGTTTCTTTGTTAAATATGATGTATATTTGTGTCTTACTGAATTGGTTCTTTACAGTGTCATTGGGACCAGAAAGGGAAAACTTTCTGTCAGAGCTTAGAGAATTGTGTTTTGTTTTGTTTTGTTAGTGTATGTAGAAGAGGGATTTAGAACAAACCAACATTGGATGGTGCCAGCAAAGAGAATATTGTGCATATGATGTAACATTAGTCATTGTCCTAAAAGTAGTGAGTATTGAGTTGCATAGCTATGTCAAATCACACACTAAGATACAATGTCAACAACCCGCATTCAGCAGGCCTAATCTTCTTCTTGCCTGCTGAAGCTGGAGATGGAGAAGAGGGGTAGTGTCAGTGGTGCTGCCATTTTCAGAACCCTCCTACCAGCAGTAGCAGGTTTACAATGGTGCTGGACCCACACTGGGACAGGGCCCGTTACGGACCTGTCTAACCCATCCACACAGCTGGGTCTGGCCCCTCTCCTGGGGCAGTCCAGAACCCAGGCCTTGGTGTGTGAGTGGCTCCAAGCCAGCAGTTCCGCTCGCCTGTAGGGGGCTTGCTGCCCAGCAGCTAGGCTCTGCCATGTGAGCTGGGCAGGGCTGCTGGCCACGGCTGCTGGCCACGGGGCTGGTGGGCGTGGCCAGGGCAGGTGAGCTCTCAAGGGGTCGCGTCCCAGGGATCTGCCCTGCTCCCTAACGCCGCTCCAACTCCAAGCAGTCTCTGCTGCCTGGCACCTGTTGGGCCCCACCCGCCTCCTAGAGGCCGAGCCACCTGGGACCGATGCAAAGGCCAGGCCAATCTCAGCCAGTGGAAGCGGGGGCCGCGGGGCTCTGATGGGCCCCACCAAGCAAGTGGGTCCTGAGGGAGCCCGGTTAAGGAAAGCCCTGCTCCCGCTCCAACCTGGTTGACTATAACAACTCTTACGATCTTAGACATGTAATTTATCCGTTTTTATAATTGAGATGAAGGGTAGAATTACAGGTCTGTCGCATCTTAGGCGCATTTAACATGTGCGATTTCAGTTTTACACGGTCGACAAAAACAAGGAAAAAAAACAACAACAAAAGAGAAAAATAACAATTTAAATACTGTTTCTGTAGTGCGGGCGATTCTGCCCACCATTACACTCAATGTAATTTTGACTATACGCGGTTTTCGCTTTATGCGCTGACCGCGGAACGTAACCCCAGCGTAAGATGAGACAGACCTGTGTTGCTGAGTGATTAGAAGGCAAGGCAGATGGGAAGTAATTTCCAAAGGAACAGTAATCAGTTGTACATATACAGTGAACCACTGGGGAAATCTGAGGCACTATATAGGAACAATTCACCTGTGTCCTGGATAAACTCAGTCTTTATAGCAAAAGGATTATGAGAATACTGTGAGAGTTCATTCCAAAGTTGCAGGAAAGGAAGATTGACTTGAAACTGAACATGATAAAATATTCTATTAGGGCCTCAGTGGTTGCAATTTAGAATAGGAATTAAGAGGCTAAAGTCTGGTTTGAAAGTGGACTAAATGTTTTAATTTAATTTTCAGTGGGGCAAGCTTCCGCTGAGATAAATTGTTCCGGGTCGAATTAATTCACAGAGACAATTGCAGTTGTAAGATATGGTAATAATGTCTTTGTGAAACTAGGAGCATGGTTCAAATACTAGAATAAAGGAAAGATGATTTGCAGCATCTTAACAACACCGGTGAAGAACTCTATTCCTGAGGGTCCCTGCATGTGACCTAGTCATTGTGGGTCAAGTCCTGCAGACCTGGGGTATTTTTCCCTGCATAAGGACTAAGTAAGGATTACAGTATTTGTCTGTATATTTGTACATGAAAGTGTTTTTGAAGGGTCCATTTCAATTCCCATTGACCGTAAGGTGGCTGGCGGTGTCCAGCACCTTGCACGATCAGATCCTAAATTAGTTCCATGGGCTATCTTAGTGCTTCATTGAATTAAAGCACACGTGTTGTGTACCCTACAGAAACGCAGCTCAAATGCTTTCACACTTCGTTTCTTCTCTTCCTGTATTCCTTGTTGCTTACAGAAGGAAATACTTTGGGGGGAAAGAATCCAGCACCAACATTTAAAAAAAAAAAGGGGGAACTGTAGCAAACCAGCACCAGATCCTACATTCCTTAAAGCATCAAAATTCCTTCTGTCGGCATGCTTTGGCACCAAACATCAAGCACGATGTAGCCAGCATGAGTCTTTAAGAGTGATATTTGAAAAGTAATATTAAAATTCTGGCTAAAGTTCGTTATGACATTTGTAGTATGCAATTATTATGATGACAAGCGTATGTAGCTTGTCATCTCTTTCAGGTAGAGACTGTCTTATACTCATACAAAAAGTAGTATGTGTCTGAAGCATCTAGCACAGGGGTAGGCAACCTATGGCACACGTGCCGAAGGCGGCACGCGAGCTGATTTTCAGTGGCACTCACACTGCCAGGGTCCTGGCCACTGGTCCGGGGGGCTCTGCATTTTAATTTAATTTTAAATGAAGCTTCTTAAACATTTTAAAAACCTTATTTACTTTACATACAACAATAGTTTAGTTATCTATTATAGACTTATGGAAAGAGACCTTCTAAAAACATTAAAATGTATGACTGGCACGCGAAACCTTAAATTAGAGTGAATAAATGAAGACTCGGCACAGCACTTCTGAAAGGTTGCCAACCCCTGATCTAGCACAATGGGCTGTCAGTCCTTGATTGGGGCTTGAAGGTGCTGCCACATTCCAAAATAATGTTAAATAACAAAATAACTACCTCAAAAGCATATAATACATTTTTAAAGAATGGGAAGAAAAACCACAGATAAAAATCTCTTCAAGGACCTAAGGAAATATTTGAGAACTGGGTTCCTTATTTCAATTACTGGGACTCTTGTAGTGAACCTGGTTACAGGGCACTGTTTTTTATTCACTTTGCAAATATTCACCATGTTTTAAAACTTCTATGGCTGCAATTTGTCACAAGCATTTGGCGGAGATATTTCCTGTCTGATGTGACAGCTTAAACTCGAAGTGGGGAGACCGGTGGCTGCAGGTAGAGGAGGACCTTGGAGGACCAAGGGGGCTCAGGTTTGCAAGAAAACAGGGCATAAGTGAGCAAAATGCCTGAGTACTGAAATCAGGCTTGCCCAGGGCAGAGGGGCTAGCATTTCATCCATCTGTGCAGCCAAGAAGGCAGCCTAAGCTCGGGCTCCAGGAGTGTGTCTATCTTTGGAGGAAAGCTATCACACGCCCAGCTCCTTGGAGGCCCAGGGGATGGTGACACACGGACTCCAACTCCAGCACCGGTACACACGTCCTGCTGGCCTCAGACATCTGAACCCCAGTGGGAGCAGAAGATTGTGGCTACTGGGAAGACGCTCATGGAGTGGAGAGATTCTGGGTCAGAGAACCCGTGTCAAACCATGTGCGGTGCAACCCTATCAGATGCTGAAGGGCTGTGTGACCTGGATGAAGGGCCAAAACATGAAGCCATTTGCCCTACCTGTGGCTCAGGTCCCTGTGCAGGCACAGGAAGGATCCGGGGGGCTGTTAGTTGGGGTTCTCCAGGATATCAGCTTGGACACCTTTGGGCAATGACTGTGTCACTCTAAGACAAAATACAGTCCCTGTCTCTGTACTAGCCCAGGAGTTGAACACAAGCCCGAAGACTCTGAGTGCACGTTGTGAGGGAAAATACAAATATCTTCGCTAGCGGGGACAAGGAGGGCTTTTTCCCCCTTGCTTGCAACACTGGGGAAAAGCTGCTAAGCTCAGGACACCTTCCTGTCTGTAACCGGACACCTGGATCTGAGTGGGGCAGAGGAGCGGCCCCCACCCAGAGGAGACGTGAGTTCCCCTGTCTCAGGAGTAACTTCCCTGAAACCTGATGCTGTGACCCAGGGAGCTAGCTCAGTCTGCTCTCACTGGGAAAGCAAAGGCTGGGCTGAGCCTTGTGGTAGCTGAGACCCCAGCTGAGTGGGGGGAGACACAGGCAGGGAAGGGGGGGCAGCCAAACGTGTTTGCCCTGTCCGGCAGTGCGAGAAGCCCCAAAGAAGGTTAAAGCAGCTAGAAGTCCACTGCTGGTAACAGAGACCCCTGCTCAGAGTGTGGTCATGGCCAAGGTGGGTTCTCTTAACCCAGAGAGCCCAGAAGTGTGTGTGTGAGGGGAGATGGGCTCCTTGCATACACACAGCCCTGGGGTTGGGACACATCCCCAGAGGGGGCATGGAAGCACATTGCATCCCTGCCTCACCAGCCCCTGGGACATCAGCGCCCCGGAGACGTGGCTGGATTAAGCCAAACCTGCCAGGGGAACAAACCTACACTGAGCCTCCCAAATGCTCAAGGGGGTCACTCAATAACCTAACCTTGGCATCAGGACACCCCTGGCCGCAGCCACGCCAGCTGGCACATGGAGGAATGTGAGTGCACTCCACGCCATGCACCCTGGCATGGGAGGTGCGGGGAGGTAGCGGCAGGACCCAGCCCAGTTTCACACCAAAGGTTTCAGGGTGGCAAAAGGGCAGGGCTGCATGAAAACTCCTGACGTGCGCCCTGCTGGTGCCATCGAACAGAGCAGACCGAAGGGAGGACATGACACTGCTCTGACCTGTGTATTGGAAACTGTACGTTTGATTGATTAGAAACTGTGCTGGAGGAATCTTGGACGTGCCCGGTGGGACAGCTACAAGGGCTGGGAAAGATGCTGTGGCGCTTATGGAGAACACTTTTGGGGCCGCAATTCGCCAGGTCACTGGTTAAAGGGACCGCGCTCAGCTCGGTCTCACAGGGGGAAAGAGATGTGAGGAAAAGAGGTCAGCCTGGGAGCGAGACATAGAGCCTGAACAAAGGGGTTCACTCCAGCTTGGCTGGGATCTGGGCTAACCAGAATGGTCTGTGCTTTAACCGTCATTGCTCTGTGCCAACCTAAGGACTTTCCATGCTGGGTTCCAGGTGATTAATAAACCTGACTATTTTTGACAACACTGTGTGAATGTCACTGTAACTATGGGGTGAGGGGCATTAATCCCTGCAGCGTGTACAAGTCTCTACCAGGGTCTCTCTCAGTGGGACACGCTGAGCAGAGCTCACAGGGTGAAACAGGAGGGCTGAAGCCCCAGAGGTTAAATATATGGAGATATACCTATCTCCTAGAACTGGAAGGGATGCTGAAAGGTCATTGAGTCCAGCCCCCTGCCTTCACTAGCAGGACCAAGTACAGATTTTGCCCCAGATTCCTAAGTGGCCCCCTCAAGGATTGAACTCACAACCCTGGGTTTAGCAGGCCAATGCTCTAGCCACTGATCAGTCTCAGGAGGCAGTGAGGCCGCGTGGCCTGCCCTGGAGGAAGAGTGAGACCCTTGGGGGTGTGGCACAGTGAAGGGGTTCTTCCAAGAGATTGTTCTAAATGTAAGCAGGTGAGTGGTCCTGCTATCGTGGGGAACGTTCCTGACTTATACACTACCCCGGTGGAACTGGATAACGAAAGGATTTGAGTCCTCGCTCCCACTTCCTTCACCCAGAGGCCTGCCTGACCTCAAGGGCTCCCCTTCCACTCTCCTGTGTGGCAGAGTCATCATAACCCCAACAAGGCTGGGCCCAGGATTCGTAGGGGGCTCGACCCCCAAACTTGTCATGGTCACTTAGGGAAGAGGCTATGGTGTCCCACTTCGGGATGCTCTCTCGTACTGGATGCTTCCCTGACCCACTGACTGGCATTATAGTTCAAAGCAAATGCAATTTATTAAACAGCCATCAATTTAAAAAAATAAGGATCGAATGGGAAAGGTGAAAAAAAACAACATGTCACGCCACTCTGTGGCACGGGGACATCACAACCAGCGTCTCTGGAATGTAAGGGCAGTTCCCAATCGGTCCCTCACACTCCCAGGCCTCCTTCTCAGGGCCTGGCTGTGCTGCAGGGATGCTGTGGGTTGAACTCTTGCTCTGGCAGTGACCACACAGCCTCAGGCTCTAGGTGGCAGGACCCTTCTTCCCAGCGACAGTCCCCCGTCGGGGTTCTGATGCCCCTCCAGTCTGGCCTGCAAGGCCGCTTGGCTGGGGGCATCTCCCTGCACAGCGCCCGCTGTCCCCCCGCACCCGGCTCCGGGCGGCTCCAGCCCCAGCACTGCTGCTGCTCTGCCTCCAGCTCCCTATGCTGCTTTTCCGGCCCTTCTGGCTCTGATGGATGCAGCTCCGCTCGACGCATTCAAAATTCTCCAAGATTCTCTTAGCAAGATTCTCCAAGAAATTTGACACCTGCGCTGATCACTAATCTCGTTCTCTTTTTTGCTATTTTCACCAACTGATTACTTCAGAGCAGAATCTTAATGATTCTGTGATGAAGAAGCCACCGGTGCTCCAGGCAGCGCAGTAAGGAGGCAGGGAATGGGGGGATGATCAGGGGCGGAGGTGTGGATAGGGGTCGGGGCGGTGAGGGGGCAGGGAGACGAAGTGATTGAATGGGGCAGGGGTCCGGGGGGGTCAGGAATGAGAGGAGGGGTTTGATGAGGCAGCAGGGGGCAGTCAGGGGCGTGGGTTCTGGGGGCAGTCAGGGACAGGGAGAAGGGGGGTGGATGGAGCAGAGGTCCCAGGGGGGCTGTCAGGGGGTGAGAAGCGGGAGGGGTCAGATGGGGGCGGGGGGGCCAGCCCACGCCTGGCTGTTTGGGAGGCACAGACTCCCCTAACCAGCCCTCCATACACTTTTGGAAACCTGATGCGGCCCTCAAGCCAAAAAGTTCATTTTCAACAATATATCACAAAACCGGCTCGAGCCCACCAGTGACCTGGGACACACCACCCTCTGGGCGCCTCTAAGGCTTCCCCCTCGCAAGCACAGATTCTGAGCGTAGCAAAACCTTTTAATAAAAGGAAGGAATTAACTCAGCATTAATTTTGGAAAACACCGCAACTAGGGTTCATAAACACAAACCATGAGCAAAAGACCCACCCCCAAGTAAGTTGGGCAGTGTCCTATTCCCCTCAGGGTCTTAAGACCAGCAACCAAAAAGTCCGTTTAACGTGCCTGTCCGGTCCCTTCTCTGTACCCCACTCACAGTTGCTGTACTTGGCCAATACAGCCCCAGAGTTCAGAGGTTCATCTTCAGAGTTCACCTCCCATCCTGTGTGGAAGGGAAGGGCGGGGCGGGGCAGGGCGGGGGGGCGAGGGGGGGTGAGGAGGCACCTTACAGGCTGCACTGCTTGGGCACTTGCTCATCGCACCAATGGCTGATTGCTGGGCCTCTGCTCTGGCCACTTGGCACATCTCAACAGCAACTGCCCTGCTGGCCAGACACCAAGGTGTCTTCAGGGCCCCGCCCACACATTTAACACAGCTCTCAGTGATTTCAGCTGTCAGTGGGGGGAGCCTCACTGCGGGTGCACACTGTGGCAAGTAAGTCTAATACTTAGACCTAGACATCAGTGATCTCAGCTCTGCGGCATGTAACAAGACTGTGAATATAGTCTAAATTAGTTCTTTTATTATATCATGGAGAGAAAAGAATCAAATGCTGTCTAGGACCAAACATAGCCAGGTACAAGAGCCTGTCTCAACTGATTGGCTATCAGGAACTGAAACGTTCTTGATCAAATCACTTCCACACTCTTCAGTTACAGCAAACTGCTTGCACAGATTACCATGGGAATTCCTTTCCCTAGGTGCAACAATTCTGCCCTTACCCTCTTCACCTAAGGCTCGCTCTAAAGTAGGGTGACCAGATAGCAAGTGTGAAAAATCGGGACGGGGTGGGGGGTAATAGGAGCCTATATAAGAAAAAGACCCCAAAATCGGGTCTGTCCCTATAAAATTGAGACATCTGGTCACCCTACTCTAAAGTGCCATTCTCCCCAGCAGACACAAACTTAGGACCATTCCCTTCCTGATCTTTAGTTAAATTCAGAACCAACTCTGTGACAACTGCACTACCTTCAACCCTCACAGGCTGAAAGACACAGACAAAGAAGAGCTGGAGAAACATTCCCCTTTAACAGACACCCAGCTTGGGCTATCATTTCCCTTGTCCCAGCACACAGGGCTGTTCACAGACAACTGCTTGGAGGCTGGGGTAGCTCCCTCCATAGGCAAGTCACTACCCCCAACAGACACAGGTACATTCCCTTTACTGTTACAATTCTCCACACAAGTAACACTCGTTTTCCACTATCCTTGCCTTCCCAAACTGCTGATTAGACACAGCTATCCGTTCACAAGGCTGCCTAGGCTCATCCAAGCTTTCTTTGTTCTCCTTTTGCTTGATCTAATTCCAGATTTATTTCTGCGACATTAGATAGACATTTAGCAACTTCATTCACAGCCAAACAGCTACTCTGCAAAGACAGACTTTTGGAGAAACCCTCCATAGACACAGCCTCAGGATTAATCCTACCCTGTACCTGGTTTATGTTAACTTGACTGAACATAGCTTTAATATAATTTCCAATCATAAGATCCTTAGGGATTGTGTTTTTCACTCCCACAATCATGGTGCCGTCAAATCCCTTCCATTTAAGGTGGATTTTAGCCAAAGGCACCCTGACAAAATACTCAGATAAGGCTACCACTGCTACACTTTTACCTGCCAAATAATCTTCCTCCCTGATAAGACTTGCTTTAACCAAAGTAATATCTCCTGCGGTGTCCCTCCATGCCATACACCTCACTCTATTAACTTCTGCACTGCTAATAAACTCTGTATTATTTTCCCCATATTTAGCTTTAATATGAGTTCTAAGGTCAAATTCTTCAGAGACAACAGAAACAGCATTTGCACACAGGGCACCAGCGCTGGGCTCTTGTGTGGCTTGCCTGTGAGTTTATAATAATAGGAATAACATTTACCGGGTTTGGGGGGTTTATTTTTTACATTTGGACACTCTGGTTTCATGTGCCTAGGCGTACCACACAAATGCTATACCACTTGTTTTCCCTTGGCGTAGTTTTTCTGCTCACACAAGTGGGGCTGGTCCCACTTTAAAAATCATTTTCGCCTCTTAAACTGGGGAGAATGGTGATTCATATTCCCCTGAGGTTTACCCCCTTCTCAAGCCCTGTTTGGGGTATGGACATCCACAATCTCTGCAGCCCGTAGGACTGGCTCAGGGTCCCTATCACACACAGCTGCTCTCAAATGGTCAAGCACAATGTCTAAGAACTGTTCCAATGTTATTAAAACCAGCAGTTTTTCAAAACTCCCATGCACCTTTGCTCTCACAACCCACTTTAAAAAAAACCCATCAGTTTATGAGCACATACTGAATGATTGTACTTTTATAGTATCTTTGTAAATGGGACAGCTCCTTCCCAGGTTCTTTCGTTATGGCGGGGAAGTGGAGTATCAGGTGGCAATGACTTTCTCTGCTCTTCCAATACTTGGAACTGAAGTCTGGCCCTCTCCTGTTGCATCTGGTGCGTCTTCTGTTGCATCTGGTGAGCTTTCTCCTCAGCAACCAGCAGCTCCATATGCCCCCTTCTGTCTTCCTGGGCATGTGAGCCGCCACCGGGGTGTGGGGCCGCAGAACCTGAGCATGGCGAGGGGGGAGCCGGGGGGGGCACGGAGGCCACCTCCCGCATGCATCTGCTGCAACCTGCAGGAGCCCCCGGGAGGGGAGGCGTGCCAGGCCGCAGCCTGGGTGCCTCCAGAAGGCAGCTCCTCCCTGCCGAGCCAGGGCACCGCTTTTTTAGGGTTACCATATTTCAACAATCAAAAACGAGGACGGGGGGGAGAGCCCCGCCCCGATCCACTCCCTCTCACTTCCCACCCCCTGACTGCCCCCCTCAGAGCCCCCAACCCCCCCTGCTCCTTGTCCCCTGACTGTCCCCTCCTGGGACCCCTGCCCCTAACTGCCCCCCAGGACCCTACCCCCTACCTGTCCCCTGGCTGCCCCAACCCTTATCCACACTCCTGCCCCCAGACAGACCCCCGGGACTCCCATGCCCCATCCAACCACTCCCCGCCCCCTGGGACCTCCAGAACTCCCAACCTATCCAACCCTCCTCCGCCCCCTGACAGCCCCCCCAGAACTCCCGATCTATCCAACCCTCCCCCTGCTCCCTGTCCCGATTGCTCCGATCCCTCGCCACACCCCCGCCCCCTGACAGCCCCCCCCCCGAACTCCAGACCCATCTAACCCCCCCCCCCCCCTGCTCCCTGACTGCCCCCCAGGACTCCCTTTACCACCATGCCACTCGAGCTGCTGGCTCCACATGGAGCCAAAACAAACAGGCTGCTGAGCACACCGCCCCTCCCCCGCAGCGTGCTGGCGACGTGGCGCTGAGGTGGGGGGAAGTGGGGAGCGGGAGGCTAATGGGAGCGGCTCAATCAGGCCCAGGCGCCCAGTCAGCCGCACTGCACTCTGCAAGGCAGGGGGGGCGGGGAAGGGGGAACATTCCGGACCTTTCTACCAATTCCTCCCGGCTCTTTAAAGACAAAAAGGACATGTCCGGGGAAATACGGAGGGAGCTTTTTGGTGCCCCCAACCACTTGGTGTAATTGTCCCAGGTCACTGAATGTGGGCTAAAGCCGGTTTTGTGATATATTGTTGAAAATGATCCCCTAGTTGCTGAACCCGGCCCTTGTTGCTGCTGGCTCCACCTTTGTGGTTTGTTTTTAATTTTCATGAGCTGATCTCTTCCAAATGACCAGGAGACAATTCTAATGGGTTTGAGATGACGATTGCACTAAAAGTTTGTCACAAGAACTGATCAGCAATGACGAAACGTTCTACCCCGAAAGCTCAGGACAGAATCCTAACTGCTTAAAATGAAAATTCCATGCGAATCTGTCCCCTGCAAATGAACAGTAACGAGTTGTGCTTTGTCTGACGTTTTCATGACAAGATCTCATCCTAAACCTAATCCTAAACGGAGCAAAATAACTTCCGGTCACAGTTCCCGGATGGACACTAAATGAGAGCTCACCGGAGCAAAATAATTTCCGGTCACAGTTCCCGGAAGGACACTAAATGAGAGCTCACCGGAGCAAAATAACGTCCGGTCACAGTTCCCGGATGGACACTAAATGAGAGCTCACCGGAGCAACATCACTTCCGGTCACTGTTCCCGGTTGGACTCTAGAGGAGCGCGCACCGGGTCAACAAAACTTCCGCTCTCTGTTCCCGGTCAGGGCGCCTAGGCCTTGCCCCGCGCCCCGGGACCGAGCGGGCGGTGCCGCCGGAAGCGGGAGACACCGGCGCTGCCGGGCGAGGGATGCGGGAGGAGCCCCGGTGACCCCGCCCGGCCAGGCCCTCTCCGAGCCTTCAAAGGTGCCGGGGGAATTGGGGCCAAGCGTTGGCCCCATCAGCCTGGCTGGCTGAGCCCGTCTGCGGGAGCGTGTTCTCCTCCCCGGGAGCTGGCGGGGGGTGTGTGTGATGGAGGCTCTCTGGGGGAGGGAGCTACGTCCCCGCCTTCCCCTTTCAGGGGCACGGCTCGCACATGCTCTGTAAGGACAGAAAATTGCTTGTTTTGTAGGAAATCTACAAATATGGGGTCAACAATTCTCCTTATTTAGAATAATGTGGAAACTGGCCCTTGACATTAAAATGAAGACACTGGGGTGGATTAATTCCTGCCCCCAGTAACAAAACTGTCAGGGAAGCTCCAAATTATGAATCAATTGTTTATAAAACACATTTCATATTGAACTTGCTTTCAAGCAATAATCAAAGCTGGCTGATCTCGATCCATGTCAAGCAGTAATTATCCCATATTTGCCTCACTTTCAGTGTGGGGCTTAAATAGGGCCAGTGCCCCCTGCAGCCCAGCATCCCCTAGCGCCATCCTGGGGTCACCCTGCCAGCTGCACCTGGAGGGCAAAGGCCAGGCTGGGAGCAGAGGGCCCAGGGTGTGGTTGGCAACTCAACCAGTGTAATGATGCAGTGCCAGGCTGCAGATGGCACAGTGCCAGGCTGGGGGGGGGGGCGCTGCAGTGGCAGGCAGGGGTGCACGGAGCCAGACGGGGAGTGCGGTGCCAGGTGGAGGGCATGGTGCCAGGCTGGGGGACATGGTGCCAGGCTGGGGGGGCACAGTGCGAGTGGGGGGCATGGTGCCAGGCTGGGGGGGGGGGGCGCTGCAGTGGCAGGCGGGGGTGCACGGAGCCAGACGGGGAGGGCGGTGCCAGGGGGAGGGCATGGTGCCAGGCTGGGGGCGCGGGGCCAGGCTGGGGGAGCACAGTGCTAGTGGGGGACATGGTGCCAGGCTGGGGGACATGGTGCCAGGCTGGGGGGGCACAGTGCTAGTGGGGGGCATGGTGCCAGGCTGGGGGGAGGTGCAATGCCATGCTGGAGGGGGCGAGGTGCCAGGTGGGGGGCATGTTGCAAATCTGGGGGCACTGCCCATTCAATGCCAGGCTGGGGGCGGGGAGCCGGGATTCCAGTCTCCACCCCGCACGGCTCCTCCCCACATCCCGGGCCGTTCACATGGAGGCGGCGGCGCCTGCCCCGAGTGCAGGCAGGGCTGAGGCGTCCTGAGGCTCCACTCCAGAGCTGGGCCCTCCTCAGGCAGCTGGGGCTGGCCCCAGGGCATCGCTAGGGGGTGCTGGGATGCAGGGAGGGGGTTGGGGGCAGCAGTGGGCGCTGTGCTGCAGGGAGCAGATCAGGGGCTCTGCAGGGGGCGCTGTGCTGCAGGAGTCAGGGCAGGGGGCTGGGGAGGTGTGGGTGGGGCAGGGGTCAGGGCTGGGGGTGTGGGGTCCAGGAGTCAGGGATTGGGGGGCATGAGGGGGTGCAGGAGTCAGGGATGGAGGCTGGGGAGATGTGAGGGGGGTGCAGGGGTCAGGGTGGGCAGAGGGCTGGGGTTGGGGGGTGCTCATGCAGGGGGTATGCCCCAATTCCAGCCCCCTCCTCTTCTCCTCCTCCCCAGAGCAGTGAGCGTGCTGAGGCTCCTCTCTTCCCCCTCGCTCCTGCCTGCAAACAGCTGATTGGTGGCAGGGGGAGGGGGAGGAGCTTGCCCTGCTGCAGCAGGGGCCCTAGCAGCCGGCAGCATCAAGCTTCTGTCCCCACAGGAGAGAGCAGTGGGGCGGAGAAGAGCCGGCTGGGGCCCCTTTGGACCGTGTGCCATGGTAAATCCGGTACTGGTTCCCGCTGCCGGGGTGGAGGAACAGAGACCACAGCAGCGGGCACTGCTGTCCTGCTGGCAAGAAGCTGCAGTACCAGGGTGTGTTCGCAGGGCGCACCCGCTGGCATTTTCTGCCTGAGCTGGCAGTCAATGGGCTGTCATTGCCTAGGGATGGAGCTTGCTGCGAGAACCGAGGCTCTCAAAGCCATTGGGAGTCGGGAAAAGGCCTGGTTGCAGCGCAAAGCTGCTGTGGGCAGCAACCCCACCCCAGCCACTCAATAGCACTTTTAGGAGAGACAGGAACCCCCCCACCCCGGCAAATAGCTCAAGCCCCCCCCCCCCTTCCCCACTGTGGGCAACGTTCTCCAGCTCAGAGTGGTCACACACCCCCCTCAGGGGCAGGCTCTGCTCCCCATATGTGGGTCTCAACCCCAAAACGTACTCACATTTTACCCCAATGTCCCCAAACTGCTGGCTTTTAATATACAAGTAAGGTACTGCCATGCTCAGGGAACTCCCCAGCTCTCCAGGGGAGCCTGGCAGCAGAGAACAAGGTGATATTTAAATTAGCTAGGACGTCACTCAGTCAATTCCCTCTGCTCTCCAGCAGGTGGTGGCACAGAGCTCTGAGCTCGCTTTCTCATATCAGCTTCAGACCCCAGGGTTACAAATGCAGAAACCATGCTGGATTTTAGCAGAAGAAGATCCCTTCTTCCCTTGGTTTAGGGAGCGAGGAGTGTGGTGCTCTGAGGGGAGGGACTTGCACACTCGGGATGTTGGTGCAAAGATACAATTAGAATTTCTCTTAGACAATTGTGAGGGCAATTTATATTTGGTAAAAACCTTATTTAGTCAAAGAAAAGCTGTAGCAACAGCCTGTTACTGGGGTGCAAAACACTTCCCTCCTGGGTGAAACAAGAAATTAGAATTAGAAAATTACATTGTTTGTTCCAATATTGGGACAGGTTTAATTTCACTTCTGTGTAGGTTTGTTTCGGGCTGTGACTGTTTTGGTTTCTTGGTTTGTTTTGTTTCTTTTAGTTGAAGTGGAGCTTTTAATTAAACGTTTGCTGGATTGGAATGGCTGACCTGCAGTTTTGACATAGTTCTGCATATTTTTATACAGATTTGGCCAGTATTCAAGTATTGGATTACTTTATAGGTGGTTTTAATAGTAGGGCTTATTTATTTAATGTTATTTTATCATCCTGCTGTAGCAAACTTTGATAAAAACGTTGAAATTATTAATTTATGGCATTTGTTAGTTTTTATTTAAAAAATAAAATAGTTTTTCTTATTGTTTGAGTTTTAAATTAAGCATTGTTTGCCGTTTCAAATTTTGGTTTTGGTTTCTGATGGGATATTTAAGAGGATTTTGGATTTAATACTAAAATTTGGACAGATTTAGATTATTTAGCTGGATTTAGTGTAAACCCTGTTTACGATTTTATTTTAACAAAGGTTATAGTACTGTAAACCCTGGCCAGGGGGGAGAGGCGATGAGGCTGGGCTTTAACTGAGAAGGAGCAGAGGCATGGCCCCTATGAAGGGTGCCCTCCCCCCCAATATTTTTTGTCTAGCCCACCTCAGCCCCCTCCCACCAAATGGGAAGCTACTGATGCCACCCCTGCTGGCCATTGGGTGTCACTGCTGCTCCATGGGAAACATGCTCTGTGCGTTACCCAGATTGGTGGGAAACAAACTGTGTGCATTACCCTGACTGGCCACCGGGGGCCACTGCTGCTCCAAGACAGACACACTCTGTGCAATACTCTGACTGGCCACCGGGTGTCACTGCTGCTCCATGGGAAACAGCCTCTGTGCAGTACCCCAACGAGTCACTGTGTGTCACTGCTGCTTCAAGGGAAACACCTTCTGTGCATTACCCTGACTGGCCACCAGGTGTCACTTCTGCTCCATGGGAGGTACACTCTGTACATTACCCTGACTGTCCACTGGGCCGGCCCAGTGATCACACCTCCGCTGCCCCCCAACATCACCCGGGCCAGATTACGGCCCGGAACGGCCTCCTGCATGTGCTAGAGCCACTCGCTGAGCAAACCGGCCCATCTGCGTCTCACCTTGGCCAGCCCTGAGGATTAATCCCCCTCAGCGGGAACCAGCTGCAGCTTAGNTCCCTGCCCATCCTGGCTAATAGCCATTGATGGACCTACCCTCCATGAACTTCTCTAGTCCTTTTTTGAACCCTGTTATTGAACCCTGACACGCTCTATGTATTAGCTTGACTGTGCACCAGGTGCCACTGCTGCTCCATGGGAAACACACACACTGCATTACCCTGACTGGCTAGCTCTCTGGCCGCCCAGCTCTGAAGACAGTGCCACCACTAGCAGCATTGCAGAAGTCCCCACCCACAGTCTGCGCTGCCCAGAGCAGGCAGAAAGTCCAGGAAGCCCCACGGCAATCCAAAAAGACCCACTCTGCCCAAGGCTCCTGGGCCCTGCCACCTGTGGTTGATGCTCCCCAAGGGCTCTGCAAGATCCAGGTGCCCCCACCCGGGCAGCTCTTGGGAGCTGCAAGCAGTCAAAGGGCAGTGGGGAGCTGAGGAGAAGCCACAGCCCTGGGGCCCAGAGCAGCAGAAGCAAGAGACGGGAGCACCACAGCCGCCCATACCATGGCACCAGCCAGCGCATCAGTCACTCCCCACTGCCCAGCTCCAGCCCCCAATCTGGCCAGGAGAAATGCAATCCAGGGGTGGGGGAGGAGGCAGGGCTGGCACTAAACTGAAGAGGAGCAGGGAGCAGAGCCATAGACAGGGGTGGGGCCTTGTGGAAGTGGGGGTGCAGCCCCCCAATTTTCTGTGTAGCCTACCTCATTGGGAAGAGGATGGTGCTGCTCGTGCATGGGGGAAAATGGAGGTTTGAGGGGTTAGGGTTGGGATTAGAGGGTCAGGGTCTAGGGGTGGGGTTAGGTTTAGGGTGTGGATTAGGTTTGGAAAGGGTTAGGGGTTGAGGGGGTGTGACGGTGCTGCCTGTTGGAGCCAGCTGAGGTCACTCAATCAGGGTGAACTGCAAACAAAACAGGGCAGACAAACCCCAAACGCTGGTGGATATTCCAATACTTAGATTTTCCAAGCCAGCACAAAACAACTTCTATATTACCATACAGGTTACTCAGAAGTCCAAACAACGCAGTTCCCTTAAAGTACCCAGCCTCA
>QXTE01000331.1:1150694-1178879 GCA_003942145.1 Platysternon megacephalum
TTTTTTGATCTTTGAATTAAAGTTATAGCAATAGACAAGACTTGTTTGCTTACATCACAAGATCTGAGCAAACATCTACCCTTGAGATCTCTAACAATGCAGACTTGCATTTCAAAGCTCTATTCATTTACCTATCTTCCTAACCAGTCCTTAAGGTTCATCCCTAGGTCAGGTTATTCTGTGAGTTAATTAACTCTTTCTGGCCCTGTCACCTTTCATGAAATATTATATTACACTCATAACGTCACAGGGGGAGAGATGGATTAAGGGGAAGTGGAGGGGTTAGGGTTCTGGGAGGCAGGGTTGAGGGTTGGAGGGGTGTGTTTAATGTGAGGGTTAGGATTATCTTTAGGGATTTGGTTGGGTAAAAGTTTGGGTTCAAAGGTGGGTTAGAATTAAGGGGTTAGGGTTATGTCAGGGTGGGGGTTTATGATTGCGGTAGGGTGATGGTTGGGGATTAGGGTTGGTTGAAGGGTTAGGGTGCGGGGGTCGGGGTTGGATTGGCTAGGATGAAGGGAGGGGTCAGGGTTTAGGGTTGGGTTTAAGGTGTGGGATAGGGATGGGGGTCAAAGGTTAGGGGGAGGAGTTGGGTTAGAGTATTGGGATAAGGGGAACAGGAGTTAGGGTTTGGGATTAAGGTTAGCAGGTGAGCGCTCAGGGTTTCTCTTTTTTGCTGTTCTAATTGGCCATTCTGTATCATAATTTCCTGTGAATGTAGTTTAATTCCTTTTACTGACTTTTCAAAACCATTCGTTTCATTAGTCTTATAACACCTCCTGTTTTTATTGTGATGCAGTAAATTGCAGTTTTTAATACTCAAGGTTTTGTGCATTTTTTTAGTAATGTAAGGCTATTATTTGAGATCATATCACTTCAATGCTGCCTAGTGGGTTAGCGAGGAGTATCACGGAGTCACCAGGGCAATGCTCTGGTACTACTCCCTACGAAGCCAGTCAGGACTCTGGGGGAGCCTCCTCTCTCTGAGCATACTGTCTCCAGGGCAAGAAGCTTACAGAGCTTCGATCTTCCTGGGTCTGACCTCCAAGCATTCAACATCCCCTTCCATACCGTGCATGTCCCGCAGCGAGTCTGCCTGGACGGGGCTCCTGGAGAAGCCAGAGGGTCCTGCACCCCAACTCCGCACTCAGCAGTGTCTCTCAGCCAGCCGGTTAAACAAAAGGTTTATTAGTCAACAGGAACACAGCGTAGGGCAGAACTTGTTTGCACAGTGTGACGGGTTGGGTCACAGAAACCCCTTTGGGACTACCTGATTGCTGGGACTACCTCTGAGCTCGTTTTCCCTGGCAGCTTGGGACTTCAGTATCTTGCCTTGTTTGAGCCAGACTTGCCTGCAACAAACACAGACCCAGGTCTGAACCACGTCCCCCAAAAACTGCAGGCTTAACTGAAAACAGCTTAAGAAGTGCTCCTGTCTCTAACACCCAGATACCCAGTTCCCAATGGGATCCAAACCCCAAATAAATCCATTTTACTCTGTATAAAGCTTATACAGGGTAAACTCATAAATTGTTCACCCTCTATAACACTGATAGAGAGATATGCACAGCTGTTTGCTCCCCCAGGAATTAATAGTTGCTCTGGGTTAATTAATAAGTAAAAAGTGATTTTATTACATATAAAAAGTAGGATTTAAGTGGTTCCAAGTAATAGACAGAACAAAGTGAATTACCAAGCAAAATAAAATAAAACACGCAAGTCTAAGCCTAATATAGTAAGAAACTAAATGCAGGTAAATCTCACCCTCAGAGATGTTCCAATAAGCTTCTTTGACAGACTAGCCTCCTCCTAGTCTGGGTCCAGCAATCACTCACACCCCTGTACTTATTGGCTTTTGTTCCAGTTTCTTTCAGGCATCCTTTGGGGGTGGAGAGGCTATCTCTTGAGCCAGCTGAAGACCAAATGGAGGGATTTCCCAGGGCTTTATATAGTCTCTCTCTTGTGGGTGGAAACCCCTTGTGTTTTCCTATGCAGCATCACAGCTACAAGATGGAGTTTTGGAGTCACATGAGCAAGTCACATGTCCATGCATGACTCAGTTCTTTACAGGCTGATGCCATGGTTCACATGTTAGCCTGTTCCCAGGAAAGCTCAGATGTGGATTGGCGTCTATCAAAGTTCATTGTCAGCTTAAGTGTTTCTTGATTGGGCACTTACTGAGAATAGTCTTTTCTCAAGAAGCTGACCAAATGCTTCACTGAGGCTACTTAAAATCAAACAAGTACATAGCCAATATTCATAACTTGAAATACGAAAATGATACATGCATCCAAATAGGATGAATATATTTAGTAGATCATAACCTTTGCAGAGATATGTTACATGGCATATCTAGCATATTTCTATACAGCATATGGGGTGGAACGTCACACACAGAAAAAAGTGACTTTCAGCCAAGTCCATCTTCGGGGTAAGGGAGCCCAGAGCCAGGGCTCTGGCCCTCTCCCTGAGCCCCAAGCCAGTGGAGACTGACCTGCTTCCAGCTGCCTGGCCCCTACCCTGCCCATTCCTCCTCCTCCAGGCTTTGTCTCGCTTCCTGGGCCAAGAGTCACCTGGTTGCATCCCCCTCCTGGGTCTTATGAAGGGGCGGCTATAGCATCGGTGTAGGCAGCTGGAGCAACCTCCGCAAAAGTCACACAAGCTTATTCCCACCACCTAGACATTGGTGCAATACACAGGGAAACTGAGGCACCCACATCATTCATGCAAAACAGTAAGAGTCCCATAGGCTCACATATAACATAACAAGGGAAAATCCCCACTTTGACACATCTCTTCCCCCCTTCAAGACCGAACTGAGCAGGGTCACTTTAGCCAGTGACTTCTGGAAGTTCAGGCCTCCCTCTCCGGGACAAAGCATCAGCTATAACATTTGCACTCCCCTTAATGTGGACCAGCTCCATCTCATAATCCTGGAAGGACAGATTGCACCTCAGGAGCTTGGCATTGGCCCCTCTCATCTGGTGCAGCCACAGCAGGATGAGTGGTCCGGGTACACAGTGAAGCACCACCCAAATAGATCCGGCTGCAGCCTTTTAAGAGCCCACTGCATAGCCAGGCACTTCTTCTCTATGGCGGCATAGGCCTGCTCCTGGGGCAGCAGCTTCCTGCTCAGGTACATGATGGGGTGTTTCTTCCCCTTCTCATTGGTCTGCCTTGGTACCGTGCCCAGCTCTGTGTGTGGGACATTGGTGAACACCATAAATGTCTTGTCAAAGTCTGGGTATCCAGATCCTCCTTCCCCCTGGCTCTGCCCAGTCCAGACCAGCTTGTCTGGCTTACCCTTCCTGCAAAGGTCTGTCAGGGGAGCTGACACAGAGCTAAAGTGGGGCACAAACCTCTGGTAGTGCCCCGCCATCCCAATAAAGGCCTGGGCCTGTTTCTTGGTCTGGAGAGTGGGCAAGACTCTGATAGCTCCCACTTTGGCTGGCTCTGGCTTTAGGCAGACGCTATCACACCTTGTGGCCCAGGTACAACACCTTTGCCATCCCCACCTTGCACGTCCCAGCTTTTACAGTCAGCCCTGCATCCTGGAGGCAACTCAGCCCCCTCTTCACCTGGGACACCTGGTCCTTCCAGGTCTGCCTAATGGCACAAATATCATCAATGTACGCTAGGGTAAAATTCTCCATCCCCCTCAGTAACTGATCCACCTGGTGCTGGTAGGTGACTGGCGCCTCCTTGAGCCCGAAAGGTAGGACTAGGCACTTGTACAGCCCCAAAGGGGTGACAAAAGCAGGTTTCAACCTGGCATCTGGATCCAAAGGCACCTGCCAGTCGCCTTTGGTGAGATTCCTGGTCATGGGGTACCGAGTCCCCCCCAACTTGTCTAGGATCTCACCAGGCCTAGGTATGGGCAGGCACCAGACATGGTGATGGCATTGAGCTTCCCATAGGCCACACAGAATCAGATCGACCCATCTTTCCTGGGGACCAGCACCACGGGAGAGGCCCTCAAGGCTGATGGATGGCTGGATCACCCCTAAAGCCAGCATGTCTCTGACCTCTCCTTCCAAGGCCTGTGCTGTGTTCCCCGTTAATCTGAATGGGGCACCTGATGGGAGGGCCGTTGCCCGTCTCCACCCAGTGGACAGCTCAGTTAGTGAGCCTAGGCCGGTTGGAAAACAGCTGTTGGTACAAATGGAGCATCTCTCTGATCTCTGCCTGCTGGGCAGGGGTTAGCCCAGGGGCGGGCAAACTTTTTGGCTTGAGGGCCGCATCAGGTTTCCAAAATTGTATGGAGGGCCAGTTAGGGGAGGCTGTGCCTCCCCCTGGCCCCCACCCCCTATCTGAACCCTCCTGCTTCTTGCCCCCTGATGGCCCCCCCAGGACTCCTGCCCCATCCAATCCCCCCAGTTCCCTGACAGCCCCCCTGGAACCTCATCCACCCACCCTGCTCCCTCTCCCCTGACTGCCCCCTGAACACCTGCCCCTGACTGCCCCCCCGCTGCCCCATCCAACCCCCCCTCTCCTTCCTGACTGCCCTCCCAGGACCCCTGCACCCATTCAACCCCCCTGTTCCCTGCCCTCTGACCGCCCCAACCCCTATCCACACCTCCGCCCCGAACTCTCCTGCCCTCTATCTAACCCCCCCTGCCCCCTTACCGTGCTGCCTGGAGCACCGGTGGCTGGTGGCGCTACAGCCGCGCCACCGCGTCAGGCCGCGACTCTGCAGCTGTGCTGCGCCAGGAGCTCGCAGCCCAGAGCATTGCACTGGCGGCGCAGTGAGCTGAGGCTGCGGGGGAGGGGGAACACCAGTTGCCCACCTCTGGGTTAGCTGGTCAGAGAGGGGAATTGATTCCAGCAAGGAGCCGTCTCTGGTCTCAGGGAAGAAACCCACCAGGGGATCTTCCCCCTTCTCCCACTGGCCACACACGGCCAGTCCCTGTCACAGTATGGCTCCATCATGTTGACCTGGTCCCCTCGGTGGCTGTGAGCCCAGGTGGGCAGTTGCACCATATCATTCTCCTCATTCAGTTGCTTGATGACCTTGAAGGGCCTGTCTCAGGCAGTTTTCAGCTTATTCTTCCTCACCAGGATGAGAACCCTCACTTGGTCCCCGGTGCCACAGGCTGAGCGGTCGTACCGGACCTTCTGCCTCTCTTGGGCCCTGGCTAGGTTCTCCCTGGCTGGACCCATGAGCTCAGCGAGCTTTTCCCGGAAGGTCAGTACATACTCCACCATTGATTCTCCATTGCGGGAGGCCTTCCCCTCCCAAGCATCCCTCACCAAGTCCAGGGCCACCTTCTGAAAAGGCTCCTCTATGACAGGCAGGTGTCCCAAGGCTGCTTTACCCTTGTCCCGGGCCTTTTGCGCTTCTGGACAAGGCAGCCCTGGTTGGGAGCGGTCCCGTCCTGGCTGTGGTTCCCCACACTCAGCTGGGGTCTCCGATCCCCCTGGGCTCAGATTCACCCCTGCGGTCCCAGTGAGGGCAGGCAGCGAGCCCACTGCTTTGCTCACAGCACTAGAGCCAGCGTGAGCCACCTCCCCAGTTTGTAGGGGAGCAGGCAGCATCTCTCTGTCCCACTCAGCTCCAGGGCTCTGCAGGTATCCTGAGCTTAGCAGCTCCTCCCTCCGGCCAGCCAGGTCATTTGCATTTTCACTGACTGCTTCAGTCTCAGCTGATTGGTTCCCTGGATTCACATTCAAATCCTCGGCCGTTACAGGAGCAGGGCCTGGATCCTGTCCCAAAGAGACACAGTCATTCCCCAACAGGAGGTCCCAGCCGATATCTTGGAGAACCCCAACTACCAGCCAGCCCGACCCCTTCTGTGTCTGCAGAGGGATCTGGGCCATAGGCAGGGTGAGGGGTTTCATCCCTGGGACTTTCACCCAGGTCATACAGCCCCTCAGCATCTGAGTTCTCTCTGTCCCAGGATCTTGCCACCCCAAGAATGTTTCCCCATTAACCATCACCTTCTGCTCCCATTAGGGGTCTGAGGGGGCCTGAGTCCAGGAGAGTCCATGCAGACATATATGCTGGGGCCAGGAGTGAGAGACAGTCTGGCACCCCACCCATCTGGCTAAACAGCTCTATGGCCTTGGGACCCAGGAAGCAGGCTAAACGCGGGAGTCTTTCCGCAGGGCCAGCCTGGTTCCAATTGCCAGCCTTCCCAAAGGCCGTGAGACAGGCATCTATATCTCCCCCCTCCTTAACCTGGGGAAGCAATTTAGTGTTGAGTTTCCCTGTGGAACTGGCACCCTGGGGTCCATCCCCACTCACCCCTGGATGGGTATTTCTGCCTCTCAGCTCAGCCATCGCCAATTCCTGCTGCCTCTGTCTCTCCTGCTGTTCTGCTTCATGCCTTCCCTGTCTCTCATGGTCCTCTGACTCCTTCGATCTCAGCTTAAATCCATCCGTCTCAGGTTACAAAGAGGCGGCTATATCGCCCGCTCGCCACACAGCCAGGCTACCCTGTGCCCAGCACACAGCCCCCCGGGCATCGCCCACTCGTCCCTCGGCCAGACTGCCCCATGCTCTGCACACAGCCCCCCGGGCATCGCCCACTCGTCCCTCGGCCAGACTGCCCCATGCCCTGCACACAGCCACTCAGTCATCGCCTGCTCGCCCCACGGCCTACTGCCCCATGTCAAGCACACAGCCCCCCAGGCATCTCCCGCTCGCCCCATGGCCAGATTGCCCCATGCCCAGCACAGAGCCCCCGAGCATCGCTCACTCGCCCCGTGGCCAGGCTGATTCTGTTTATTTATTGCCTGTTCAGTTATTTTCTCAGGGGATTTGTCAGTAAAGTCATTGCCATTCACTTCATCCTCTCCAGTGTGTGTCCTTTGCATGTTTCACGCCCAAATGTGGGCACTGCAGATCTTAAGTTTTGGCCAAGGCAGCTGCTCAAACCTGCTAGCATAAGGAAGGAGGAGGGTAAAAGTGGGGTTTGGGGGGTCTTGGCACTGTTTCCCCAAGCAGGTGCTGAGTCTCAGGATCCTGCTCCCTTTCCAGGACTCCTGGGTTCTCTTCCTGGCTCTGCCGCTCACTCACTGTGTGCCCATGGGTGCAACCTGTGCCTCATTTTCACCCGGATAGAAGGGAGGAAGGTTGCCCGCCCAGCTCCCAGGACAGGAGGGTGCGGCTCAGGGGGTGTCTGGGCTGAGTGCCAGCTCTCCTGTGCCCGCTAGCAGAGCACCCTCGCCCAGGGCCCCCTCGGCTTTGAGCCTGATGCTGTGGTATGGAAAGGGGCCAGCCGCTGTCCCAGTGCGTGTCCCCAGCCCTGTCCCTCGGTATGCACGGGAACCCGCTCGCACAGGCTGCTGGGCCGGTTCAGCTGGTTCCCCTGGCCTGTCCCATCATGCACTGGGCCCTTGCCCTGAGGGCTCCTTTCCTTCCTGTTAGCTATGGGGTCTATGCTGCTGCACCCCACAATGCACTGGGAGATTACCCAGCAGCCTTTGCTCCCTGGGGCACCATGCCTCGGGGTGGAGCTGGGAGCCCTCTCCCTGCAGCTTGTATTGTAACCCCAAGGCTCTTTCTCTGCAGTGTGTGTTGGGCATTGGAGTCCGGCTGACATGCGTTTCCAACGGCCACCCAACAAGCCTTCATCTGCCACCCAACGAGGCTTAATTAGACCCCACTCCCCTCCCAGAGCTGGGGAGAGAACCCAGGAGTCCTGGCTCCCTGCCACCCCTCCCCTGCTCTAACCACTAGCCCCCACTCCCCTCCCAAAGCTGGGGAGAGAACTCAGGAGTCCTGGGTTTCGCAGCTTTCTCACTTGCCAGGCCAGGCCGGCCCAGTGATCACACCTCCACTGCCCCCCAACATCACCCGGGCCAGATTACAGCCCGGAACAGCCTCTTGCATGTGCTAGAGCAGGGGTAGGCAACCTATGGCACTCGTGCCGAAGGTGGCACTTGAGCTGATTTTCAGTGGCACTCACACTGCCCGGGTCCTGGCCACCGGTCCGGGGGGCTCTGCATTTTAATTTAATTTTAAATGAAGCTTCTTAAACATTTTAAAAACCTTATTTACTTTACATACAACAATAGTTTAGTTATATATTATAGACTTATAGAAAGAGACCTTCTAAAAACGTTAAAATGTATGACTGGCACACGAAACCTTAAATCAGAGTGAATAACTGAAGACTCGGCAACCCACTTCTGAAAGGTTGCCGATCCCTGTGCTAGAGCCACTCGCTGAGCAAACCGGCCCATCTGCCTCTCACCTTGGCCAGCCCTGAGGATTAATCCCCCTCAGCGGGAACCAGCTGCAGCTTAGATCAGGCTGAATTCGTCCAGCTTCAACTTCCAGCCATTGGCGGGTGCTTTTCTGCTAGACCAAAAAGCCCGTTATCAGATGTGTGTTCCCCAGGTAGGTACTGACAGATGGGGGTCAAGCCACCCCAGAACCGTCTGGCCCCCATGTCTCTCCCTCTGCAGGTTTTCTGATCCTTTCACTGGCTCTTCTCTGACCCCTCTGCCCTCCCCCCACCATGCCCCGCCTGGCAGGAACCCAGGAGCAGCTGCCAGGACTGGAGCATGGGGGTCCATGGGGATGTGGGGCTGGCGAGGGGGGGTTCCCCTGGGGTGACAGCAGGGGTTCTCTGGGGCCAGAGCGGGAGGGGCTGCTAGATCGGGGGCAGGGAGTCAGGACTCCTGGGTTCTGCCCCTGGAGACTGCTCCATAGGGAGGGCTCAGAGCCGGTTTCAGCCAGACCCCCTGTCCCACAGCAAAACGGAGCCAGGTCCCGGCCCCCCACCCACACAGATTCCTCCAGGAGTTGGGTTTTCTGTGGGTGCCCTCTGGGCTAGGCCAACTACATCCACCCCAGTGCAGGAACCAGCCCTGCTGGGCTTCCAGCCAGCACCCCGACCATGCGCAGCCAGCAGCTCAGCTGGATTATGGAGGCCCTGCACCTCCTGAGCCCACTCCCTGCTCCCTGCAGCACAGCGCCCCCTGTTGAGCCCCCACCCACCCCTGTAACACAGCACCCCCTGCTGAGCCCCCCCCCCCCCCCCTGCAGCACAGCGCCCCCTAGCGCTGCTCTGCGGCCAGCCCTGCCTGCCAGGGGAGAGCATCGCCTGCTCAGCCCCCACCCCACACCCTGGAGCACAGCCCCCCCCTCGGAGTCCCCGCCCCATTCCCTGCAGCACAGCGCCCCCTACTGATCCCCTGCCCCCCCCCCACCCCACACCCCGCCGCACCGCCCCCCCCCCCCGGTCCCCCCCCCCCCCCCCCGCCGCGCTCCCGCGCTGGACCATGCGGCCCCGCCCCCCCCGGAGCCCCCCCACCCCGCTCCCTGCAGCACAGCGCCCCCCCGTGCGGCCCCCCCGCCCCCCCCGCCCGCCCCCGGAGCGCCCCCCCCGCCCCCCCCGCGCGCGTCACGCCCCGCCCCCCCCCGCGCCCCCCCCCGGCCCCCCGCAGCACAGCGCCCCCTAGCGCTGCTCTGCGGCCAGCCCTGCCTGCCAGGGGAGAGCATCCCCCTCTCACCCCCCCCCCCCCACCCCCGCCCCCCCCCGCGCCCCCCCCCGGCCCCCCGCAGCACAGCCCCCCCTGCTGACCCCCGCCCACCCCTGTAACACACCACCCCCTCCTGAGCCCACCCCCTGCAGCACAGCGCCTCCTGCTGAGCCCCGCCCCCCCCCGTAACACAGCACCCCCTGCTGAGCCCCCACCCTGCTCCCCGCAGCACAGCGCCCCCTAGTGCTGCTCTGAGGCCAGCCCTGCCTGCCAGGGGAGAGCATCCCCTGCTCAGCCCCCACCCCACACCCTGCAGCACAGCTCCCCCTGCTGAGTCCCAGCCCCATTCCCTGCAGCACAGCGCCCCCTGCTGCTCCTGCCCCATTCACTGAAGCACAGTGCCCCCTAGTGCCACCCTGGGGCCAGCCCTGCCTGCCAGTGGACAGCACCCCCTCCTGTGTCCCCCACCCCATTCCCTACAGCATGGCACCCCCTGCTGAGCTCCCCATCAGGCAGGGAAGGGAAGTGGGAAAGCCCTTGAGATGGAGGAGAATCGCCGGTCTGGGTGCAGTGTGGGGCCTGGGACATATGGGTGAGTGGTTCAGCAGCAGCAGGACCTGGTGTGTATCGATACACCCAGCTGTGCAGCTGTCACAGGGCCGCTTTCCCTGCCAGCCCCACCTGGAGGGCAAAGGCCGGCTTGGGAGCAGAGGGCCCAGGGTGTGGTTGGCAACTCAACAGAAATGACAGGGTGGGGTCACAGTGCCAGGCTGTGGGGTGCTGTGCAAGTTTAATGATGCAGTGCCAGGCTGGAGATGGTACAGTGCCAGGCAGGGGGGTGCGGTGCTAGATGGGGGGGGTGCAGTGCCAGGTGGGGGGTGCAGTGCCAGTCTGGAGGTACGGTGCCAGGCTGGGGGGTGCTTTGCAAGTCTAATGATGCAGTGCCAGGCTGGAGATGGTACAGTGCCAGGCAGGGGGGTGCAGTGCCAGGTGGGGGTGTGTGGAGGGAGAAGGAGGGGCTCAGCAGGGGGCGCTGTGCTGCAGGGAGTGGTACGTGGGGCTTGGCAGGGGGTGCCATGCTGCAGGGAGAGGGGCGGGAGCTCAGCGGGGGTGTTGCACTTCAGGGGCGAGGTGAGGCTCAACAGGGGGCGCATTCTGGCAGTCAGTGCTGGCCCCAATACCCTGGCACTAGGGGGCGCTGTGCTGCTGTCATTAGGGAGCCCCAGACCTTCTCTGTGTGTACTCTGGGGGAGCACCCAGGCATGCAGGCTCGTAACGGGATGGGGCTCGTCCGGGCCAGCCCCTCAGCATCAGTGGATTGCTGGCAACTGGGGTCACCAGAGCAGGTGAATAAGGAGGTGAGAGACATGAAATGAGTCAAGATCTCAGTGTTCAGGGAATGGGGAAGCAGTGTTGTCTGCGGGCAGGTACCGCTGCATGAAGTGGGGCTGGGAGCCAGGACTCCTGGGTTCTATCCTCTCCCACTTCAGCCCTGAGATCTCCAGGGTGGCGTTCTCACACCAGGGCAGGCAAACCCTAAACAACCTCCCTGGCAGTAAGGCAGTAAGAGAAGGGAGGCCTGGGCCAAGCAGGTGGGGTGGAGGCAAGACGAGTGCTCGGGTGTGGGGTTCTCGGGCCGGCACACCTGGTGCTGGCTCTGGCTGAGTTCCAGGAACAGAAGGTGCCTCAGAACCTTGCCTGTTGACACGGGAAGGAAAGTTTCGTCCTGTGTGTCAGGGCTGTCCCCGACGACGCAGGTGCTGTGCTGTGGTGTGGGCTCAGTAGGGGGCACTGTCCTGTGGGGAGCGGGAAAGCTCTCCCCAGCAGTCTCCTCTCTTGATCCCCCTAGCATTGCTGTGGGCTTTCCCAGCCCAGTTGTTCTCCACCCAAGAGGTGGCCGCATTTCAGAAGCGCTGGGAGCAGGGCTGGGCTGGGGGAGCAGGAAGCTGGGCCGGGTGGTTCAGACAGGCCCTGCCAGCTGTGAGTGAGAAGACCGAAGACTGGATGGGGTGCATTGTATTCCTGCCCCCCATCCCATGCACCCTGCCTCTAACACCCCCCCTCATTATATGGGCTTTTCCCCAATGCCCTGCTGGAAGGAGCCAGGCCCCTCCCCAGGCCCCTCTGTGCCACGCTGTCTCATGCCAGGCAGCCCTCCCCAGTTGGACACCGGGGTGCCCCCAGGGAGGCTGGGCTGTAAGTGGTGCTGCTGTCTGGGAAGTTGGGGAGGGTCCCGCTGGCTGGCCTGGGTTTCTGGGTCTCCAAGTTTCCCCTGTGACGTTACACCCCATTATGCTTTATAGAAATATGCTTATGAGTGTAAATATGACATAACTGGAATATGTTCTATGCTAGATATCCCATGTAACATATCTCTGCAAAGGTTATGATCTACTGGATATATTCATCCTATTTGTATGCATGTATTATTTTTGTATTCGAAGTTATGAATATTGGCTATGTACTTGTTTGATTTTAAGTAGCCTCAGTCAAGCAGTTGGTCAGCTTCTTGAGAAAAGGCTATTCTCAGTAAGTGCCCAATCAAGAAACACTTAAGCTAACAATGAACTTTGAGAGACGCCAATCCACATCTGAGCTTTCCTGGGAATGTGGCTTGGCCTGTAAGGAACTGAGTCATACATGGACATGTGACTTGCCCATGTGACTCCAAGACTCCATCTTGTAGCTGGGATTCTACACAGGGGGAGGGAGGGGTTTCCACCCACAAGAGAGAAACTATATAAAGTCCTGGGAGACCCCTCTATTTTGTCTTCACCTGGCACAAAAGACAGTCTCTCCACCCCAAGGAGATGCCTGAAAGAAACTGGAACAAAGGACAGTAGCTATAGGGGTGTGAGTGATTGCTGGACCCTGACTAGGAGGAAGTTTAGTCTGTAAAAGAGGCTTATTGGAACATGAGGGTGAGATTTACCTGCATTTAGTTTCTTACTGTATTAGGCTTAGACTTGCATGCTTTATTTTATTTTGCTTGGTAATTCACTTTGTTCTGTCGGTTATTACTTGGAACCACTTAAATCCTACTTTTTGTATTTAATAAAATCACTTTTTACTTATTGTCATAAATATAAAGGGAAGGGTAACAACCTTTATGTATGAGTAACATAAAATCCCTCCTGGCCAGAGGTACAGAATCACTTTACCTGTAAGGGGTTAAGAAGCTCAAATAACCTGGTTGGCACCTGACCAAAAGGACCAATAAGGAAAGAAGATATTTTCAAATGGGGGGGGGATAGGTTTTGTTGTGCTCTCTTTGTTGTTCTCTTGCTGAATGGAGAGAGGGGACCAGGCAGGCAAAAACATCTCCTAAAAACATACCTGAAATGAGCATCTAAAATTACAGAAATTGTAAGTAAGGCAAGAAAATGCGTTAGATTATCATTTGTTTTAGCTTGTGAATTTTCCCTGTGCTAAGAGGTACTGTAATTTCAGTCTTGTTTTGTAACTGGAAAGCAAAGTCAGAGGGGAATCCTCTGTGTTTTAAATCTTTTTATTTACCCTGTAAAGTTACCTTCCATCCAGATTTTACAGGTGTGATTCTTTTACTTTTTTTTTTAAAGAAAAGTCTTCTTTTAAGAATCTGATTGATTTTCAGTGTCCTAAAAACCCAGGGGTTTGGTCTGTGCTCACTTTGTAACCAATTGGTTAGTATATTATTCTCAAGCCTCCCCAGGAAAGGGGGTGAAGGGGCTTGGGGGAATATTTTGGGGAAACAGGGACTCCAAGTAGCCCTTTTTCCTGGATTTTTGTTGAAATCACTTGGTGGTGGCAATTCAACCCTTCGATCACGATCATCCTAGTGGCCATGATTCAACCCTTCATGTCAAACTCTTTAAACTTGCCTACAGCCAAGTTGCCTGTCCAGTACAAGGGCTGGTCAGGAATGTGGACTTTTGCAGTTATGATGATTATCCTATTCCCATGCTGCTGGGGGAAGACTTGGCCAACCATGTGAAGCCAAGAGAGTGGGAATGGTCACCCACAGCCAGGCTAAGCAAGCCTTCACACCTATCCCTGTTCCTGAGCCTTCTACCAGGGCCCTGTCTGTTACCAGAGCCCCAAACTGAGGTGGTAGAACCGGATCCCCTGCCAATGACTGCAACAGCCGTAGTGGATCCAGTCCCAGAGACCCAGCAGAACCAGTCCCAGATCTGGAATGGGCGGAGCAACCAGCACCAGAACCATTGCCAGCACTGAGTACAGCGCTTGCAACCCCGTCTACAACTCCAACGCCAGAGGGCACCACCGAGCCTGCACTGGCAGCAGCAGATAAACCTACGCAAGTGGCTCAGCCGGAGCCTGAATTACGACATAGTGCACCAGCGGAGAGCAGTTAATAGAAACAGCCCCATCACCTACATCACTTCCAGAGGAACCAAGCCCAAGTCCACAATCCAATGAGGAACTGATGTCTCCAGCATCAAGGGAACAGTTCCAGGCCAAGCAGGAAGCAGATAAAAGCCTCCAGGGAGCTTTGATGGTGGCACGGAGCAACCCACCGCCTTTCAGCTCTTCTAATCGATCCCGGTTTGTTGTAGAAAGAGGACTTTTATTCAAGGAAACTCTTTCTGGTGGGCACCAGGAGGACTGGCATCCTCAAAGACAGTAGGTAGTTCCAACTAAGTACCAGGTAAAGCTCTTGAGCTTAGCGCACGATCATCCTAGTGGCCATGCTGGGGTGAACAGGACCAAAGACCATTTGGGGAGGTCATTCCACTGGGAGGTGCTAGGGGGCTTATTCCTTCACCCTCTCACTTCCCTGGTCCTTCTCGCATGAACAGAGAGCAACAATACCCGAAGTCCGAAGGTGCAAACAATTCAATGTTTATTGGGGTGAACTTCCAGCAAGCATGATTCCAGTTTCCTTCCTCAGAGTCCCCCTTCCCAGCTCTGACACCACAGAGCCTTGCCTGTGTCCCTGTTCCCATTCCCTGTTCCCTTTTCCCCCCCTTAGCAAAACATGATTCCAATTCCCCCACCCCCATTCCTTGTTCCCATTCCCCCCTTACTTCCTGATTGACTGCAGACTATATAGTAAAACTTGAGTTCTGCTTAGCTATACCTTAACCAATCATTTAACTGAAATTTAACTAACCAATCCTAACATATTGTAACATGATTATTTAACCAATTATATCCCACCACCTTATTTGGTTTATAACTTAATTGGTCTATAACTAGCTAAGTGATAAGAATACACCTAAATTCTTAAAGTATAGGCCTTTGCAGACAGGCCTGAATATCTATATCCTAACAGGAGAGAATGGGCAAGGACGTTTCTACCTATGTCCAGTCTTGTCAGGTGTGCCGAAGAGTGGGAAAACCCCAAGACCAGGTCAGAGCCCCCATAATTGAGGTTCCATTTCAGTGAGTAACTGTATATTCTGGGTCCTTTTCCAAAAAAGACACCCAGGGGAAAGCAGTACATACTGACTTGCATGGATTTTGCCACCTGATGGCCGGAACAGTAGCTCTAAGCAACACCAGGGCTAAAAGTGTATTAACAGACATTTTTGCCAGGGTAGGTTGGCCCTCCGACATCCTTACGGATTCAGGAACTAATTTCCAGACAGGACCATGTGGGAAGCTCATGGGGTGAACCACTTGGTTGCCACCCCACACCACCATCAAACCAAAGGCCTGGTGGAGAAGTTTAATGGAACTTTGGGGGCCATGATACGTAAATTCATATTCCAATGATTGGGACTTAATGTTGCAGCAGTCGCTCTTTGCCTACAGGGCTGTACCACATCCCAGTTTAGGGTTTTCACCCTTTGAACTTGTGTATGGCCGCGAGGTTAAGGGGCCATTACAGTTGGTGAAGCAGCCTTGGGAGGGGCTTATGCCATCTCCAGGAACTAACATTCTGGACTTTGTAAACAACCTACAAAACACTGTCCGACACTCTTTAGCCCTTCCTAGAGAACCTAAAAGATGCTCAGGAAGAGTAAAAGCCCTGGTATGATAAACATGCCAGAGAACGTTCCTTCAAAGTAGGGGACCAGGTCATGGTCTTGAAGGCGCTCCAGGCTCATAAGATGGAAGCGTCGTGGGACTGGTCATTTACAATCCAAGAGCGCCTGGGAGCAGTTAACTATCCCATAGCATCCCCCATCTCAAACCTAAAGGGTACCATGTTAATTCTCTAAAGCCCTTTTATCCAGAGAATTAAAGGTTTGTCAGTTTACAGCCCAGGGAGGAGATGACGCTGAGTGGCCTGAAGGTGTCTACTGTGAAGGAAAAAGTAACGGTGGCATGGAAGAGGTGAACCTCTCAATGACCCTCGGACATATGCAGTGACAACAGATCAAGGAGCTGTGCACTAGCTTTGCACCGATGTTCTCAGCCACCCCAGGACAGACCGAATGGGCATACCACTCCATTGACACAGGTAATGCTCGCCCAATTAGAGCTCAATCTTACCGGGTGGCTCCTCGAGCCAAAACTGCTATAGAACAGGAGATCCAGGACATCTGAGTGCTGGAGACAGGAACACTTCTTAAGCTGTTTTCAGTTAAGCCTGCAGCTTTTGGGGGACGTGGTTCAGACTTGGGTCTGTTCTTGTAACAGGCTAGCGTATCTGGCACATCCAGGCAGGGCACTGAAGTCCCAAGCTGGCAGGGAAAACCGGCTCAGAGGTAGTCTCAGCACATCAGTTGGCAGTCCCAAAGGGGGTTTCTGTGACCCAACCCATCACACCCCCATCTCTGCTGGATACCAGGTGCACTGGAGGGGCAGAGAGAGAACCCAGAAGTCCTGGCGCCCAGCAAGGCTCGAGACTGATTCCCCTTCACTAGAGGGAGTAAGTCTCAGCTCGGAGATGGCTCTGGGATGGAGAGAGGGAGAGTGCCAGGAATAGAACCCAGGTGTCCTGGCTCCCAGCCCCCTGCTCTAACCACTAGCCCCCACTCCCCTCCCAGAGCCATGAAGAGAACCTAGGAGTCCTGGCTCCCACTCACCTGCTCTAACCCACTAGACCCTACTCCCCTCCCAGAGCAGAGGAGAGAACCCAGGAGTCCTGGCTCCCAGCATCCCCTCCCCCCACGAGGGGCAGGAAATAGGGGTGGGGGAAGCAGTGTATGGGGGTGGGGGGGCCCCAGCATCAGCAGAACTGCAGCAACAGTCAGGGAAGGACTGGAGCAGCCGCTGGCTTGGGGTGAGCCTGAAAGTTGGGTGTTGAAGACCAAGGGTGGCAAAGGTGGCAGCTGGCCCCTCACGCACTCCACATCACCCTGCCAGGGCCCTCTGTGCCCTGCGAGGGATGCACACAGGGGTGTGTGGGAGGGGAGCCAGGGGCAGGAGGAGGCAGGCGGGGTGGGGGCAGGCTGGTGCTGGGGAGCATCTGGCAGGGGAACATTTGTAGGGGATCGGCAGGAGCACTAATTGTGTTGGGGATTAGCTTAGCTGGGAGCCCGGACACCTGGGTTCTCTCCCCAGCTGTGGGAGGGGAGTAGGGTCTAGTGGTTAGAGCCGGGGGGCGGCTGGGACCAAGGACTCCTGGGTTTTATCCCTGGCTCAGGGAGGGGGTGCTGGAAGCCAGGACTGCTGTGTTCTATCCCCACACATTCCCCTTCCAGACATCGTATCCTAGTCAGTTCCTGGGTCTCTGCCCCCAAGGGTCAGGCCTCCCCCCTTCTCCTGGCAGCGTCACCCGAACCATGAGGCACAGATCCCAGCAGGCAATAAGTTGAAACCACCCCCTGGGGCCCTGCCCCACAGGAAAGGGGGGGGGGGGGCAGGACTGGCATCCCCAATTGATAGGGGGNCTCAATGACCCTTCAGGGTCCCTTCCAGCTCTATGAGATAGGTATATCTCCATTTATTTATACATTCCCCTTCCAGACATCATATCCTAGTCAGTTCCTGGGTCTCTCCCCACAAGGGACAGGCCTCCCCGCTTCTCCTGGCAGTGTCACCCGAACTATGAGGCACAGATCCCAGCAGGCAATAAGTGAAACCACCCCCTGGGGCCCTGCCCCACAGGAAAGGGGGGGGGGGGGCAGGACTGGCATCCCCAATTGATAGGGGGGAAATTTCATGCCAGCCAGGAATAGAACCCAGGCTACCAGCCCTCCTTCCCCTGCTCTAATCACTAGACCCCCCTCCCCTCCCAGAGCCAGGGAGAGAACCCAGGAGTCCTGGCTCCCAGCCCCCTGTGACTCTAACCCCTAGACCTCGCTCGTTCTCTGCCCCCAAGGGACCTGTGTTGTCTGACTGAGCTTCCTGGCGGGACCGATTTAGCTCCCCGGCCGGCTCTGTCTCTGCTGAGTACTCCCCGCCCGCCACGTGCTCTCTCACCTGCCCCCCACCACTCCACACATGAGCTTTGGGTCCCCCAGCTCCTTCGGAGGCCTCCATGCTCAGTGCTGCCCTCTGCCGGCCACGCTCAGTGCAGCACGGTGTGTATCTTGGGCCCCATAATGCTTGAGGGGGATTCCCTGCTGGCTTTGTGGGGGCTGCGCTGGGGCTGTCAGTCCCCTCCGATCACCAGAATGGTGTGGGGCGCCCTGAGGCAGAGGCACTGCGCTGGCACCAGGCTGCCCAGGAGATCTATCAGCCGGGGGAGCAGCCAATGGGGGGGAATGGGGTCAAGTGGTTAGAGCAGGGGGGGGTGGGGTAGGCTGGGAGCTAGGACTCCTGGGTTCTGTCCCCACATATTCCCCTTCCACCCTTCGTATTCTAGTCAGTTCCTGGGTCTCTCCCCACAAGGGACAGGCCTCCCCCCTTCTCCTGGCTGTGATCCTGACTGCTCTAACCACTAGACCCCACACACCCTTCCAGAGCTGCAGATAGAACCCAGGAGTTCTGGCTCCCAGCCCCCCCGCTCCAACCACCAGACCCCGCTCCCCTCTCAGAGCCAGGGAGAGAACCCAGAAGTCCTGGCTCCCACTCACCTGCTCTAACCCACCAGACCCCATTCCCCTCCCAGACCAGGAGAAAGAACCCAGGAGTCCTGTCTCCAGCCCTCCCTCTCTAACCACTAGCCCTCACTCCCCTCACAGAGCCAAGGAGAGAACCCAGGAATCCTGGCTCCCAGCCCCCTATGCTATAACCACTAGACCCCACTCCCTTCCCAGACCAGGGGATGGAACCCAGGTAGTCGGGCTCCTAGCCCCCCATTCCCCAGACACTCACATCAGGACTATGCTTGGTGCTGTGGATTCCCTGCACCGGGACTCAGCCTATGGGACAGGGCGACGTTCCCACACTTGGGTCCCCCCCCTTCAGCTAATCGATCCCTGGGCAGCCCAGTGCCGGAGTGCTGCCCCTGCCTCAGGGCGTCCCACAGCTGGTCCGGAGATAGCAGGGCCCTGACAGCCCCAGCACAACCCCCAGAGAGCTCACAGGGAATCCCCCTTGGGCATTACCAGATCTAAGATAGACACCATGCAGCACCGAGCGCGGCTAGCAGGGGGCAGCACTGAGCACAGAGGCCTCCGTAGGAGCCGGGGTACCCAAAGTTCTGTGTGCGGAGTGTGTGGAGATTAGGGTGAGAGAGGATGTGGCTGCTGGGGGGAGGGGCTCTGCAGAGACAGAGCCGGCTGGGGAGCTAAATCGGTCCCGCCAGGAAGCTCAGTTAGAAACCACAGCCCCCTGGGGGGGGCAGAGAACAAGCGAGGTCTAGGTTAGAGCTGGGGGGGCATCTGGGAGCCGGGACTCCTGGGTTCTATTCCTGGCTCTGGGAGGGGACTGGGGTCTAGTGGTTAGAGCTGGGGGGTGGGGGTGGGGTAGCTGGGAGCTCGGACTCCTGGGTTCCATCCCCAGCTCTGTGTACTTACCTCCATCCCATCCCCTCCCTCTGCCTCAGTTTCCCTGTCTGGGTTCCTAAGTGCTGGTATATTGTGGAGCTGGGCGGGGCCAGGGCAACCTGGGTGAACAATTTGAGTTTACCCTGTATAAGCTTTATACAGAGTAAACCGGATTTATTTGGGGTTTGGATCCCATTGGGAACTGGGTGTCTGGGTGCTAGAGACAGGAGCACTTCTTAAGCTGTTTTCAGTTAAGTCTGCAGCTTGTGGGGGACGTGGTTCAGACCTGGGTCTGTGTTTGTAGTAGGCTAGTGTGTCTGGCTCAACAAGACGAGTACTGAAGTCCCAAGCTGCCAGGGAAAACGGGCTCAGAGGTAGTCTCAGCACATCAGGTGGCAGTTCCCAAGGGGGTTTCTGTGACCCAACCCGTCACACTGGGTCTCTCCTGCAGTTCTAGGGCCTGGGGTGTGGGCAGGAGCTGGAGCTCACTGGGATTTGAATTGGAGCTGGGCCACGGGGCCACAGACCTGGAGTTTCAGGCTGCTGCTCTCTGTTCCCATGGAGGCCATTAGGTGACAGTTTAGTGACCTCTAACCAGGGTGCAGTTATGCAGATGCCTGCCCCAGCCCACCTGCCCATCGCTCTCCCTCCCACCTCTGCTGTGCTGCTCTGGTTCCTGGTAAAGACTGGGGGGAGGTGTCAGCGAGGTGCAGCCCAGACATAGCTGCTGCATCATCTTTTATCTCCTCTAACAGGGGCCTGGGACTCCGAGCACATCTATTATTGAGCTGCTCAGAGACAACAGAGCAGCACCGGCCAATCTCCAGTGCAGGCCCAGCCTGGCAGAGGTGTCTCCCCTGGGAGGGGGTTGCTGTCTGTATTGAGCGTGGGCTGGGGCCTCACCAGCCTTGCCATGCTGCCCAGCCCAGGGAAGGGGCTGATGTGAGGGTCGGGGGGTGGAGGGCTGCTTGGAGGGACCGTGTGTCTGTCTGAGGCTCCTCAGCCATAATCCTGCTCTGCTCTCAGCCCTGTGCAGGGACAGAGGACTGCTGTAGGGCACTGGCACTGCACGTCCACAGAGGTGCCAGCTGGGTACCTCCCACCTCTCAAGGTCCCAGGCATTTACACAGGGCCAGAGTGATGGGTCAAACCGTTCTGAGATAGTAGTTCGCAGTGGTTCACAGTCAAGCTGGAAGGGCATATCAATTGGGGTCCTGCAGGCACCAGTTCTGGATCTGGTTCTGTTCAATATCTTCAGCAATGATTTAGATAATGGCATAGAGAGTACACTTATGAAGTCTGCAGACAATACCAAGTTGGGAGGGGTTGAAAGTGCTTTGTAGGATAGGGTTAAAATTCAAAATGATCTGGACAAACTGGAGAAATGGTCTGAAGTCAATAGGATGAAATTCAATAAGGACAAATGCAAAGTACTCCACTTAGGAAAGAACTATCAGTTGCACACATACAAACTGGGAAATGGCTGCCTAGGAAGGAGTACTGCGGAAAGGGATCTGGGGTCATAGTGGACCACAAGCTAAATATGAGTCAACAGTATAACACTGCTGCAAAAAAAGCAAACATCATTCTGGGATGCATTAGCAGGAGTGTTGTAAGCAAGATACAAGAAGTAATTCTTCCGCTCTACTCTGCGCTGATTAGGCCTCAACTGGAGTGTTGTGTCCAGTTCTGGGGGCCACATTTCAGGAAAGACGTGGGCAAATTGGAGAAAGTCCAGAGAAGAGCAACAAAAATGATGAAAGGTCTAGAAAACATGAGCTATGAGCAAAGATTGAAAAAACTGGGTTTGTTTAGTCTGGAGAAGAAAAGAGTGAGAGGGGACATAACAACAGTTTAAGTACATAAAAGTTTGTTACAAGAAGGAGGGAGAAAAATTGTTCTCCTTAACCTCTGGACAGGATAAGAAGCAATGGGCTTGAATTGCAGCAAGGGCAGTACAGGTTGGACATTAGGAAAAACTTCCTAACTGTCAGAGTGGTTAAGCACTGGAATAAATTTCCTAGGGAGGTTGTGGAATCTCCATCATTGGAGAGTTTTAAGAGCAGGTTAGATAAACACCTGCCAGGGATGGTCTAGATCAGGGGTCTCCAAACTTTATGAGACGAGGGCCATATTAGATTTTTGAAGGGGCTTCGCGGACCGAAGCGACTGTGAAAAAATTAAATATATGCAAAATCATTGAAGAAATATTATTTTAGGATTAGTGAGAAGTATGGTACTATGTTTTTCGGACAAAATTGCATTTAGCTGTGGTTCAAAGTTAGTGTTCCCTATCATCAAAATTGATTGTAAATGTTCATCAGACAAGGTCGATCTGTAGTTGGATTTCACATATTTCATCATCGAAAATGTTTTTTCACACACATAAGTAGTGCCAAACACTGACATTAATCCACGGACAAAGCTTTTTACATGTGCATATTGTTGACTTGGCAGGCATTTATAGAACTCTACCAGATTTCCTTCCTTATATTTGTCCTTCAACAGGTCATTGGATTGCAGGTCAATCACTTCCATTTGAAGTTCAGGTGGCAGTTTTTCGAGATCGCAATCAAATGGGTTTTGGAAGATCCGTATTTCTCCTGTATTCACATCAGTCAGAGAAACGCTTCTGGAGCTGTAGTTTCAGATCAGAAATGATTTCTTGTGCAAACCTAGCTGGGAAACGTTATTCAGTTTCTTGGTTGAACTTTTCACAACATGTAAAATGAGCAAAGCAGTCCCTCATCAGTTGGGACTCGAAAAGAACTAGTTTTTGCGTGAATGCTTTCACCTGGGTGTACATGTCACAGATAAGCCCGTTTTCCCCTTGTAGTCTAAGATTGAAGTCATTCATGTGCTTGGTCAAGTCTACAAAAAAAGCTAATTTCCAAAGCCATTCACTGTTTGTGAGTAAAGGTAGAGGTAGTTTTTTTTTTATTTAAGAACATTTCAATTTCAGTTCTAAGCTCAAAAAATTGCGACAAAACCTTTCCACAGCTAAGCCATTGAACTGAAGTGTGGTAGGACAAATCGTGATATTCTGATTCTATTTCCACCAGAAATGCTTGGAACTGACGATGGTTAAGTCCATGCGAGCGAATGAAATTCGTGGTTGAAACTACGGGTTCCATAAGACATGACAAATCCAAATATTTCCCACACAATGCTTGCTGATGAAGAATGCAATGAAGAATCATAGGCTTGGGACAGCCCGCACTTTCACAAGCTTTGTAGATTTGTCCAACCAAATCTTTTTTTGAACCGCACATGTTTCTACCTCCATCGGTTGTAACGCACTTCAGTTGTTTCCATTGCAGGTTGTATTGAGAAAGTGACTTTTCAACTTCTTTGAAAATCTCTTCACCTGTGGTTGTATCATGCATACTATGCACAGAAGCTAGTTCTTCCATAACTTCAAAATTACTGCCGACCCCGCGAATAAACAACAGCAGCTGTGAAGTATCGGAAACATCGGTTGACTTGTCAAGTGCGAGGGAAAACCACTCAAACTTCTTAGCCTTTTCATTCAGCTGGAAAATTATATTACTGCCAATGTCCTCGATTCTGCGAGCAACTGTGTTTGCCGAAAGGCTAATTGTCTTAAATAAATCTACTTTTTCTGGGCATATTTCTTCAGCTGCTTGAATCATACATATTTTAACTAGCTCACCATCAGTAAATGGTTTCCCTCATTTTGCTAATAGGTGTGCCACTCAGAAGCTGGCTCTTGTTGCAGCTTCATTCTCGGTTTTCTTCTTCTTAAATATAAACTGTTGTGATGATAAGCCACGTTTCATGGATTCTAATTTATCTGAACGTAGCTTTCCCGTAAATTAAGAGTAGTTCGACAAGTGCTTGGTTTCATAATGTCTACGAATGTTGTATTCTTTTAGCACTGCGATAGTTTTGTTACATATTAAACACAATGCTTTGCTACCTGATTCGGTAACAAAATAGTCCACACTGCATTGTTCTTTAAACATGCGACATTCAGAATCAACCTTTCTCTTCTGTCCGAAGGGTAGGTGACAGTATCGATAAAGCCCCTTTTGCGTCACAATAGTCAACTGCTCTTGGGACTTTTCATCAACGTGCATCTGTAAATACGCTTGACTCAGATCAATGTTACTGAACTTTTGTCCCCCAGCCAGGACTGCGAAGAGGTCATCGATACGGGGAAGCGGGTATTGCTCTGCACACAACACTGGGTTGACAGTGACCTTAAAATCACCGCAAATCCGGAGGGAGCCATCTTTCTTCACTATTGGAACAATAGGAGTTGCCCATGGGCTATGGGTAACTGGTATTAGGACTCCATTTGTGACCAGGCGCTCCAGGTCCGCTTCAACCTTCGGCTTGATGGCATATGGCACAGTTCTGGCTTTCAGATATTTTGGTTGACTGTCAGGTTTAATGTTCAATGTCACAGTGATTCCCTTCATACTTCCCAGATCCTCTCCAAAAACAGCAGCATGTCTCCTTAGTATAGTGGTCAGACCGGTTTCTTCTTTAGTCACTCGGTGCACTTCTGCCCAATTCAGCTGGATCTCCCTAAGCCAAGACCTACCCATTAAGGCTGGGTAATTACCTCTCACCACAAACAGTGGCAATTTAGCAGTCTGTCCATTGAGCTCCACCTTAACATCAGTAGTGCCCAACATGGGCACAGCTTCTCCCGTATATGTCTTCAGCACTGTTTTTGTTGCTTTAAGTGGAAGATGCTGTAGCTTTTCTTTATACACAGTCTCTGAGACCAGTGAAACTGCTGCACCGGTGTCCAGTTCCATGCGTATAGGTTTGCCATCCAACAACGGAGTTACCCAGTATTCATGTGAGCCCACTGCCAAAGACAAAACGTGCAGTGGCTCTTCTTCTTGGGAGGAGGTGTCTCCTTGGCCATCCTGGGTCTGCTCTAGGGTATGCAGATTTCCCTTTTTGGTCGGCCAGACCACAGGCCTCTTTTTCTTTTGTTTACAGGCACATGCAATGTGTCCCTTTTTGCTACAGTGTCAACACACCAGGTCCTTACACCAGCATTCTGATGCAGGGTGACCCGGCTTACCACAGCGGTAACATTCCTGACTCCCCACAGTTTTGTGGGTAGGTTCTTGTGACACCTTATGCACCCTAGGGGATGCACCGATGGATTGTGCCTCCTTTGTAGCCAGTTCCATGGAGACAGCAATATCAATGGCCTTCTGTAAGGTACGCTGAGCCTCTGTCAATAGGCGCTTCCGTATAGCTTCACTGTGCAGGCCACACACTAACCTGTCACGTAGGGCATCATTTAACATCTCCTTAAATTCACAGTGTTCTGCAAGCTTCCTCAAAGTTGCTACAAATTGTACAACTGTTTCGTCTTCTTTCTGGTCTCTTTTGTGGAACCCATATCTTTCAGCAATTACCAGTGGTTTTGGAGAAAAATGGGACCCCAGGATTTTCACAATGTCACTGTAAGATTTAGTCTCTGGCTTAACAGGGTGTAGGAAGCTGCGTAGAAGGGAGTAGGTCTTAGCCCCTACAACACTTAAGAATATTGGCACCTTCTTCTCTTCTGTAATGTCATTTGCAATAACAAAAAGCTCAGAACACTCAGTATATACATGTCATTGCACTATAGTTTCCTCAAAAGGTTCCAGTGGCCCTGTAAGTGTAGCCATGGTTTTAGTTTCAGTTTGCACAGTCAGTGCAAACAAGCCAGTTCTCACCCCCTTCCAGCAGCAAACAAGGTTTTTTGTTGTTGTTTTTTTTGTACCTTAACTTCTACTTCCTTCTGTTGCTGGGGCAGCACAGATATCCCATCCTTGTCGCCACGTTGTTATATCCTTGGGGGCAACAGTTTTAGGAAAAAATCACTGGAGACACAGAGAGCTGTAAACCTTGGAGCAACCATTTATTGCTACCACAGAACTAACCAACAGCCAGCCAAAACTGGCTGGGCTATCCCCTAATAATCTAACTCAGTTGCCATAGCAACACAAGATTCTATTACCACGACAACCAAATACACAACAGTTTGAGATTGTTCTGGGCCAAAAGATATTTTTCTGAGGCAGGTTGTATGGAATGAAGACAGTTTGGACATGTCATACTTTCTCATTCCCCAGTATTCTGCACTATAAAGTAGTGTTGAAAGTACGCCGCTCACCAAAACCAAACTCAAGATTTTTCAGTTGTATTTTGATGATGACTGTATTTAAGCTCCTGAGGGTGTTCCTGGCTTTATTGATTTTGTTCCGGATGTCCTGGCTTGTTCCACCGTCCTGGCTGATAGTGCTGCCCAAGTATGTGAATGTTTCTACATTGGTGAGAACATAATCCTCTATCTGTAATGGTGATGGTGAGGCAGTATTAAAGGTCATGATATCTGTCTTATTGTGGTTGATTTTCAGTCCAATTGGTGGATGAATGCATTGAGTCGAGTTCTTTTTTCTTGTATATGGTGTTGGGTATGTGATAGGAGAGCGACATCATCTGCAAACTCCAGGTCTTCAAGGGATGAGAAGAGTGTCCATTTAATGCCTCGTGGCATGTCTTCTGTTGTACATCGCATTACCCAGTCAATGGCAATGTTGAAGAGGATTGCAGACATGACACACCTCTGACATACTCCTGTTTGGACTTCAGAACTCAGCTCACTGTGATCAACACTGCATGTAAAGTTGAAATAGAAGCTTTTAATGACTTTGATCATACGGAAAGGAATTCCATATGCCCACAGAATGCGCCATAGGATGGTCCTGTGAATGCTATCAAAAGCCGTCTCAAAGTCTATGAAATTTATGTCGAGTTGCTGTTGCCATTCTAAGCACTGTTCTATTATGTTTTGTAGAGTGAAGATCTGGTCTGTGCATCCACGCCCTTTCCGAAAACCAGCTTGCTCTTTTCTGAGAACGCTATCAACTGCCTCTGATATACGCTGAACTATGATCTTACACAATACTTTGCTTGGGACAGATAAAAGTGTAATACCATGCCAGTTATTACAATCACTGTGAGTTCCTTTTTTTGGTATCTTCACTATAACCCCATTGGTCCACTCATCTGGCACCATGAAAGAAAACAGAGAAAGGTTTGTTGATTTCTGTAATCATAGAATCTCAGGGTTGGAAGGGACCTCAGGAAGTCATCTAGTCCAACCCTCTGCTCAAAGCAGGACCAATCCCCAGACAGATTTTTGCCCCAGATCCCTAAATGGCCCCCTCAAGGATTAAACTCACAACTCTGGGTTTAGGAGGCCAATGCTCAAACCACTGAGCTATCCCTCCCATATGAAGGACCTAGTCATCAGCGGAACCCTATTTGAACATTGTGAAATTCACAAGGTGACATGATGTCCTCCAAATGGCAGAGATAAGAACCAGATTGACCATATCATGATCAATGGAAATGGCAATGCTCACTGACAGATGTGAAAGTGAGAAGGGGTGCAGATGTTGGCAGCAACCACCACCTTGTGACAGCCTCCATCAAGCTAAAACTGAGAAGGGACATAGACGTTGTGATATTGACAAGCTAAAGTCCCTTGAAACACAGAAAGCCTTTGTTCTGCAGTTAAAGAACAGGTTTCAAGCATTTGCAGACCTTGATGAAGAGGAGGGGAATGCAGATGAGGAGATCAACAAGAAGAGGGACAAAGTAACAGCAATTTATAAACAGAGCAGTGAAGCCTGTCTAGGCTACAGGCAGAAGAGAAGGAAGGAGTGGATTACACGCAGCACATGGAACGCCATAGAAACCAGACGAACCCTGAAGAAAAAAGTTTTAGACACAAAATCCCAGAAGCTAAGGACAAATACCATGAGCAGTATAGCAAGGTACACTGGGAGGTCAAACGTCTTGTGAGAGTGGACAAACGGCATTATGTTGATGATCTGGCAACACAAGCAGAGGATGCAGCTGCTCGTGGTGAACAAAGAACCATCTACAAAATGACGCGGCTTATCAGTGGTAAACGGCAGACACCAACAAACACTCTCATCAGGAACAAACAAGGACACCTACTAACAACCAAAAAAGAACAAGAAATGGGCTGGACAGAGCAGGCTGGCCGGGTGTCTTGTTGCCTGTCTGCTGGCCACACATAGGCATGGTCCTCCCCTCCTCTTGCCTCGCCCTCAGTTGCTCTGTGGCTTATAAACCTTCCCTTGGAGCTGTCAGCACCAGCCACCTCTGCTCTAGGTGCCCAGAGGAGGAGAGGTGTGCTGGGCTCCAGCCTGGGACTCTTCCTCCCTCCTGCCTAGCCCTGACTATGAGCCTGGCCCTGACACTCCTTCCTTTAAATGCCATGTGGGCAAGAGGAAGTGCATGGAGGCAGAAACAACCAGCAGGAATCTCTAGCCAGACTGTTAAGTTTTAGGGCCCCAACCTATAGCTGCCATCCTGTTGAACCAGCCGGTCCAAAGACCTATCTCCAGTGGGTGTCAGTCACCCAGCAGAATAGAAAGACACTCAATCTGGTGCATCCAGGGCTTTGCAGCAAACCATCATATCTCCAGCAGGTCCCACTGAGATTTGAACTCAGATCACAGGATTCAGAGTCCTGAGTGCTGCCCATTACACCATGGGACCAGCTGCTATTTTGGTTTCTAGATCCCTGTGAGTCTCATCTGGCTGGTTTGCACTCTGCACTTATTGCTTCCCACCAGCGACTTCCTCTCGCAGGACTCTCTCTCCTCCTCCAGCGACTGTGGTCCTGCTCTACCGGATCTGCGGGTCCTGCCCTGAGTCCCCGTATCCCCCTCCCTTGTCTCCATTCCCAGCAGGCTGGGCAGATGCTGATCCTCTGTGGCCATTATCGAAGACGGTAGGAAAGCAGGGCCAGCCCCCCCTGGTGGGGACTCTGACCGTTCCCACTCACGGTGCTCACTTTTGAAGTGGAGCAGGAGATTTTTCCCCAAGAGGCTTTTCCCCAGCTGGCGAGAAGTAGAGAAACACCCAGGCTCCCAAGGGCACTATTTAGGAAGCCGCCTCAAGCACAGGGACA
>QXTE01000332.1:0-21553 GCA_003942145.1 Platysternon megacephalum
TGATTAAAGTCTCCCATGAGAACCAGGGCCTGCGATCTAGTAACTTGTGCTACTTGCCGGAAGAAAGACTCGTCCACCTCATCCCCCTGGTCTGGTGGTCTATAGCAGACTCCCACCATGACATCACCCTTGTTGTTCACACTTCTAAACTTAATCCAGAGACTCTCAGGTTTTTCTGCAGTTTCATACCGGAGCTCTGAGCAGTCATACTCCTCTCTTACATACAATGCAACTCCCCCACCTTTTCTGCCCTGCCTGTCCTTCCTGAACAGTTTATATCCATCCATGANTGTCCTTAACTATTTTCTCCTTCAAAAATTTTTCTAAGACCTTGCATACTACAGATGTCAAACTAACAGGCCTTTAGTTGCCTGGATCACTTTTTTCCTCCTTTCTTAAAGATAGGAACTATGTTAGCAATTCTCCAGTCATACGGTACAACCCCTGAGTTTACAGATTCATTAAAAATTCTTGCTAATGGGTTTGCAATTTCATGTGCCAGTTCCTTTAATATTCTTGGATGAAGCTTATCTGGGGTCCCCCGGTTTAGTCCCATTAAGCTGTTCGAGTTTGGCTTCTACCTCGGATGTGGTAATATCTACCTCTATATCCTCTTTCCCATTTGTCATCCTACCATTATCCCTAAGCTCCTCATTAGCCTCATTAAAGACTGAGGCAAAATATTTATTTAGATATTGGACCATGCCTAGATTATCCTTAACCTCCACTCCATCCGCAGTGTTTAGCGGTCCCACTTCTTCTTTCTTTGTTTTCTTCTTATTTATATGGCTATAGAACCTTTTACTATTGGTTTTAATTCCCTTTGCAAGGTCCAACTCTACATGGCGTTTGGCCTTTCTCACTTTATCCCTACATGTTCTGACTTCAATAAGGTAGCTTTCCTTGCTGATCACTCCCATCTTCCACTCCTTGTAGGCTTTCTGCTTTTTCTTAATCACCTCTCTGAGATGCCTGCTCATCCAGCTTGGTCTACAACTCCTGCCTATGAATTTTTACCCTTTCTTGGGATGCAGGCTTCTGATAATTTCTGCAACTTTGACTTGAAGTAATTCCAGGCCTCCTCCACCTTTAGATCCACAAGTTCTTCAGTCCAATCCACTTCCCTAACTAATGTCCTTAATTTTTTAAAGTTAGACCTTTTGAAATAAAAAACCCTAGTCCCAGATCGATTTTTGTTTATCCTTCCATTTAGTTTGAACTGAATTAGCTCATGATCGCTCGAACCAAGGTTGTCCCCTACAGCCATTTCTTCTATGAGGTCCTCACTACTCACCAAAACCAAATCTAAAATGGCATCCCCTCTTGTTGGTTCAGCAACTACTTGGTGAAGGAATCCATCAGCTATCGCATCTAGGAATATCTGAGCCCTATTATTATTACTAGCACTTGTCCTCCAGTCTATATCTGGGAAGTTAAAGTCTCCCATGATCACACAATTCCTATTAGTATTTACTTAATTAAAAATATTAAAAAGGTCTCTATCCATATGTAAATCAGATCCCGGCGGTCTGTAGTGCTTGTGGTGTGCTATCCCAGGGGAGGCTCTAGTAGTTTCTTCCCCAATGTGATTTTTGCCCAGACAGACTCTGTCTTATCCATTCCATCCCTTCTTATTTCATTACAGTCTATCTCATCATTGCTATACAATGCTACTCCACCACCTTTGCCTTTACTTCTGTCTTTCCTAAACAGCACATACCCTTCAATACCTGTACTCCAGTCATGACTAGTATTCTACCATGTTTCTGTTGTCCCTATAATATCCGGTTTTACTTCCTGCACCAGTAACTCTAGTTCCTCCATTTTGTTACCTAGGCTCCTCGCATTGGTGTACAAACATCTTCATTCTTGCTGTTTGGCTTCACTCACATTCTTTACCTGATTAGGCCCAGACATTCTACCACCAGTATCACCTATTAGAATGATATCTACACTACCCTTCCTCCGTATGTCCATTCTCCTACCCACAGCTGTATCCTTTCTTACTTCGTTTTCTTCCTTCTCAATGTTAAAATCCAGCGTGCAGATTGCCTGGACATTTCCCAACCATCTCCCCCCAATTCCTAATTTAAAGCTCTCTTAATCAGTTGTGCCAGCCTCCATCCTAGAAGTCTATTTCCCTCCCTACTCAGGTGAAGTCCATCCCGAGAGAACAGTCCTCTGTCCATGAATGCCTCCCAGTGGCCATACATCCCAAAGCCCTCCTTATAACCACTGCCTGAGCCATCTGTTGATTGTCATAATCTTGTCACACCTTTGTTGCCCTTCTCTAGGAACAGGCAGAATCCCACTGAAGATCACTTGAGCCTCAATTTCCTTAAGCGTCTTCCCCAGCCTGGCATAGTCTCCCTTGATACATTCCAGCGAGAATCTAGCCGTATCATTTGTTCCCACATGAAGGACAATCAGCGGATTCTTTCCCACTCCCGTTAGGATCCTCTTCAGTCTCAGGTCCACATCCTGTATCTTAGCACCTGGCAGACAGCACACCCTTCTGTTCTCTGGATCAGCTCTGGTTACAGGCCTGTCTATTCTTCTCAGTAAGAGTCTCCAATCACGTAGACCTGCCTTTTCCTGGTGACAGTGCGATTCTCCGGTCTATCCCGTTCCCTCTGGCTGCAAGTCCTCTCGATTCCTATTCACCCTTGCAATCCTCCGCAACCCATCCCGTATCCTCCTGGGGCTCATATTTGGTGTTGTTACAGTATCTCCATTGACTCTTCTCCTCTCCCTATAGGACTAGCTGCTCTTCTCTTCTTCCTTGCCCTCTCACCTTCAGCGACCACCTGCTNGTCTCCAATCACGTAGACCTGCCTTTTCCTGGTGACAGTGCGATTCTCCGGTCTATCCCGTTCCCTCTGGCTGCAAGTCCTCTCGATTCCTATTCACCCTTGCAATCCTCCGCAACCCATCCCGTATCCTCCTGGGGCTCATATTTGGTGTTGTTACAGTATCTCCATTGACTCTTCTCCTCTCCCTATAGGACTAGCTGCTCTTCTCTTCTTCCTTGCCCTCTCACCTTCAGCGACCACCTGCTGTGCCCCTTCTTCATTTTCCAACTCCGCAAACCTGTTCCTGAGCTCTATTTCTCCTTCACTAGCCCGTCTTTTCCTCTCCCTGGTTCTCTTAGTCACATGCTTCCACCGTCCACTTTCCTCACCCAGCAGTCTCCCCTCAGAGTTCTTTGGTCCTGCTTCCATCTGCAAGTCTGAGCTTTTCCCTTCAGCCTCCTCATGTCTTTGCTCCATCGTCTGCTCGAACCCCCTTCTAAACTCAACCAGAGTTTCCACCTGCATCTCCAATCCTCGGATCTTTTCTTCCATCAGCTCTATCAGGCGGCACTTCATGCAGGCATGTACTCTTATCAGGTACCCCCTCCAGGATCATGTACATGCCGCAGCTTCCACATCCAGTCATCTTCATTGTGTCTTCCACTGCTTGGGTCACTACCACTGCTACCTCTGTATCTGTCATAGCCTCACCTAAATCCTGTAAATCTGGGAAACACAAACTAAACCAAAACACCACCCCCCACAGCAAAACAGACCCCCAACAAGCACCAAAACAAACACTGCACACTCCCTTCGCTAGCCTGTGTGTTCCTCTGCCTGCCTCTCTTAGTCTTCCCCCAAACTCCCACTCAAACTCTCCTGTTTACAGCTCTGTTTGCTGGCTCCTGTGTATTTTGTGACATACAGCCAGTCAAACCCCAGCTTCTTATTCAAACTCCACAAACAAAATGGAAGTGGGGTGGGGGCATGACATCTCACAACACACTGCTCAAGAGCAAAGCTTCAGGTTAGGGAGTGGCATATCCTGACTTCTCCAGCGCCATCGCACAGTTGCAGGGATGTGTCGCTTGGGCTGACCCAAGATGCCATTTTTTTACATACAATCTGTAAAAACCCAGCTACTTATTCAAGCCATTTACAAAATGGAAGTGGGTGGAGGTGTGATATCTCATGGCATATTGCACAGAAGCAAAGTTTGGGGTAGGTGTGTGGCATGTCCCAGCTCCCTTAGAACAGTCTAACAGTCACAGAAACATGTCACTTGGGGTGAGCAGAGACAAATTTTGTCTAATGCAGCTAGTCAAAACCCAGCTCTTATTCAAGCACCATTTACACAATGGAAGTGGGGTGGAGGTGTGACATATGCCAGCAAGTTGCTTAAGAAGGAAGCTTCAGGTCAGCAAATAGCATGTTCCAGCTACTTCGACACAATCAAATGGTCACAGAGACATGTCACTTGGGGTGACCTGATGCTTATTTTGTCATGTACAGCCAGTCAAAACCCAGTTCCTTCTTCAAACTCCCTGTACAAAATGGAAGTGGGGGCAAGACATCTCACAGGATATTTCTCAAGACCATAACGTCAGGTCAGGGAGTGGCGTGTCCCAGCTGAGACTCATTATGTGGTGTGACCAAAGATGCATTTTCTCTAAACCCAGTTCCACTCAAGCACCATTTGCCATATGGATGTGGTGGGGGGGGGAGATGGGGCAGCTTTGGGGCCGGGAGTGGCTTCTTTAGAATAGTCTGATGGTCATGGGGATGGGTCAGACATTTTGTCAGGCACAGACAGTCAAAACCCTACTCCTTCTTTGATTTTTTAATTAATGATTAAATAATTGCTCGTTTACATTTTTATCACATTCAATCACATTAATTTGATGAAATTTAAAAAAAAATAATCATACATTGATATATTTTAAATAATTTTGCCCTCTGAGTAAGGCACTGGGAGTAAGGAACCAATTTCAGCCTCGTGGGCACCAGTCCCTGCAATCCCCCGTACTTACTCTGAGGGCTCAGCTGGGAAGTCCTGTCTCCTCTGTGGGGGGGCTGGGGGGTTTCAGTCGCAGCTGTTAGTCTGAGAGGCAGTTGTTGATTTGTACCAGGCCTGCTGCAGTTCTCCCTCCGTTTCTGTCACAGCATCACATGCCCCAGGAAGCTAAGGGATGCCTCTGCTGCACAGAGACTTGGCAGGGCAATTTCTTTTCAGCATTTTCTACTTTGGCTAGTGCCTCTGGATTTGAGCACGTACCTGCCGAGTCCCTGCACAATACCTGTCCTCGCGCACCTCCCTTCACTACTTACTGCTCTCATTGCATTGCACAAGGGAAAGGAAAGTCAGCCTCTGCTCCAAAAAGCATTTTATTGGGTGATGCGTTACACAGACAGTGGTTATACAGCAGACATAGCAATTCAAGGCCTGTTACAGAAGAGAAGAAGAAGTTGGCTTGCCTCTCACTTGGGGAATGGTGGGATATGCATGGAATGAGACTATTTGAACCAGATCTGCTCTAGAACAAACATGAATTAATTCAGGGAAGTTCTGTGGCCTGTGTTATACAGAAAGTTACACTAGATGATCACCATAGGCACTTCTAGCCTTATAATTAATTAAACGATTTCAGGTATTACTTCATTTCCACTCTAAGAAAAGGGAAAGAAAGCTGATTTACAAACAAAGGCTCAAAAAAGAATCACTGCCACCTTTATTGTGCCCAGCTTCCCACATAAATTGGCATGGCTGTAATAAACAAACTTCCTGCCTCCCCGGGGATGCGATCATGCTTCTGCTGCTTAGACCCAGAATCAAACCATTTTGATGACAGGAGAGTTCTAACAGAGAATGATTTTCTTCTCCAACTTGGCTTATTCTAGTTCTAGCATGATACAGGGGCATGTGCAGTAACTGAGAGAGGACTCCATGTTCTGAGCAGCAGGGATGAAAGCCTTCAAGACCTGAAAATCAGAGGAGTCCCCTGTTGTGTAATGCTGAAGATCACACTGTGGCTTTGTGACTGTCACTAACAATTACTGTTCACATCCCAACCTCTCAGCCTTCACACAGCAGAAGATTCTTTGCACTGATGCCTGAGTTAATTAAATTAACTGAGGATTAAATTATGTAAGCAGAGTCAGGATGAGCTCTACCCTGACATCTGGTGGAAATTATGGCGAGTGTGGAAAAGAACTTCAGGGGCTGATCTTGTTTGCATAGGCACACCCACCCCACCTAGCATGAGCCTACAGCAGCCTAAAATGGTCACTTTGGCTGCTGTAGAATCCCCAGTTTCTCTGTTATTGGGGCAGGAAGAATAAAGTATTGTTACCATGGTTATGTGAATCAAGGCCAGTGGAACTGTTTGATGACAGAGGGACTCACCATCAACTAAGTAGCACTTGCTAGACAAGGGTTCCAAAACCCAGTGAAGGGAGAGAGAAGGAGGTACAATTGGTGTTTCAAGCCCTCAAAGGGGGCCCATCCCCCCAGGTACAAATACCTGTCCCCAACCTCTCTCTTTTCACTGTGTTTTGGAACCCATGTCCCTTGTCTAGCAAGTGCTACTTAGTTGATGGTGAGTCCCTCTGTCATCAAACAGTTCCACTGGCCTTAATTCACATAACCATGGTAACAATACTTTATTCTTCCTGCCCCAGTAACAGAGAAACTGGGGATCCTACAGTGGCCAAAGTTACCATTTTAGGCTGCTGTAGGCTCATGCTAGGCGGGGTGGGTGTGCCTATGCAAACAAGATCAGCCCCTGAAGTTCTTTTCCACACTCGCCATAATTCACCACCAGATGTCAGGGTAGAGCTCATCCTGACTCTGCTTACATTAAAATGCCAGAGGAACCACACAAATGAACACACTGGCTTTGCAAATGTATATGGCCTATGTGACTAGATAGCTAGGCACCAAATCACCCACACATAGGGCTACTGTGCACAATTCTAGCCACTTTAGCTGGGCAAAGCAACTCTAATGCCAGCGGGCCCTGTCCCAGAGAGCTGAACAACTATCAATGCACCAATTGCTGGTGGATTCCCCCTGCCTAAGGGAACCCTACGGTGGCACAGAGCTTGTGTAATGTCTCCTACACCTCAGCTGCCAGATGGGGATGGAGCCAGGGGAAAGGAAGCATAGTTACGGCATCCCTGCACCCCATTGGTCGTCATCTTCCAGCTGCTCTAATTAGCACCAGGGCTGGTCCCATCACCCAGGTTTAGGATGCAAAGACTCATGCCAAGTGCTTCTTCCCCAGCCCAGAGAACTGGGGCTGCTGTGCCAATTTCCTTTCGTATATGGTGCTAACACTAGTGGCACGTCCTTTGTCTGTGACTACCATGGAATGTTCCACAGTCTGGGAAAAGCCTAGGAATTAATGAGTTAATGTCTTATTCCTTCAATAGAGACAATTTGCTGACTCACCATTCCAGGAAAAACAGCAAGGGAAGCTTTTTTATTATAAAGAAACCAAAGAACAATAATTAAGTGGCATCATATGGCTGACAATCATTACTGTCTCACTCAAAGGCACTCCTGGAAAATCAGCAAACTTTGTTTCTCTTAAAGGAAAAATTCTAGTGATTTGTTATAATAACTCAGAGAGCAAAACAGATTTTTAGTAAATAAGAGATATGTTAAAAGTTCATTTCAGAGAAATTCTAGTGCAGCAGTTGGACTGCCTTTGTCCTACAACACCATCTCCCAACAGAGACCCGTCTAATGATGGAAAATCAGACAGAAAGAAATGGCTCTTAAGACAAAACTGATTTAGGCCAAATTTGTGTGAATTTCATAAGAGGGCAGCTTCCTGGCTGATTGTGAATTATTCTGTTGTCATTTTGAAAACTCATTTTAGTGCCGTTCTCTGCTCTGTAATGTCATGTTTAGAACATTTCATATATTGCACTGGAATGTCTTTTAACAATGCTCACTTTAATTTGGTTGCATCTCACTGAAAAGGCCTCATGCAAAACAAAATCAAGCCAAACTATAGCACTTATGCCGTGTATTCCAGGCAGTAAAAGCATTGGACTGAATGTGGTAAAGAATCCTTGCAGGCAGCATCCTGAATCCAGCCCTCCAGGGGAACTTCAGCTTCCATCATTAGTAGTCACCGGATGCTTCTTCTGTGGGGTGAAATGGGCAAGGTGTTAATAAAGCAGTGAAGGCCCCGGGCGGCTGGGATTGTGTTTTATCTCTATGGGTTAAGCAGGAACAGAAGGACACGTGGAGATGTATCGGACAAAGGGGAGAGAGACAAGATATCCACCAATCGATGCCCTCAGGCTCTGTGGGAGGTGTTCACCTTGCCCAGCTGCAGTCCTTCTCCAATTACCCTAGTCCAGTAAAGCAAAGTAGGATCCCCTTCTGACTAGGCACAGGAGCCAACAGATGGCCAAAGAACCTTTTAGAAGTGTGACTTCTAAGTCTGAGACATCTACCAATGCGAACTCTTGACACTTTGTGTACAGTGTCCCTCACGCCCCTGACATTTTAACCAATAGAACCAGAGCATGCAAATCTACTGTCAGGAAGGGTGGCAATTGGTTGTATGTCACAATGGGTCCACTTGAACAGGTGGCCTGATTTAGTCTATAATCGTAACAATTAGATAAACAGTCATTAATAAGTTAATTTCTAATTTTTTCAAATGTAGCTTGGGCATGAAATGTCAATGTTTTATCTGTCGACTATTAGCTGGTTACTTAGCTGCTGAAGAAGGGAAGCGATGTAGCTCAGTTGAGAACCTGAAGGATCAGAAGGGGCTGAGGAGCAGCTGAGTTCTGCAGGAGGACAAGGCAAGGAAGCACCTGCCAGCCCTGCTTTAGCCTGCTGGGGGAAGCCCCGGGCTGCAAGCCTGAGCTTGCACTGCAGTAGAGATCTCCTCGTGCCATTCCTCACCTCTCACATTTCCTCAGATCCCATCAGTCGACACTCCCAGGCTGCAGCCAACCGGTGTTCCCTGGTTACCAGGATGGCTGTTGTGTGAGAAGGGGATCCGCTAGCCTCTGCAGAGGAGTGACCCACTGCAGCTCACCTCTTCCAGCTCCCTGCACCAGGACTCCCCTTGGCAAGCCATAGTGAAACATCCTCCTTCTGCAGCACTGAACTGCTCCTCACATCCATTCCACAGCCCCCTGTGTGCTCTGCATTGCCCACTGGCAGAGCTGGTGCTGGCCCATTGGGGCCCTAAGCAGGTATATCACACACACACACACACACACACACACACACACACACACACACACACACACACACACACACACAACTAAACCAGGCAAATTCTTATAATAAAAACTTAGGGACCCCTTGAGCTGCTCGGGACCCTAAGCAATTGCTTAGTCTGCTCATGAAGCCCAGCAAGCCAGCTCTGCCCACTGGGCTCCAGCTCGGGCTCCTCACACACCCTTCTTCGGTTGCCAGGAGCTCCAGAGGCATAAATGAAAACAGTTCGGAAGAATAATAGAAACATGAAGCCAAATCCCATGCTGCAAAGGGACCTGCGTCTGAGATCTTGGAGACTTTTCTGGGCGGGCTCCATACATTCTGTGAATGTTTAGCTCCAGGGACCCAGAAAAATATTAGATCGAAAAGCTAAATTTAGAAAAGAGGCATTTTTAAACCTTTAGAAGTTCAACATACTCCAGCCACTTAGTCCAGATCCAGGTCTGGGGGAAATATCAGAAACAATATCTGTATTCAGAATCTTTCTTCATAGGAAATAAATGAAATAAATTGTGCTGTAAAGTGGAAATCTCTACTCAGCCTGATCCCTGCGCAGGTATTTGCTTAGCACTGACAATGTGCTCAGAACAAGACTCATCGCTCATGCAGAAAGCTACAGGTAGTTGTGGGAGTAAGTAAGTGGGCTGGGTAATGAGGATAGGAGCACACCCTTGTGTGGTGGGGTTTGGGTCGGTTCGGTGGGTTTAGGGTTCAGGGGATATGGTCCAGCAATAGGAGTCTACCAGTCTTTGCGGGTGCGTGGGGTCACGCCGGACAAACGGCCAGGCTGGAGATTGCTGCTCTGACCCAGGATGGCAATTCCCACATGACAGGAAGACCCTGTCCTGAAGAGGTAACAAGCAAAACATTTATATAAAGTAATTCCTGGCAGCCCAGGTTAGCTTTACCGTTGACCAGCAGTGCTGATGGACTGCATGCCCATGAGCTTACTCATAACGGACCCAATTTTCAAGCCTGGGTGCCTAAATGGCGTCTAAACCTGCATTAGGCATCTATATACCCGTTTTTGGACCTAAGAGCCAGCTTTACAAAGCTCTTTAGGCACCCAGTGGGATTTTCAAAAGCACTTCAGTGAATTACATGCCAGACTCGCAAGGGAGTTAAAGTATCTTAATCTGTTTAGGTGCTTTTGAAAATCCCACTAGGCCCCTATTTGCATCTTTAGGCAACTAAAAACCTTTGAAAATCTGCCCTGTAAGTATTTATCTAGGCCCCTAAACACAGATGCAAACATGCGCCTTTGAGTTTCCTACTTTGAAAATCGAGTTCCCCGTGTTATGTTGAGTGCAAAGCGGCCAGTTCTCTCTGTACCCACCTTCCCCATCATCACATCTTGATCTCCAAGCCGAGAGGTCCAGCTTCTGTATCTGATTGCAGTTCACAAAGTTTCTGGGATATCTATTGGCGTGGAAAATATACCTAGGAACCTCAGTGATGCGGGTGTTATCACAGATTATACGTGGCAAACTGATCCGTCTCAGGGCGCCTCGCTGCTGGGGAGTGAAAATCCCGGTGTTCTCCCACCAGAATCTGCCCAAAACAGGAAAACAGCAGCAACAGATTTTATCCTGTGGGTTTCTATAGACTCGGGACCATTGGCATGTCATTGCCAATGAAACCTGAACACAAGCAACACCTTTCTCTTTGTGAGCTTTGTCATGAATGGGGCTTTGTGGTGAGGCTGAGTGGTCTCCCTCTGAACTGGAGTGTGAGGGACCACTATGCTCCCCTGGGTGGGGGGAGCCAAACCTGCCCCGCACCCCTCACTGGAAGTCCCATGAGCTCAGCTGCTGCTGAGCCAGAGGAGAGACCGGACGTCTCCTCTGGGGAGCAGACATCCCTGCAAGAGCCCGGCCGAGCCCGGAGCAGACCGACACTTTGCCATCAGGGGAGGCAGACAAGGACACCGAGGAGCTGCAAGAGCTACCCGTGGCCGAGTACCCCAAGGAGAGGGGGGATCTTTGGGACCCTACACCCAGACTGTGGTAGGAGCGGGGCCCAGGGGGACCAGACTCTAATCCGGTCCTGCTGCCGGAGGGTGAGTCAGCGTGTTGCGGCTGGAACCCCCCTGACCCATGGCAGATCACCCTGCCACTGTCAGAGCCCTGGGCTGGGATGCAGTGGAGTCAGGTGGGCCTGCGTTCCCCTGACTGCTTTGGCACTCACCCCTGCAAGAGCCCTAATTGTTTGCGGCTTTGCCCCGCCCAGAGGGAGCCAGAGCCCCTCTACAGACGGTTTGTAGCTGTCTGCCCAGCCAGGTGGCTGCGGGCTAAAGACTGTTTGTGGTTCTGCCCCGCCCAGGGGGCTGGAGCTCTCCCCTATAAGACTGTGACTTGCAGTCTGCCTGTAGCAAGGCAGAGTAGCCTCCCTCCCCCACTTGAGAGTGAGGGACCACGACAGGTTAAATCCCAGCGGCTAACTCTGAACGAGGATCCCCTTTTCTACCCACGGGATGATTGCAATAACTCGGCTTGCCTTGGCCATTCACTACGAACACTGTCAAACCAGGACTAACCAGGGCGAACTGGGCACTGGCTCGACTCGGGGGCTAGCACCCTCCTCTCGGAAGCAGAAGATCAGGATGAGTTCCAGCCCTAGACCAGGACTCAGTATTGTCCCTATAGTGCAGTAATGGGGGGGGTTGCAACTGCAGAGGCTGGTCCTTAGCCAGGCAGAAGTTAAGGAACCGTATCACTTTCCAAAAAGAGTCTTGCTCCATAATTCCTCTTTCAGTAAAACAGGTTCTCCTGTCCCACGCTCATGACAGCTATTGCAAAGTGCTTGCCTACAAGCTATCTGGCCAGATTCTTGGCCCATCTTAACTCCCCTTTGGGATGCTAGTGGCACAAAGGGGACTAAAAGCTATCTTAAGGCAGAAATGGAGGAGACCCCCCCCAGAGTGTGGGTTTTCACCCTGGGGGTCACAGCCCCCTTTTCCTTCCTATATTGCTAAACAGGTAAGGGGCCCCAGTAGAAAAACGCAAATGGCTGAGAATCACGGTCCTAGTAAAAGGGAAACTTTAGCTGTCATAGGGCATGCCCTGTATCACCTATTTCTTGCCTGGGCAGGAGGTATTTTGGGGAAGGAGGGAGCATGTTTAGGATGGGGCCAGAACACAATGTGTACTGCAGTGTTTCGAGCTGGCAGAGCAGCCCCTTGAGGTACATTATCCACTGGTGCAAGTTAGAGAGGCCCAGAGTCTGCTCTAACTTGTGCCATGGTGCAGTTTGGCCCTCAGTAGCTGTGAGGATTGGAGTGGAGTGGAAAGTTGGTGAAAAGCCACCTATAACCCCCTCTTCAGGTTCTGCAAGTGCTGCTGTGTGTACCTGGGGGCCTGGCCTGCTGTGTAGCCAGTATCTAACTCAGTTCTGTGACAGAATCTGGACTTTTTGTAGCATGAATACTGCTAGTTATAACTCTGTGGTTTATTCGGCCAAACTAGCGCACAGATCCAAGAATGTGAAAATGAAAGAGTTTGCATGGCCCCAGATGGGGAAAGGCAGCTCCAAAAGTGCTCTTGTTAAAGGAACTTTGTTTTCACCTGTGAGTGCTGAGAGTCATCACTTTATCACGCCATCCTGTCCTCAGCCCATCAGTGGTGATATCTAATCATACACACTGCCGAGGCATATAAGATCCTGTATTGTATTCTCCTCCATTGCTGAGTTGCTTTCTTCCTCCCCTCCCCATCTTTCTTCCTATCCTATCTCTCATTCTCTTGGCCTTTCATTGAATCCTGAAATCAACTATACTGCATTCATCCAAGCCTGCCTCATCTAAGGAGAAAAAATCCAACCAGATGACGTCTCTCACGAGAATGTGAACCAGGGTCCAAGCAGTAGGTGTCATTGTTGACTTGCCAGCCAAAGCATCCAATCGTAACTAAACAGCAGTCCACTGTTCCAAAAACATCAAGAAAAAACATATTTCACCCATCTTTTCTATCCTGTCCCTCATCCATCTTGTGTCTGTCTGTTTGATAGCAACAGGATAAGTGAATGTCCTTCACACATTAGGACTGACAGTAAAATTAATCCTTATCTTCTCAGCAAAGAAAGATTATTAATGAAAAAGGAGACTGATAGTTTGACTCTGAAAGGAGAGAGATTTTGATAGGGTCGGACTAAGTTTTTTTTGCATAATCACTCAACCACAATTTCAATATAAATGCTTGTTTTAATTCCTTGGTTTTTCTTGAGGATGCAGGGTGTGTGTGTGTGTGTGTGTGTGTGTGTGTGTGTGTGTGTGTGTGTGTGTGTGTGTGTGTGTGTGAGAGAGAGAGAGAGAGAGAGAGAGAGAGAGAAAATCAATAAACTTTCAACTTGAATGAATGCTTTTGGGTGTTTGCCAAGTAACCAAGTACAACCAAGGCCTCTGTGAAAAATAACCCCTGGCCTATCTATCACTGCTGAATGTTGGACAGTGAAAGAATTTATAAACACCTTTAACTCTTTAGGCCTTTGAGATCAATATCCTTACAAAAGATCCCCAAAATGGAGCAACCCAGAATGCTTTTTTAAATGCTGGCCCAAGGGAATATGTACTTTACCAGGAAGGAAAGACAACTTTTGGAAGATGATGAACAAAATCATATATGGAGCTCACATTCAGCTCCCTGAAACAAACAGCCTCCTACCCTTAATCACTGGGATTCCTGTCTTTGTATGATCTCTTACCTGTCCCCATCTCGCAATTTCCTGAACTGAGATCCAATGATGCAAGCCATGGTGGGCCCAACTCTGCCATTGGGAACAAACGGCTCCGCGAGTGCCCCAATCCAGATGTCGATATTGTGTGGTGTCCCGTACAGGTCCATGAACTTCTTGGCCAGCTCACGATTTCTCAGTACTGCAGAGAGTTCATGTAAGTTGCGAGGCTGTGAGAGCCCACAGAATTGCCTCCAGGCGTTATACCCTGCAGAACCAGAGCAGAGCAGTCAATACGCCATCTCCCTCCCATCTGTGCTAGCAAGTTGTTCCTCTTTCCTTGGGTGACCCAGTCACATATTTGTTTCTAGTGTATTTGAAGTCTTTTCTAAAGCTCTCCCCTTATTGTCTCTGTTTTTCTGTTCTTTGTGTCAACTCTTTGCCACTTTAGTTCCAATTTGTACCTTACCTGGCATGGTCTGTATGGCTCAGGCAGGATGTCTATTCTTTAGATAATGCTGTTTTAGACGTAGTCCTTTCTTACCCGGCAGCTTTTACTCTTTGTTTGTTTTGGTGTCAGAGGCACATGAATAATTGTGTCTCTCTATGGAGTCTTCAGTTACTTTCAGGCTCCATTTACAGTTTAAGATTCTAATATATTCTTCTACCTGCTCTTAACCAAAACGATCTTTGGATGTACAGACAGGGGAATGTTGAGTAGAACTAGGCTTCAGAGTAGCAGCCGTGTTAGTCTGTATCCATAAAAAGAACAGGAGTACTTGTGGCACAAGTTCTCCTGTTCTTTTTATGAGTAGAACTAGTGAGGTGCTGTCATCTCGGAATACATCACTGTTGGAACACTACATCCCATTCTGGTCTCCACACTTTAAAAAGAATATTGAAAACCTGGGCAGGGTTCAGAGAAGAACTACGGGAATCATTTGAAGTCTGGAAAGTACAACTTACACTAAAAGATTGAATGAGCTCAATGTATTTCACTTATCAAAACAAAGATTAAGAGACTCTTTGATCCTGGTTTATAATTACCTATCTAGAGAAGGCCCCAGGCATTAGGGAGCTCTTTGCTCTAGCACAGGGGTCGGCAACCTTTCAGAAGCGGTGTGCCGAGTCTTCATTTGTTCACTTTAATTGAAGGTTTCGCATGCCGGTAATACATTTTAATATTTTTTAGAAGGTCTCTCTCTATAAGTCTATATATTATATAACTAAACTATTGTTGTATTGTAAAATAAACAAGGTTTTCAAAATGTTTAAGAAGCTTCATTTAAAATTAAATTAAAATGTTGATCTTACGCCGCCGGCCCGCTCAGCCCGCTGCTGGTCTGGGGTTCTGTTCACCTAGGGCAGTGGCTGGGACCCCGGCTGGCAAGGGGCCGGCAGCCAGAACCCCAGACCGGCAGTGGGCTGTGTGGGGCCGGTGGCCAGGACCCCAGACCGACAGTGGGCTGAGCGGCTCAGCCCGCTGCCGCTCAGGGGTTCCATCTACCGGCTCCTGCCAGCTGGGCTCCCCGCTGCCGGACCCGCTCAGCCTGTTGCCGGTCTGGGGTCCCGGCCCTGCCCACATACAGTGGGGACATACCTTCTCCCTGGTTCTGGCCCATTCTCTTCCTCTCTCTGCACTGAGCTGAGGAGGGGAGTGCACTGAGCACAGGGCTGGGGGTGAAGGGGCAGTCTGGGGGTTGGGGTGTAGGGTCTGGCCAGGAGCTAGAAGGAGGGGCGGGGTTCAGGGTTGGGGCAGGAGATTTGGGTGTGGGGCACTTATCTGGGCAGCCCCCATTGGGGGCGAGGGGTGCGGGTGGGAATGTGGGGGGGGGGCATGCAGGAGCTCCCGTTTGGTGCTCAGGGGGGGGGGGGGGATGGGGGGTGTGTGTGCAAGGGTTAGGGCAGAGGGCTGGGGGCGGGTGAGGGGGGGTCAGGGCAGGGGGCTGGGTGTGTGTGAGGGGGTGTCAGGGCAGAGGGAGTGTGAGGGGGGTCAGGGCAGGGGGCTGGGTGTGTGTGAGGGGGGCTCAGGCGATGGGTCTGGGGTGTGTGCGGGGCACAGGGCTCAAGGCAGAGGGCTGGGTGTGTGGGAGGGGAGGCTCAGGGGATGGGTCTGGGGGTGTGCGGGGCACAGGGCTCAGGGCAGAGGGCTGGGGGTGTGTGAGGGGGTGTCAGGGCAGGGGGCTGGAGGGGATATGCCCCCATTCCACCCCCTCCTTCCCCAAGGCCCTGCCCCCGCTTCTTCTCTGCCTCCGAAGGGAGCAGAGCAGGCTGACTCTGCTCCTTCCTGACCCCCTCCCTCTCAAGGGCCATCAGCTGATCGGCCGGCAGGGAGGGGGGGACGGAGAGCCGGATGAGGGGCAGGAACCCAGCACACTGCCGGAAGAGGCAGGGGAGCCGGCAGGAGCCGGCAGGACCCAGCTTCTGCCCCTGACCCCGTGGGAGGGGGAGGGGGCTGGGGGCGGAGAAGAGCGGGCCAGGCCGGGCCGGGCTGGATTTTTAATGGCACGCTGCTGCACGTGCCATTAAAAATCGGCTCGCGTGCCGTCTTTGGCACGCGTGCCGTAGGTTGCCGACCCCTGCTCTAGCAGATAAGATCCAATGGCTGGAAGCTGAAGTTAGACACATTCAAATGAGAAATAAGTTGTAGCTTTTTAACAGTGAGTGTAATGAACCATTGCAACAGATTAGCAAGGGAGAGAGTAAATTATCCTCATTTAGAGGGTTTTAATCAATTTGGGTATCTTTCTAAATGTTCAGACACCTGGTACTAGACCCAATAGTGTTGCCTTACGGAGCGGGGAAGAATTATTCCCTCCACTGCAGGAATGACAGGCTGATGTTATATGGTCTGTGTTATGCTGGTCAGATTAGATCCTAGAGGTTACTTCTGGCCTTGAAAACTGTGAATTTATCACCATTCCTCATAGTTTTGAAATCTGTCCTATTAAGTTTCCCACCACAATGCTATCATAGTTACAACATCAGCCTAACTGGGCAGTGATCACCCAGGAACCTCCTATGCTCCATTTTAATTTTATTAACTCCTGTCTATTACTCAAGACTAAGGGCTTGTCTACACTGAAAACGCTGCAGCTGCACCACTGCAGTGCTTCAGTGAAGACGCTACTTACACCAACAGGAGGGTCTCCCGTCAGTATAGGTACTGCACTTCCCCGAGAGGCGGAACTAGGTCTACACCAGGGGTTAAGTCGGTTTAACTGCATCGCTCAGGGGTGTGGATTATTCACTCCCCTGAGTGACGTAGTGATACTGACCTAATTTCCTGGTGTAGACCACACCTGAATTGAGAATTGCTTCTTCTGTAGGCACCTAAACAGGCTGATGTAAAAAGCTGTCATTTTGGTACCAAATTGCTTCTCCAAACCATTCCCAGATTCATAGAGTGTAAGGCCAGAAGGGACTATTACATCATCTAGTCTGACCTCCTGTGTAACACAGGCCAGAAACTTTAGCTTCTCCTGTGTTGAGCCCAACAACAGTATGTGTCTGAGTAAAGCATCTCTTCCAGAAAGGCTCCAGTCTTGCTCTGACAACTTCAGGAGGTGAGAATCGACCACTTTCCTTGACAGCTTGTTCTAATGGCTAATCGCCCTCTATTAAAAATGTTGCCTTATTTCCCATTTGAATGTGTCTGGCCTCAGCTTACAGCCATTGGCTCTTGTTCTGCCTTTCTCCACTACATTAAAGAGCCCTTTAGCACCCAGTGTTTTCTCCCCATGAAGGTATTTATATAGTGTAATCAAGTCATCTCTATATCATCTTTCTGCTCAGCTAGTCAGGTTGAGTTTTTTAAGTCTCTCACTGTAAGGCATTGTCTCCAGCCCTCAAATCTTTTTTGTGGCACTTCTCTGTACCATCTTCAATTTGTCATCATTTTTTTTCATTGGAGACACCAGAACTGGAGGAACATTCCAATACTGGTCCCACCAATGCCGTACACAGCGGTAAAATCACCTCCTTACTCCTACTCACCGTGGTCTAGTGAAGGGGCACATCTGCCACACAATAAGGAGGCACACACAGGACATGTGAGAAGATGTGATTTGTTGAATCGAACAGGCAGCCTGGTTCAGGAGCTGGGCAGAGTTAGAATGCAGCAACTCCTGAATGTTAGTCCTGGCTAGGCAATTATTCTTAGCTTCCATGCCAGTTTTGCCATTTATCAATTGAAGATAATATGTTTGTTGTGACACACAGAGAAGAGTTCATCAGTGATTGTTAGCACCGTCCTGTGCAATGTGATGTGAACACAAAGGATTATGCTGCTGAGCACCTAACTCCAGTCAGCTCCTCGCTCCATCCTGGCTGCTAACTCAGTGGCTAACTTTCCTACCTACTGGTTTACTGTGGCATAGTAAAGCAGACCGGACCCAGAAGAGATCCCTGCAGGATCCCCAAAACACTGGGCTGTTAATATTTACTCTCCATGTCAGACTTTTTTGTCCCAGGGTATGTGGATGGCTTAAGGTTGACTACATTTCTCTGTATTCCATTATGGGACTTTCTGGTCTTCTCCCTACATTTCTAGAATATACTGCAATTTACATTCATTCCTGTGGGGTTTGGCATTTTGGTTTTTCCTTTTCTTCTGGAGTTTTGTTTCTGAGATGGAGGCAACTGGGATCCTCACCTGGGAGACCTTTATCTCTGCCGCGCTGCATGTTAAGTGCCGGTAAATCCAGTCCAATCCTCATGACCTGTTCAAACAGCCGATCCCGGAGTTCATCCACAACCATTTGCTGCTGTGTCATCAGTTTGGCCTGATTAGCCATCAAGCCACGGAGAACAGGGTCAATGCCACCTGCAGTAATTAAACAGCTACTAGTAAATGGCCTTCCACATCCAACTCCATCAGGGAGGGACACTGCATTTGAAACAGAGGCCCCAGCTGGGCTTTTGTTCATACATCTACTGGTATAGTAGATGACTTGGGAACCTAAGCTTTGAATTTCCTGATATCTGGAAAAGGAGGGTGGTCCAGCAGTTAACATGCTGACTTGGGACTCAGGAGACTTGGGTTGAATTCCCTGCACCATCACAGACTTCCTAGGAGGCCTTGGGCAAGTCACTCAGGCCCCAATCCAAGAAAGGTGTGTGGCCATTGTAAAGATTCACTTCTCAGTGCCTGGAAAATCAGGGGACTCACAAAGCCTGAGGTAGGCACCAGTGCATGGGGGGAGAGAGAGAGAGGCACCTGAGGAAAGGCTCCACAAAAGCTCGGTGGGGAGCCACCTGAGCTAGCCAATGCGGGAGGCGGAGCAGAGGGGAGTGATCTAAGCCCCACCCCCTCACAGAGTTCAGCACCCAGGTCCAGGCTGCAGGACGGAGCTCTGCTAGCAATCCACAGCCAGGAACCCCTCTGCTGGAGTCAGGAGGTTTAGGTGGCTGCCTAGCTTCCCACAACACTGAGGAAGCTGCCTCCTGTATAACCTTCAGTGCACTGGTTAGGGCACTCACCCGGGACGTGGGAGACCAAGTTCAATTCCCCGCCTGCCAGATGAGAAGAAGGGATTTGACCAAGGCTCTCCCCCTGCTCATATGAACACCCTAACGACTGGACTATGGGATATTCTGGTAGCAGGTGCTAGTCTCTCTTGGGGAAGCCGTTCTATTCTAACTAAATATTAATTGGGCCAGAGAAAGCATGAGAATCTCCCTATGGTCCAGTGGTTAGGGCACCCACCTGAGAGGTGGGAAAGACATCTTCAAACCCTTTCTTCTCATCAGGAAGAGGATGGAATTAAACTGGGGTCTCCCCCATCCTGGGTGAGTACCCTAGCCACTGGATTAAAGGCTATAAAAGAGGCCAGCTCTGCCTCCTCCTCCCTCCTTGCCTGGCTGTTCTGTGTAGCGTTAGGCATGTTCTGAGCACACCCACTAGACTGGGCCCTGCAGGAAGATATGGTCAGGGCAGAACCATAGACCCCAAGGAAGCATTTAGGCACCTAAAGGTTTAAATGGCAGCTGAATGGGGGTTTTGTGACTTGCAGTTATGCCTAAAGAGGGATTTAGTCCCCTAAATCTGGAGTTTAGGCACGTACGCCCCTTTGTGGATCTCTCCCTCATTCTCTCTGGGCCTCAGTTCCCCATCTGCAACTGGGGACAGTAAAAACATCAGAATGGCTATCCTGGCTCAGACCAATGGTCCATCTAGCCCAGTGTCCTGTCTCCGACAGTGGCCAATGCCAGATGTCTGCCCTACCTCACAGGGGCATTGTGAGGATAAATACCTTAAAGATTGTGAGAGACCCAGACCCTATGGTGATGGGGACTATGTAAGTACCTCACATAGATTCAAACTTCCTACATGCAGGTCTTTTTCCCCCCTTTCAATTCTAGGAAATGTTTTATCTTCGGTGATTTTATTAGCAACTATAAACATTTAACCAACCAGCCATGAGCTTCCCCAAGAAGACGATTTCTACTTTGACCACTCAGAGGAGTTGTGCTGGGATGGCAAGATGCTTTGGCCACTGGTGACTGGCAGGATTCACTGGCTGATTTTGAGACAATGACCCCTATTTTGATGTATCCTGTTGTGAAGTCTGGCCATAGTGGCAGACGGGAAGGGTCTGACCAGAATGGGTGTGGGGCAGCGGAGCGCAGGACTGCAGGAAGGGTTTTACCTTGTGTCACAATTTTCCACATAGCAAAGAATTCTTTGCTGAGGAGGCTTGGGGGGCCTAAAGGCTGGTAGCGATCACCCAAGCGGAACACAAAGGGCTGAATCGAAGCATGAGCAAAGCGGAAAGCGATGGTGAAGATGCTGGATATTCGGGGATCCACAGAGTCATTGTACCGCCGGTAGGAAGGAATCGCTGTCCCGAAGGTATTTCCCAGCAGGTGGAGCAAGTAGTCTCTGAAGGTTATTATCTGGGGGAAAACAAGGAGAGAGTGATCCACTCATGGCACCAACCATCAGCTCCCTGGGAGTGCGGAGAGGGCTGTGCTCTTCTCCCAAGAGTCATTCTATGTAACTGTTTCAAAACCACCTGTCTGGGAACACACGATAAAAGCACAAGTGCTTGCACAAAATGGGAGCAGAGAAAGTGAACAGGACAGGGGCTACCCAACAATCATCTCTCTGGTGACTTGGCCAAACACTCAGGGCCGGTGCAAGGATATTTTGTGCCCTAGGCGAAACTTCCACCTTGCGCCCCCCCCCCCGCCCATCGGTTCATTGAGGGGCAAATCCCAATGAGCCTTTATAGACTCCAGGGGCCAGCCATGCCCAGGGGCTGCTCCCCAGACCAGGTTCCCCCCTCCCCACCCCCTGAACTCCCTTGGAGGGTGCACAGCCCCCCCGCGAGCTCACCCCACCCCGGCGGCCCCCGCCCCGAGTCCACTCACTGGGTTTGCCGGGCTTGGGCCGCTGCAGCAGCTCAGCAGGGAGGAGCCGCCTTCCGGAGGCACCGGAGAGCCAGAGCGTCCTGCTTGCAGCGGCGAGCCCCAGCCATGGAGGAGCCGGGGCGGTACAGGGGGCAGTAGCCCTGCAAAGGCAGCGGCGCAGCTAGCGGGAAGCAGACGCGCCTCCTGCCCAGCGCTCCCCCCAGGGGCTCCTGCAGGCTGCAGCGGATGCATGCGGGCGCCGGCCCCCCCATATGCTCCCCGGCTGCCTCCTCACCGTGCTCAGGCTCTGCGGCTCCCAGGAATGTGAGCCACCACCGCCGCTGCCCCTCCCGGAGCAGGCTCAGGGCCCCGCGCTCTGGTGGCTCACATGCCCGGGAGCCGCAGAGCCGGAGCGTGGTGAGGGGGAAGCCGGGGGACGCACGGGAGCTCGGGGGCGCATGCATCTGCTGCAGCCTGCAGGAGCCCC